>CM064883.1:96773131-97378249 GCA_003313485.2 Penstemon barbatus
ACACTTATCTGATGGACTACTGTCCTGATGACAATGCTGTTATCAGAGAATGCCAATAGCTGATAACCTTCCTCAGCTGTTTGTCAATCCAGCTAGATAAAATACTCTTGATCTTCGATAGTTGAGTCTTCTGTTGAAAACATAACTTCAACTAACTGTCATTAACAAATTTCATCTTTAATTCAGAAGTACCGCTAGTCTTACACGTTCCCCCTGAGTTTAAGAATTCATAAGTTAACTAGTCTGTTGAAAGTTAATCCTTGAAGATAAGAGATGAGTAAGCTGTTGAACTCTAGTCTTCTGATGAGTTCCCCCTCAGCTTATGCATCTAATTTTAATAATCCCAGTTCAGCTCTTAGAGTTGAAAACCTTGTCTCACTTAGAGGTTTTGTGAAGATGTCAGCAATCTGATTTTCAGTAAACACATATTCTATCATGACATTTCCTTTCTCCACATGATCTCTAATAAAATGATGTTTGATCTCAATATGTTTAGTCCTTGAATGACTTGTAGTATTCTGAATAAGTGAAATTGCACTTGTGTTGTCACAGTAGATTGGAATTCCACTGATCTTGATGTTATAATCTTCTAGTTGATGCTTCAACCAAAGTATCTGTGCACAGCAAGCTCCAGCAGCTATATATTCAGCTTCAGCAGTAGATATAGAAACTGAAGTCTGTTTCTTACTCATCCATGAGATCAGACGACTACCTAAGAACTGACAGGCACCTGTTGTGCTTTTTCTGTCAATCTTGCAGCCTGCAAGGTCAGAATCTGAATATCCAATAAGCTCAAATCCAGACTCTCTAGGGTACCACAATCCCAATTCTTGAGTGCCCTTAATATATTTCAGTATCCTCTTGGCAGCTAAGAGATGAGATTCTTTGGGGTTTGATTGGAATCTTGCACAGACCCCAACAGAGTACATGATATCAGGTCTGCTGGCTGTTAGGTATAACAGTGACCCAATAATGCCTCTGTATTTGGTTATGTCTACTGATTTGCCATCTTCATCTTTATCCAAACGAAGACTTGTAGACATTGGAATTGTAGCAGTAGAGCTAGTTTCCATACCAAATTTCTTGAACAGATCCTTTGTGTACTTTGCTTGGCTGATGAAGATTCCATCAGGCAACTGTCTAACTTGCAAACCAAGAAAATAGTTAAGTTCTCCCATCATGCTCATTTCAAACTTGTTCTGCATCAGCTTTGAGAACTTATCACACATCTGTTGATTAGTTGAACCGAAAATAATATCGTTCACATAAATTTGCACAAGCAAAATATGTTCTTCCCATTCAATAGTGAACAAGATTTTGTCAACTTTACCTTTGCGAAATCCTTTAATTAAAAGAAAGTCAGATAAAGTATCATACCATGCTCTTGGAGCCTGTTTCAGTCCATAAAGAGCTTTCCTCAGACGATATACTTTGTCCTCTTCTTGATAAACTACAAATCCAGGAGGTTGTTCAACATATACTTCTTCTTGCAATTCTCCATTGAGAAAAGCTGATTTCACATCCATCTGATAGACTGTGAAATTCTTGTGAGCAGCGTAGGCAAGAAAGAGTCTGATTGCCTCTAGTCTTGCTACAGGTGCAAAAGTTTCATCAAAGTCAATGCCTTCTTCTTGGCAGTAACCTTTGGCCACTAGTCTTGCTTTGTTTCTGGTGACTTCACCATCTTCATTCATTTTATTCCTGAATACCCACTTAGTGCCAATGACTCTTTGATGACTTGGTCTAGGAACTAAGTACCAGACTTCATTCCTTTCAAATTGATTTAGCTCCTCCTGCATAGCTTCAATCCAGTTGGAGTCACTAAGAGCTTCTTCAATCTGTTTAGGCTCAATTTGAGATAGAAAACTAGCAAACATAGCATCTTGTGCAGCAGCTCTTCTTGTTTTCACTCTGTCTAAAGGATCACCAATCACTAACTCTGGTGGGTGATTTCTGAGCCATCTGAGATCAGGTTGCAAATCATAATGTTGTCCTTTATCTTGATCTTGCAACACTACTGTTGGAGATACAGTAGTAGTCTGTTGAACATTTGCCGTCTGTTGAACAGTCTCTGGTCTATCAGCTGTTAGCAACTCGTCTGTTAGACAATCAGCTCTGTGATTTTGAACAGCACTTGAGTTATCAGCTGAGTTGATATCAGGTAGTATGATGGGTACATATTCTTCATTCTTTCCAACATTCATCTTCTGTAAATCAGTAGACAGATCTTGATTAACATTTTGATTCTTTTCAGAAGATTGACTTGGCTCATCAAATACTACATGAATGGATTCTTCTATTAGTAATGTTCTTTTATTGAAAACTCTATAAGCCTTACTAACAGATGAGTATCCTACAAAGACAGCTTCATCAGCCTTTTCTGCAAATGCAGTAAGGTGATTTTTACCATTATTTAAAACATAGCATTTACAACCAAATATCTTAAAGTAATGAATGTTTGGCTTCCTGTTGTTCCAAACTTCATATGGAGTCTTGTTTTGGTGCTTGTTGATCATGCATCTGTTTTGGGTAAAACAGGCTGTATTTGTTGCTTCTGCCCAAAATCTTTGTGGCAGCTTTGCTTCAGCTATCATGGTTCTGACAGCTTCCTTCAGTGTTCTGTTTCTCCTTTCAGCAACACCATTCTGTTGAGGGGTTCTGGCAGCAGAGTACTCATGATGTATTCCTTTGATATTACAGTACTCTTCAACAGTAGAGTTTGTGAACTCTGTCCCTCTATCTGATCTGATCTTCAATATTTTGATGCTCTTCTCATTCTGGATCAGTTCCATCAGATTTGTAAGATGTTCCTTGGTTTCACTTTTCTTCTTCATGAAAATCACCCAAGTATATCTTGAATAATCATCCACAACAGCTAGGCAGTATTTCTTTCCACCGTTGCTGACTGGATCAATGGGTCCAAATAAGTCCATGTGTAGCAGCTCCAATATTCTTCCAGAAGATTGGTGCTTCTTGCTTTTGAACGATGACTTGATTTGTTTACCCTTCTGACAGGCGTCACAGAGCTTGTCTTTGCTCATGACTGTTTTAGGAATCCCTTCTACCAGATCATTCTTGATTAATCTGTTGATGGTCTTGAAGTTTAAATGATTCATTCTCTTGTGCCACAGCCAACTAACTTCACTTGGTGCAGATGCCACCAAACAAACGTTTGAATTCTTGTCAGCAGAATTCCAGTCGACTATGTAGATATTTCCCTGTCGTCTTCCAGATAAAATTACCTTCTTTGTACCAATCTGTTCAACGTAGCACTTATCTGTTGAGAAGATGACTGAATATCCCTTGTCACAAAATTGACTTATGCTCAGCAGATTATATTTGAGGCCTTTGACATATGAGACGTCAAATATCTCTATGTTTCCTCTGATTAACCTTCCTTTAGCTTTAATCTTGCCTTCTTTGCTGTCCCCAAAAGTAACTTTTGGACCATCCACAGCAACTGCATCTGTCAGCTCATGTATGTTTCCACACATGTGTCTTGAACATCCACTGTCCAAGTACCAAATCTTCTCTACTTTACTCCTACTCCTAATCCTATCCTACAAAACAAAAATAAAATTGTTTTAGGTACCCTTATTGAGAGGGTCCTGAAGGATTAGTTCCACCTTTGACAACCCAAGATGTTGAACTCTTAGGCTTCTTAGGTTTCTGAGTTTTGACAGGAGCATGAACAGTTTTATTTTCATCATAATTATCAGATAAGTCATGTTGATGATCAGTATGATAAGAATAATGTTCATAAGCAGGGTAAGGTGCATGATAAGCAGGATATGCATGCATTGGATGAGCAGGATAAGGTGCATAGTAACTAGGAAATTGAGGTGCATGATACATAGGATGATATGCAGCAGGTTGCACATAATATGACTCATTTCCATACCAAGCATTTTGATTTTTCTTGTTCTTATGCTTCTTTGGTTTACTAGCAGTTTGCTCATTAACAGACGACTTAGTTTTCTCACTAGTCTGATTAGTCTTAACCTTACCAGAAGACTTCCTAGGACTCTTCTGTTTGGGTTTACTAGTCTGTTTTCCTACACTAGGCTCTTTGCTCTTTTTAGCCTTAGGAGATTTCTTCTCCTTTACTGCTTTCTCAGATGAGGTAGGTTTAGAAGTTTGAACATACAGAATGACCTTACTATTGTCAGCAGATATGAATTTTTCAGTATGATTCAATTCTAATTTATCCTTTTCTAAAGGTGTCTCCTGTTTACTAGATGTAGGCATGGATGCAACAGTTGACTTATCATGAGACTCGATAATTTTCTCAAGTTCCATGATTTTTCCTTTATAGACCTCACATTCAGCTTTCAGAGATTCATGCTCTTGCTCAAGCTGTTTATACTCTGCTGATTCTTTAGGCTTTTCAGCTTTAAGTTTCAGTGAGTTATTTTGCTCTTTTAGCAAGCTCATCTCTTCCTTAAGCTTAACAAATTCTCCAGCAATAGTAGTATTATTCAACATCATTTGCTCTAGAGAATCAAATAGTTCATTATTTTGAGGAGTTACCTCATCCTTAGAGTCATCAGATTCCTTAGCCATCAGGCAGAGGAGAGCAGGTTTCTCTTCATCAGAAGATTCTTCATCAGACGTGTCTGAATCTGAATCAGATGAGTAGACAGCAGCAAGCTTTTCTGCTTCAGCTACCATTGCTTTCCCTCTTTGATGCTTTCTTTCCTTTCTGATTCTCTTCTCTTCCTCGGTGTATTTTTCTGCTTTTGGATATGGACAGTCCCTGATGAAATGTCCCAATTTCCTGCAGTTATAACACATTAGTTTTGCTTTATAATCATCTTTTTCTTGAGAAGAAGAGTTTGGTTTAGAAGTAGAAGCAGCATGATTGTATTTGTTTTTCATCTTTCTCTTATAGAACTTCTTGAAGTTGTTCATCAACAATGCTACATCTCCAGCAGTGTACTCCTTCTTGTTGAGTAGAGATGCTTCATCAGATGAGTCCACATCTTGACTTCTGTGTGCTGGTCTCCTGGTGTTTTCAGCAGCAACTAAGGCAGCTGTGGGTCCTGAAGTTGAGGTTTCTTCAATACCCATTCTAGGCAGTTTATACTCGAATGCCTTGAGTACAGAAAACAGCTCTGTAAGAGAAATCTTCCCCAGATCTCTTGATTCTTCCATAGCTGTCACCTTCATATTGAACTTGGGGGGCAGGGCCTTCAGAACTCTGACGGTGATCTCCTTGTCAGTAAAGGTCTTTCCCAGCTTAAGGACTTCATTCAACGTTCTGGTAAACCTGGTATCCATCTGATCAATGGTCTCTCCAGATTTCATCTTGAAGTTGTCCAGCTTTTCCAAGGCAACACTGAGCTGATGCTCTTTGATGGCGTCGTTTCCTTCACTCATGTCACGAACCTTGTCCCACATCTCCTTTGCAGTTTTGCAATGTTTGACCTTGTCAAACCGATCATTATCCAGGGCTTTGGTCATGATGAAACGACCAACTTTATCCAGATTGAACAGCTTTATTTCCTCGGCTGTCATCTCTGTCAGATCTTTTTCCACCACCAGTTCAGCTTCATCAACTATAATGGTCTTGGTGAATTTGAATGGACCTTTAACGATACATGTGTACATGTTGTCATTATAGGCTGCTAGAAAGATTTCCATTCTAATCTTCCAGTCCTCAAAGGACATACCAGCAATGTGGGGATCATGACTGATACAATCCATTTTTCAAAAAGTTTTGGTTTTTCAAAAATATGCCCTTTTGAAAAAGTTTGAAAACCTTTGAAAAACACTCGGATCAAGCTCGTTGATCAGGCAGCTGATTCAAATGAACCACCTGCTCTGATACCACTTGTTGGTCCCAAGTGGTCAGAAGAGGTTTAGAGGGGGGGTGAATAAACCTCTTTAAAAAATTTCTTCAAATTTTAACCTTAAAACTTTTACTCTTAACTGAACAGACTAAGCTGATCAGATTAGTTATTAACAGTTCTGTTCGCGAACAAATCTTTGAACAGTCTTGTTGACCACTCGTCTGATTATTACTTAGCTGATTTTGCTAAAATCAGTTTTAATACTTAGAGTACTTGCAGCGGATTTTCAAAGTGTTTTTCACAAGTAGTCTTAGTAGTTTGAAAAATGTTTCCCCAGTTTTATAAACTCCTTTTTAACTCTTTTTCAAACAGTTAACTTAAATGTGTTTTTATGCAAACAGAAAATATGCAGATTTAAAAGCAATGTAAAAACACAAGTAATTTTTATAGTGGTTATATGGATTTGAATATCCTTTAGTCCACTCTTCCAAGTCACACAGATCTTGGGTTATACTATAATCACAAAGTTTACAGTATACTCTGCTTGCGTCGAACAACAAATGAAACGACCACAAGTTCGCAATAGGAAATCACACAGAAGACCTATTCTCTGAAGTTTGATCACTCACAAAGATGGATCACAACTTCGCACAACACTTTTGTTTACAAAATCACTCAGAAGATGTATTTTTCTTGATTCTTCAACTCTGCTTTCGTCAACAAATGACTCAGCTGATGAGTGAGCTGTTCTTGAGACTTAAAGAATTTTGCTTCGGAAATTTCTCTCAGAAAGTGTGTTGCTTCCTTCTTCTTCGTCTCTTTCAGCTATTTATACTTGAGGATAGAAAGATGTCCGTTGAAGAGAGACAAAATTCAAATTCCTCGAGTACTGGTCCTTAAAATCCGCGAACGGCTCTTTTGCAGTCTGACCGTACTATGAACAGTACTATTCTGCAGGCAGCATTAAATGCACCCAGCTGATGCGAAGCATTTCTTCAATCATTTGTCTTTAATAACCTTGTACTTCAGCATTTATTACTCCAAAGGGCATTTATTACCGTTGGGAACACTTCATGATCTTCTTCACTTGGCTGACGAAAGTACACGTCTGATGGCGAACTCGGCTGATCTCAAACTTGAACAAATCTGATTTGAGTCGGCTGATCTTCATCAGTCTGATAACTTTACTTCAGCAGATCAGAAGTCTTGGACCTTGAAACTTTTGACTCTTCTGATGTCTTCTTTACTTAGTCAAAATTTCTTCTAAGGGATCATCAGCTAAGTTACTCCATACTTAGCCAATCTTGAAGTTTTGGAATCCTTCAAAACCTCCCTTTACAAATTGTCTTCAGTGCCTTCATCTTCATCCTTATCCAACAATTCGGATCACTTGCAAGGCTACAAATAGATGCCATAGACAGGCTTCTTATAAAATGGATAATTGACAACTATAGCTGTGAAGAACATAGAATTCAAGTTCATCAAGGTTATGTGGAGATCACTAGTGAATCAGTAAATAAGGCACTTGGAATTCCAATTTCAGATTTAAATGTTAGCTTGCACCCAAGTTCTTGTGAAGGGCTTAAAATGTATAGGGATTATTTCACTATAACCAAGGGGAGAGTTGATATTGCAGCATTGACTGTAAGACTCAAAGGGTGCACTACTGCCGGGGATGAATTCAAAGTAATGTACATGGCATTACTTTTTGGCACAGTCTTGCTCCCTGGATGCCAACAGAACATGCCTATCTATTACTTGGATTTTCTAGTAGAGTTGAGCAAAGTTAAAGAGTTGAACTGGTCTGGTCTAGTTCTACTCACACTAGATGAGGGAATTACAAAATGGAAGGATAGCACACAGACCTATGTTAGTGGATGTTTGTTGGTGCTACAGGTACTTACATATTAAATCTACAATACAATTTTTTCATGTAAGTATTGTTCATTTCATTATTTTATTAACTTATATCTGAATCCATTTGCCTAATCAGGTTTTATTCCTAGCACTGGTAATTCAAGTTGGAACTAGTTACTACATTCGTCTTCGAACGGAATACCCTTATGTGGATTACCTAACCAAACAAAGGGTCAACCTACTAACAACAGATATGCAAAGGATGGGGGGCTACTGGAGTCCTAAGGTACATTTGTCATGTCAAGTTTATTACTTTCAAATAACTTATGTTTTGAACTTCATTCACATTTGTAACTTCATATTATATTTTATTTGCCTATAATCAAATATAATTTAGATTATGAGACAAATATTTAATTCCTTCATACATCTTTTCATAATATGTTATTCAACCTATTACCACTAATTGTGTGCAGGCATGTATGATCAACAATGGCTATACCCCAAAGGGTAGCCCAAAACTATTTCAAGTTGATAATGAAACTGCTCCTCCAGCTAGTCTAACAAGTTCTGCTTCTGGAACAGAAGAGGTGGCTCCTGATCCACTGATTACTCCTAATTCAAGTCCAATTTTGGAATCAAAAAACCAGTCATCACCTTATGACAGCCACTACATTTATGAACAATTTGGTTTGCTGTCATCAAAGATGGATGAAATTCAGACAGATGTGGCACAACTCAGGCGCTCAATAATAGATATATCATGTGGCCACATCCCTCCAATTCCTAAGTCTAAAGGGATCTCAATTGAAAGCTTGATACCAAAGATAAATGATTTCATCACAGGGTTTCCTGATACTATAAACAAGAACTTACATGAAACAATGGCTAATGCTTTGAACAATTACATGACACAAGGATGCATGAGACCCCCTACCTCAATTTTGGGAACACCAGAGTCAAAAGGGGATAGTTCAAATAGGACTGCAATTCATGTAACACCAAATCATGTTTCCAAGACTCCGGAGAATCGATTTTCAGATAATCCAATAAATCCCGAGTCGGAAGAATCTGATATTTGTTGTTTTTTGTTGGATGAAGGCTTGAACTTAAGGTATGTTATATTAATATTTTACTAATTAACTAGAACATCCATTATAAGATAAGTGAAGTTAAAATAAGGAGAAATGTACTAACATTTATACTTTACAGCCTGTTGGTTATTGACTACGGAGCCTGGTACTGCACAAGGGAGAACATCTTGTGCTTGAAACCTGAAAGATTCATCAATGGGAGTGTAAGTTTTACAATAGAAATGTCACATTATAATTTCAACCATGTCACACACCATATATACATCATATTTATGTTTTCCTAGGTACTGGACTGCGTAGCATATTTATGCACAATGCAAAACAGGGAACAAAACTCAAGGCAGACTTGCTGGTATTTCCCAGCAATTTTCAGTGTAGGTTATTTACACTATCTATTAATCTAGTTCTGAATTCAATGATTATATGGCTATAATATTAATTGATTGTTCTTTGTTATATTGAATGTTCTATTGCAGCAAATGTGCTTGATACCTACAGTTTCGAATGAAAAAATTCTGAAAGCATTTTTCAACTCCCCACAAAATTTTGTATCTAAATCTTTCTTTCTACAAAGGATATACATCCCCATCAACGATTGCCACCAACATTGGTACCTAATAATCATAGATATGGACACTTGTGATATAAGCATTTGTGATACAAAGCCCTCGGAGGCAATGACTGAATTGAGGACACAAATAGCTCATAAAGTGGTAAACTATCATATCTTGTCATATCATGCACAAATATATTTAAGTATGCTTTCTCACATCATGTTTTCTATTGAAATAGGTCAAACGTTTGGGGATTTTGCTGCAGCAATGGTATCCTACAGTTTACGATAATCACAACATGGCTGAAACCTATTTATGGATCAAACCTAAATGGGTGCCCATACAGGGCAATGGGTAAGCATACAAAATGTCTCCTATTGTTTTTCTAAACTGTGAATGCTTTTTGTGTAACAATTTCATTGTCAAGGTAGATATGATTGCGGACTGTATGTGAGCATGATGATGATATTCAGTTCTGGGATGCAGCAACAACTAAATGAGGTCAATTACAAACCTATTCAACAATAAATAATTATTTTTTTCTTATACTTGTTAACTAATAGAACCTTGCATTTTTTTATGACAGGCTGAATCAGTAATTGCAAGGCAACGTCTAGCAGTTCAGCTTTATAAAGCAAAATTTAACAAGTTTGCTTGGAAGAATTAGAAAAACAGTTCTTTGGTCTAAATTAACTCAAACTTGCTTGTAGGTTATTATTTTTGTCTTGTAGGCATTTCTTAAAAATGCCATATCTAATGAACTTGCATCTAATAGTTTTGTTAGCAATTGGTGTGTATTTTTGTTTCACTCAAGCCTAAGAAGGAGAAGATCAACAAAAAGAGTAAGGAAGCCTTTCTGTGGAAACATAACAATTACCAAATCTGGTTGCAAGGATTCACAAAAAACCATGATCTCAAACAGTGACTAAACAGAGTTTTATGGCTTTGGATTTTGATCACATAGACAATGTTTACTTTCTGTTTTTGTGTACCCATGTTTGGGATCTTAAGTATTTGTTTCAGACATCAGTATAGTCCTCCATTTTTCTTTCAAGTATAATTCATATATATGTGTTGTATGCTTTAGAATTTTCAAGAGATATCCATGTTTTATGGGATGATCAAAGACTATATTAGACCAGCCCCTATATGTTTCACTTTCATAAGGCTTTTGGTTAGGCAAATATACATGAATCATAGAGTAAAATTCTCAATTACAATCACCTAGAACCAATAATTTGTCTAACATAACTTAGGAATACATAAATTAGAAATTCATTTTGGACATGATATTTTTAAGAATTTCTTCTAGGAAATGATTCAATCAATAGTAACCATTAAACACAAAAGTCACCAAAATGATAAGCTTAATCATTAGACTTGCTCTCATAAAATGACCATCACCAATGCACTGTTTCAGTTACCTAATTACTTACTCAAATTTTACTTGCTTCACTACTGATCTTAAATACTACCATAGTGATGAAGCACTACATTGTAAACTTCTTTCATTTAGACCATTCTTTAAGATACTTCTTTTTCACAATTCATTTTCAGTGCCTTAAATTTTAATATACATCATATAATAACATAATTATATATGGACAAGGACTCCATAAAATAAAAAAACAAACAGGACAAAAAGTGTACAAAATTTGCATCATCATATAAGAATTAAGAGCCAAGTAAAGACAGGGAGGTTCTAAGAGCCAAGTATAGATGTTAGAGTCAATAATTATAACCATTGTTTAGGAAGAAAAATACTTCCCAGAATCAGCTCCAAGTAAAGATCAACACTGATGATCTTCCATTCATTCATCAAGAACACTTGGCTAAGAGGAAAACTTCATTCAGGAACACTCCTTTCCCAAACACCTTATGTGCAAACAAACTCTGCAAATCAAATGCCACAAAAACAACAATTATAACAATTCTATCAACTTCATTATATGAATAGGTATGCAGAACCATTCTGTCAAATTCTTCATATAATAAGTATGAAGAACCACCATCTTCTGATAGATAGAAAAATAATTAAGATAAAAAGGTAATATAAATGCTAACTAAACGTCTCCGAACATTAATTAATCCATCAAATATACATCTTCACATGGAAAATTATGTTACGATAACAAATTTAACAAACATGATTTTGAATATACACACCTGAATGCCATTTTCAGTATTATTGCATATTTGCATACGAACTATTGTTCAAGTGTATTGCAATTACTCTTCACAAAAATGAATTCGCTTCATCACCCTCCATCTTCCCCTTTGCTGCATTGAATTCAGAATTTTAAGCTGCATTGAATTCAGAATTTTAAATTAATTTTGAATTAGGCATAAACCCTAACATACTTCGTATGCATCTGAATCAATCGTGAAATTGGAATTACTTACCAATTGAGTTTCTCTTCATATCCATCATCTTCCCCTTTTCAATTGAATTCCAATTTCTTTCTCTTATAAAGGTAACTAAATCTCCATCTCCTCACGATATCTTGACCAATTCATATATACAAGAAATAGCCATGGGATCAATTGGAATTTCTTTTTGGTCAGATATTATGAATCGAAAGATTAGGGATTTATCAAAATAATTACCAGACTTCTAATAAAAATCTAAGAAACAAACCTTCAGGGAGAAGACGACAAATTGGAATTTTTTATTTAAGTCGGACATTAAGAATCGAAAGATTATGTGAATAAGCAAAGAAATTTCCAGAATTTTAACAAAATCGAAGAAACAAAGCTCGGGAGATAAGAGAAGAACACGGTTTCAGATAGAGGGAAAAGGGTTTTCACTTTTCGGAGAGGGGCGAGAGATGATCGATAATGGAATTAAAATGAGAAGGGTATATTCGGTCATTGATATTAAAATGAGGAGGATATATTTGGTATATGATTAATTGATCATGGGTACAATTGTAATTTTTCAGGTGTACGATGTTTTCTCCCATCTCGTACGCCCAATTTAACGCTCGTACACCCCGTACCCGAAATGGACGGTCATGATTGCTTTGCCTTTCAATCCAACGGCCAATCAAACTTCTGCCATATGACTCACCTACTATGGGTGAGTCATAATAGAACGCCCGAAGTTACTAGACTAAAAAAGCATTTAATTATCAACAGACAACAAATAAGTTAAAACATATAGCATAAAAGTTCTTCAAAGGAGTCGAACTCCCGACCTCTAGATTCGCCATGTAGTGCCCAACCACTTCACCATTTATTCGTTCTTGTTACTATTCTTCATATATCTAATATAAATATAATTTTTTTCTGGGGGGACCATGGCCCCCCGTCCCGCTTGAGGTCCGCCCCTGGTTGACTTTATTGCATAGAATTATGTTGTGCTTGTGATTTTGGAGGAGGGGGTAAGGTAGATACACTAAAAGTGGTATAGAGTGAAGGGTGGGATAATTGATGAAGATGAAGCAACTTTTTTCAGTTAAATAGTATACTATATATTTTGGTTACTTTTTTAATTAATATAAATACATAAGAATTATATTTTATGATGTTGCATAAAAATGTTCAGAATAAATGGTGAAATTCTTGTCATTCCATCTATAACAATATCACAACAATAAAATTAGGTTTGCACACAATGGCAAAGCCACGTTATAAGGTCGGTGGGTGCACGGACCCCCCTAAATTCTTCACCCAGCTTAATTATATATATATATATATGTATTCTATGAGCTATACTGAATTATTTATATATGTTTTGATGTAATTTATGATTTTCTTTTAATGGACCCCTAATTAAAATTAAATCTCTAAATAAAAATGGTCCATCTTTATTAGAGTTTGACAAATCTAACAAATTAATAGTTACAAAGTGTGCTTCAAATCAAACTCTAATAATTTTTTCTTTTTAATTTTGCAATTTGAATCATACTAAAACACTAATAATATTTTATAGGAATTGACATTTTTTAAATATCATAAGTCTCTCTAATTTCATATTTTTGTTATTGGTTTTTTTATTACTTTCTCCGTCCCGTTTTTATTTAATTTATCCATTGGTGCAATTGATAAATCAACTTGACTAAATATTTAAAAATTATAATAAATAATTTAATTAATATATTTCACTAATAAGTCGATAGTATAAAATGGCACCATATATGTATTAATATTTAAAAGGGTTAATACATCATAAATTTAATTGATTTAACATGATAAGTCACTTAAACTATTTAAAAATTTGATCGTGTATTGTAGCTAATGGAGTAAATTAATGAGACGGATGGAATATTATATTTTAAATAATACTTAATTTTATAAGGACACTGGTGAAAAAAAATTCTAGCTCCGACACTATTTGCACACTGATATAGCATGGATCCAAGTTCAAATCCGATCCATAAAGCGACCCTTAAATGATGAGATTTTAAGACGCGACCATGAACCCGCTAAAGGGCGTGATCCCCCGATCTCATGTAAAACTGTATGCAAGATTAAACATGTACAAGATAATAGCAAATGGGTATAAATGGATTAAACATAAATTAAAATATATTTTACTAGTCTCATACTAAAGACACGTAATCTTGCTCAAATAATTGAGTTTGGTTGTACCAATTTATATTAATAAAAGGTAATTAAAAAATTTACAAACCAATTTTTTTAAATTAAAACTCAATTGTTATATACACATACCAAATCTAACATGAAAATTATTATGCTTCAACTGTTATGTATACATACCAAATCTAACATGAAGTTGTGTTCGTTTGTCAATATTAGGCCCAAATTAGCACAATCAAGCCACTTAATCGGATTGTATATTTAGTTCGGTTGGACTGACAAAAACACGGGCAGCCCGTAGTTATCCGGGTTATGTGTGGGCCAGTCCCTTAATTTGCCCGATTCTAGTTCCTCCTCCTACCCAGCAATTAGTTAATCCGGCCCAATTTCAATAAAAACTTTCATACTTGTCCCTGGAGTTTGAAAGTAATTACATCAAAATTGCCACTAGTAAAAGATGTCGATAAAAATTATAATTCGCTCCATTCCTATTTTCACTTGCCCTTTCATTGTGCACATGTAAATTCCCCAACCCTAGCCCACCATTTTCAACTCTTCAAGTTTCATGAAGTAGCAATAATATTTGGTTTAATAACTTCTTCTTCCTCATCCATTCATGGTTTGAGTTCAGCAGAACACGGATTTGCAGCAAATAAGTTCGAAGGATTCATCAACTTTTTGAGTAATTTTGGATTGAAGTCGGGTAGATGCATAACTTCTTTAATGAAAAATTGTGGTTCTTCAATTTGGGGTTTTGTGAAGCTGTGTGATTTCCATGTATTATGGTTTAGTTTTCAATTTCAAATTTTGTGATTATTAGTTTCTGATTAATTTTGCAAGTACTTGGTAAAATTTCATGTGGTTTATTTATGTGATTATTATCTGATTAAATGCATACTTGGTAGATCTTACGGATTTAGGAGCTCAAACCCAAAGAAATTGATTTATTAATGGTGCAAGTGAGGCAGAAAAAGCTAGAGGGAGAATAGAGCCCTAGAGAGAGAGAAAGAGGCGGGTGTGGAGGGCAAAAATGGTATTTCGCGCTAATCGGTCAAATCGAACTGAAAATTAGATAATTGGGCCGACCGTAATTTCACCTCGGATTAGGGACCGAACATCCAATTCAATTATTGGGCCGAATTTTAAATTAACCCTAACTAGCAATTGGGCATATTATAGTTTTGGCAAACGAACACAACCGAAAACTTTTATGGCCTTTAAATTGAGAATATAATTCTAACCAATTTGGTAAATTTGTATTAGAAGAAAATTACATTAAGATCATCTCCAGTGATTTCAGTCCAGTTTTCCCTTCCCTTTCTCTTTCTCATATATATAGTCATCTCCAGTGAATCTATCTTCTCATTGCAATTAATCTCAATATTCATTCTTCCTCACTCTCACTTAATAATAATATTTAATAATAATAATAATAACAAATAATTAATTAAATGGTGGTTGTATGTAATCGTACTCATTTAGATGTCTAACTATTCACCCAAGTGTTTCACTATATAATTATTAGAGTTATATCGTTTTTAATTTAACGAATCGTATGTAAGCTTTATTAAGTTCTTTAAACATTAATTTTTACTAATTAAATTAAATTTGAGTTTCTAATAATTAAAATTAAAATTAATTTTTTTGAAATAATACCCAAATTTAAGATTTTTTTAAATAAATTTTTTTATTAAATTAAAACAAATGAATTAAATTAAGTTTGAGTTTATTAAATAAGAGCTACATTTTAAAACTAAAATTAACTTTTTTCAAAATAATACATAAATTTAAGGATTTTTTTTAAAAATAAAAAGATTTTTTATTAAATTAAAAAAATTAAATTTGAGTTTATTAAATAAGAGTTACATTTTTTAAACTAAAATTAACTTTTTAAAATAATACACAAATTAACTAAAACTAGAATTAAATAGGAGTTACGTTTCATTTAAAAGGTATTTCAAAGAATTTTTTTAAGAAAGGTTTTTATTAAATAAAAATTAGAAATTAAAAAAAAAAAAAAAAAAGAGAACACCACCTGCTGCACTGGCATCAATGTGCACCTCCAAGAGATGGGTGAAATATGAAAGAAGAAATTGCCTTGATCACTCCTTTATTCATTTTAGTTCATATTTTTTATCTCCCTAATTAATCCAACATCTCCCTTCCCTTTAGGCCATCTCCAGCAGTGGCTGGAGGGCTCGGGGCGGGAGGGAGAAACTGCTGGAGACGGCCGGGGCTCGGGGCGGGGCTGATTGGCGGGGCGGGGCCGCGGGTTGCTTTTTGAGGAAGAAAGCATTAATCATACACCACATATATCTCGGATGAAAATGCCATACATTTGGAAATAAAATTACAAAAAGTGGGCTGTAGGTTTACGGTCGAAATCATTTTCCTAAAAGTAAGAGTAAGTGTGCAATAAAATACTGTAAAACAAAACATGAGGGTATTTATGCAATACGAATTACAGAGAGGTTCATGACTGAAATTTCAGATACAAAATTACAAAAAACAAGAGTATAGAGCGAAAATGACAAGAAAATTCAAGAACAACAACAGACACAAATACAAACAGTGAATTTTATTTATTTTCTTTCAGATTTTATTAGTAGAGTTGGTAATGATGACCAAGCTCTATAATCAATCTCTGATTGAAGTATCGGAGAAGTTGAAATCCTCACTCTGCTCAGAAGAGATAGTAGAACCTCAAGCTTCTTGGCCCCTGCTTGTAGAAAAGCAAATTAAGAGAAAACAATAACAGCAGCAAAATTAGAAACAATATATTATAAGACTCTTATTTTGTTTAAAAAATAATTCAAATAAACAACCAAAACAGGAAAGGGAAAAGATAAAGAAGAGAAGAGCTTATAAACCTGCTTTTTTTCCAAAAAGAAATTCTGCAGCAGTTCCTCTTTTGATCATAGAGAGTTGATGAAGATGACTTTAAGGTCGTCATTTCCATTTTCCCTTTGTTCGTGCTCAATTTGGCGAGCTGACTTGTTAGCATCATTGCTACAATCATACAACTCAATCATTTGCAGCGTTGGAATCTCGCCTATTTCTGTAGGAATCTTCACTAGGTCTTCGCAATGACGTAACACTAAACGCTCAAGTTTAGGAAAATGTTCGCTGTAGGTAGTCCATTTCTCGAGATATACCGAACTTAATCTCAATAACTTCAGTTCCATGAAGTCGCCATCGTTGGTCTCCCATTCATCTCCGGCAAATGCATTATTGTCTAATTTGAGAACCTCAAGTTTTGGCAATACCGCTACTATCGACGACAAATCCTCCCAAGACAAGCCAATTCCAGATAAAGCCAATTTCGTGATTGTACTGGGAAAGATAATCCCTGTGTATTCACCCTGGAAACTACGGAGGAACTTCATTGTGAGTGATTCGAGCTCAGCAAGGAAAATGAAGTCAGGGAATAGTGTTTCGTTACATATGCATTTGAGTTTGCGGAGATGTGATGAACATTTCAAGATATCTTCGTCCTTGTGGTCAAAAATGCGAACAAACGAGAAGGCCTCTAGGTTATTTGTTTGGGAGGTATCATAATCCTTTTCGAATATTGCTTCGCTTCTTAGGTGCAGATGCCTCAACTTCAAAACTTTTAAGAGGATGGATGGTACATAAATTCTCGCTATGCTATCCACACGAAGAAACTCTAGGTTGATAAGGCTGCCTATTGCTATTGTTTCGGGCATCCTGTCAACAGCCAAGTACCTCAAATGGAACAGCTGATCAATTCTTTTCAGCTCAACCTCAGTGTTGTAATGCGCATTCGCAGAAGTCGGCAGATCCAAGATCCTAAGGAGTTTCATTTGCGAAAAAGATGACTGTGGGTCTGAAAGATGGCCTAAAAATGACCGACAATGCAGTCCCAATGGTCTAGAGTATGCTAGAGGCTTGGAGTGAATACATAGACGATTGTGTTTCTGGTACACCGAGAAATGACTAAAAGGTTGAAAAAAATAAGTTAGTAAGAATCCTATATTTTAATTTATTATATTCGGCTATATTAAGCACAGATCACTCGTCATTTTTATTATACCACTATAAATTCAGGTAGGAAACGCGCCACAATTTTTTGTAGTGATAGGATCAACTAGACATGCTAAAGATATTATAGACAACTTGAAATTGATAAAGGAACATAGTTACCAGGGAACTTACTCTTTGATAGTGGCCATGAAGTTTTCTTCGTGAGCTCTTCTTAAACACATTTCACGTACAAGATCATGAATGGTGCATGTTTTGACTCCACCAGCGGATTTCTTTTTGTTAATTATCAGTAGGCTTCTGTTTATAAGGACCATAAGGTATTCTTCAGCTACATGCTCGAGGTTTTTCTGTTTTTGTTTTTGAATAAAACCTTCGGCAATCCACAGACATACTAGCTTCCGTGTTGGAATCTCAGTGCTTTCTGGAAAGGCTCCCAAATAGAGAAAGCACAATTTCAAATGATCTGGCAAATGTTTGTAACTAAGCTCCAGTATATTCATGTAGTGTTGGGGATCAGCAGCCATATACGTGTCTAAACTTTCTTTCACTTCTTTCCATACATCTACTGTTTTTTTCATGTTTGCAAGAATTCCAGCTACAACAACTACTGCAAGCGGTAGTCCATTGCACTTTTCTGCAATTTGCTTTCCAATGTCTTCCAATCCTGAAGGCAAAGGTTCTTGATCAAGAGACATCTTCTTCTGTAATAGCTCCCAACATTGAGCATCTGTCAGGAGCGGAAGTTTGTTCATAGAGATATAACTTGGAAAAATATCCATGTTACGACTAGTGAACATTACTCTGCTTTTATTTCCATTATCTGGACAAAATCTTCTAAGATCGTCCCATACATTTGAACTCCAAACATCATCTAGAACAATAAGGTATCTCCTTCCCACTAAAGTTTTGTGAATATGTTCACCCAGTTCCTCCTCACTCATTCTCAAGAGCTTACGCTCCTCTAGCTTGGATGACAAAGTCAGTAGTAGGTCTGTGAATAGTTTTTTCTTATGGTATGTTTGAGAAACAACATTCCATACAAGTATATCAAAGCGATCAGTAACAGACCGATTGCTGTATAATTTCCTTGCTAAAGTTGTTTTACCAAGTCCAGGCATTCCGCAGATGGAAATAAGTTGTAGATTTGGTGATCCTGCGGTGAGGTCATTGAGAATCTTGAATGTCTCCTCCTTGAATCCCACAACAATGGTTGCAATTGCCACAGTTTGTGATGATACTTTGGGGCGAGAATCTTGATGCACGACTTTTAAAACTTGATTGCGAATAATATTCTCGATATCACTGAATCTTGTTTCAATAAGTTCAGACATTTTGACGATATTAGGGAGTCTGAGGGTCAGATACCAAGAGGGAACATTTCCCACCACAAATGAGTTGATGAGATATTCAGCTTCATATGTCAGATCCCTAATCAGAATCCTACATTCTTTCAGTTTCTCAGTCTTTGTATCTTGTGGCACGTTGGTATCACTGAGGAAAGATCGTGCAGACAGTAGCAAGTTCTGAAGTTTTCTGGTTTGATCCATCACGTCATCAATCAAATCCTTTCGGTGATTTGTCAAGTTTTCGAGATCATCAAGGAGAGAATTAACAATGAAGAGTGGATCACTGAAATCACTCTCTGAGGTTGCACATATGAGCAGCTTCCCGTATTTGATGCAGTGCTCTTTGATATCTGCATCCAAGAGCTTAAATTTTTCCAGCAGATCATCTACGCCGAGAGAGATCTTACCGGCCTTGATTGAACGAGCAAAAATACAAGAATTAATGAATTTTCCTGCTTCATTGGCCAGCATTTCAAATTTCGCCAAGATATCCTCTAGCTGAGTGCACTGGAAATGGAATGGTTTATCCCCAAGATAGGCAAGAAGAAACATCAGCTGCTTCTGAAGTGGGTCGTATCTCTTTCTAACACCCCCAGTTTGATCTGATGCAGAATTCAATATTTGACAGAGAAAATGGATGAAACCTGCCATAAGTTCAGTTGACGTTGGGATCTTGTCCTCGTCGAACAACACCTCCTGCAGCTTTGGGACGAGGAAGAATTTCTGCGCCTCGGGCATGAAATTGTTTGCAAAAGTTTCCGATAACTCTTTCTCCCTTATCTCCTTCCTCGAGTCATCACGGCTGGACCTATACTCTGAGGCGTAAAATTCAAGATCCGTTATTGATTGCCTCAGTCTGTCATGACGGTCGAGTTTTGAGCAGAATTTCAGTACATAGGAGACAAGAGCTAAACAGGTTGGGCCATTCAAACCCCGCTTCATAGTCCCCGAGCTCTGTGAGCTCCAATACTCCGACAGTTCTGCAATGGAGAGATCCATTGATGTTGTTTGTATAATTAAAAGCTGTAATTAATTATCCGAATGAGGAAATATCATAGCTAGACAGTGTTGTATATATATGTACATGAGCTAGCTATATCATATATATATGCATTACAGATAATTAAAAAGGATCAGAGAAGAAACACAAAGCTGAACATATTATATAGAGCCAAATGTATTGTAGGTGTAATGCTTTGTTTCAGGTCTTAATTATTTTATTGCAAAGACTTTATAATTAAGAATAATTCTGGCTTGTGAGTCATCTGGTACATGTATTAACCTAACCTAACTAATATTTATAATTGACATTATTAAATATGAAATTTTCAGTGGCTTTTAGAACTTCAGTCCTGATGGCTGTTAGGATGCATATATTTTGGCTCAAAAATATTTTAGGAGGGAGTTTTGAAGTTTTTTTTTTTTTTTTTTAATTTGCATGAAACAATTGAAAATAGACTTTGATGTATTTTGGTTGGAATCTTTTCTTTTGTAAGTTAATAACTAAATGAGTAAGTGTTGGTTCCCCGAAGATCTTGGGAGGGGGATGAGTAGACATTCTTTAATTTTTTTTAATCTTTTTTCAGATTTCATTTCATCCATTTATTGGATGGAATATGTTTTTCTTGTTAAATCCCTTGAAAATTATCAAAGTGTAACAAATAATTCATAGTGGGACTGACGTGGAAAAAAATATACAAAAAGGACCATTATGTAATAATAAGGAGGACAATTAATACATATCGAGATCAATATATCATATCGAAAATGCAATTTGATTTGTCACACATAAAAAGCTGACGAATTTGTTCTATAAAATTCATAAGAAATGACATGAGTTTGCCTAAAAAAATTTGTTCCTCACTTGGTTCATTCACATAAGAGGAAAACTAAGGGCATCTCTAATCGTTAGGGGGAGGAGGAGGGGGATTTTGAGTGGGGAAATAATTGTGGTCTTCAATAGTGGAGGGAAGTGGGGAAGGGGAGGAGAGGGGGAGGGGGAATGAGAGAGAAAGGGGGAAAACTTGCCCTTCGGTCATCTTCAATGGTGAGGGGGAGGGGGATTTTTGGGTTTTTCTAGGATTATGGTCTTCAATGGTGGGGGGAGTGGGGAGGGAAAGGAGAGTGGGAGTGGGAGTGGGAAAGAAAGGACAAAAACTTGCCCCTCCTTTACCCCTTGGCTCTCGCATGCTGCATTTTTTTTTTCGTTTTTTGTTCATTGTTTTTTATTTTTATAAATTTTGTGTATGATTTAATAAATTTTATATTTTAAAAAATTAAATCTTTACAGGAATTAGTTTTAATTAGATATTTTAAATTTATATTTACAAATGAATCAAATTATATATTTTTTTTTATCAAATAAATGAACTTTAATATGAAACTCGAGTATAACTTGATATATATAAGTGATTGCGATTTTTTTATAATTATTATTATTATTATTATTATTATTATTATTATTATTATTATTATTATTATTATTATTATTATTACTATTATTAAGGGACATTTGCTTTTTGAGTACCGTAAGATATGTCAACTTGCAACTTTGGTACCACTGGTTACAAAAATGCAACTTTGGTACCACATGACATATTTTTATTACAACTTTGGTACCAAACCCAATTTTTCTCTAAAGTTAATGATAATTCACCTCCCTATGAAATGCATAATATTCAATTTACCCCCTTGTGATTTAAAAAAGAGCACTTTATCTCCTGTACTTTTATATTATTATTATTATTATTATTATTATTGGTATTATTACTATTTTATAATTGTTACTATTATTATTATTATTATTTATTATTTATTATTTTATTGTTATTATTATTATTATTATTATTATTTTTGTATTTTTATTATTATTTTTTTGGTATTATTATTATTATATAATTATTTTTGTATTATTATTTTTATTATTAATTACTTATACATTTTTGTATTTTTATTATTGTTATTATTATTTTATTATTATTATTCTATGTCCCTAACTATTGAAGATGATTATTGAGTGGGATGGGAAGGGGGAGAGGGGGAGGGGGAAGGGCCCCAACGACTGAAAGGGCCCCAACGACTGAAGATGGCCTAAAGAGGTAAAAATAAAATGAATTTAATGATTATATAATTAAGATAAGTAATGCAAAATTAAACAAAAAAAAGTTATAGTTATATAGAAAGAGAACATTTTCAACTAGTATTAACTACGATTTTTCTAGGGTGCGGCATGTGAGTTACGCCCTTACATGCGAGAAGTCTCATCATGCCGTTCATTTTGCTCAGATTGATCTGGATCGTTGATTAGGTAACTTGGTCAAATTTAATTTGTAACTATTGACTTTAATTAAATTACAATATACCTAATTTACCCTTTCAATTAATTTTATTCTAAAAAAAAATCGGTCATTATATAAAATGACCATTTTACCCCCAATCTTATTAATTGACTTTGACAATTTTGCAAATTGACCCCTATGTTCCGCGATTTAATGAATTGAATTATTTTGCTTCTAAAAAAATATAAAAAAACCACCTGTCATATAAAAAGACCACTTTACCCCCAATTTCGATAATAATTGACTTTGACAATTTTGCAAATTGACCCCTATGTTCTGCGATTTTACGAATTGAATTATTTTGCTTCTAAAAAAACAAAAAAAACAAAAACACCCCTCATATGAAAAATACCGCTTTACCCCCAATTTTTATAATATTTGACTTTGACAATTTTGCAAATTGACCCTTGTGTTTTGCGATTTTACGAATTGAATTATTTTGCTTCTAAAAAAATAAAAATAAAAACGCCTCTAATATAAAAAAGACCACTTTACCCCCAATTTTGATAATAATTGACTTTGACAATTTTGCAAATTGACCCTTATGTTTTGCGATTTTACGAATTAAATTATTTTGCTTCTAAAAGAACAAATAAAAGACCGTCTGTCATATAAAAAAGACCGCTTACCCCCAATTTTGATAGTAATTGACTTTGAAAATTTTGCAAATTGACCCCTATATTTTCTGATTGTACGAATTGAATTATTTTGCTTCTAAAAAAATATAAAAGAACCGTCTGCCATATAAAAAAGACCGCTTTACCCACAATTTAGATAATAATTGACTTTGACAATTTTTCCAATTGACCCCTATGTTTTTCGATTTTACGAATTGAATTATTTTACTTCTAAAAAAACAAAAAAAAAAAAAAAACGCCTTTCATATAAATAATTCAATTCGTAAAATCAGAAAATATAGGAGTCAATTTGCAAAATTGTCAAAGTCAATTATTATCTAAATTGGGGGTAAATCGGTCTTTTTTATATGACATACAGTTTTTTTTTAGAAGCAAAATAATTCAATTCGTAAAATTGCAAAATATAGGGGTCCATTTGCAAAATTATCAAAGTCAATTATTATCAAAATTGAGGGTAAGTCGATCTTTTTTATATAACAAGCGGTTTTTTTTAGAAGAAAAATAATTCAATTCGTAAAATCGGAAAACATAGGGGTCAATTGGCAAAATTGTCAAAGTCACTTATTAATATTGGGGGTAAAGCGATCTTTTTTATATGGCAGTCGTTTTTTTTACATTTTTTCAGAAGCAAAATAATTCAATTCGTAAAATCGCAGAACATAGGGGTCAATTTGCAAAATTGTCAAAGTCAATTATTATCAAAATTGGGGGTAAAACTGTCTTTTTTAAATCACAGGCGGTTTTTTTTTTTGTTTTTTCAGAAGCAAAATAATTCAATTTGTAAAATTGGAAAACATAGGGGTCAATTGGCAAAATTGTCAAAGTCAATTATTATCTAAATTGGGGGTAAAACGGTCTTTTTTATATGGTAGACAATTTTTTTTATTTTTTTTAGAACAAAATAATTCAATTAGTAAAATCGCAAAATATAGGGGTCAATTTGCAAAATTGTCAAAGTCAATTATTATCAAAATTGGAGGTAAAATGGTCTTTTTTATATGACAAACGTTTTTTTTTTTTGTTTTTTCAGAAGCATAATAATTCAATTCGTAAAATCGGAAAACATAGGATCGAGAGGGGCTCGAAAGCCCCCAAACCAAGAACGGAAACGGAAGCCTTTCGGGTCAATTGGCAAATTGTCAAAGTCAATTATTATCTAAATTGGGGGTAAAACAGTCTTTTTTATATGACAGACGGTTTTTTTATATTTTTTTAGAAGCAAAATGATTCAATTCGTAAAATCGCAAAATATAGGGGTCAATTGGCAAAATTTTCAAAGTCAATTATCATCTAAATTGGGGGTAAAACGGTCTTTTTATATGCCATGCGGTTTTTTTATATTCTTTTAGAAGCAAAATAATTCAATACGTAAAATCGCAAAATATAGGGGTCAATTTGCAAAATTGTCAAAGTCAATTATTATCAAAATTGGGGGTAAAGTGGTCTTTTTATATCATAGGCGATTTTTAATTTTAGAAGCAAAATAATTCAATTCGTAAAATCACGAAACATAGGGGTCAATTTGTTTTTAGTTTTAATTATTTTGATTTAAATGTTATAAATATATTTTATTAATTAAAGATTATCTCAACTTTTATTTAAAATATATAAAAAAGGGTAAAATAGTCTATTTACAGACCGAGTCAACTCGCCGTGTTACATATTAGTTACGCGCGCCACATGGCATGATTTCAGGGTCGTCCCGCATATGAGGGCGAGTTACCTTGCCCGCACCCTAGAAGCCCCGTATTAACTATGTAATTAATGTGTTTTGACTATTAAAAAAAACTTAGGAATTTTAAAAAACTTGTTTTGGCAGCAACATATATATGGCTCTGGCAATATCGCTAGCATTTGAAAATAAATCAACTTCCATTTCACATTCATTAATTTAGATAGACATCTTCTTCTTTTTTCACTTTTTTCTTTTCTTTTTTGAGAGACAAATTAGATATAAATCAATTAATTAAATTTAGGGAATAATTTTTTCTCTTGTTTGTATACATAAAAAGAAGGGAAATTTACATAGACACCCCCTGAATTTTACCCTAATTACAAGAAATTACCCTACTGTTTAAAATATTGCAAAAACACCCCCTCAACCAAAAATTGTATTACAAGGACACCCCCTTGTTACACAAAAAATATTACCAATTTGGTCCCTAAAATCATTACAAATACACCCCTCGAGGGGGTGTTTTTGTAATATTTCAAACAGTAGGGTAATTTCTTGTAATTAGGATAAAAGTCAGGGGATGTCTATGTAAATTTCCCTAAAAAGAATCTCTTGTTTGCTATATGAAGGCCATATTTTTTATTTAAAAAAAATAAATCAAGAACTACATATATTTTCAATGTTTTTTAAGAATTTGCAGATTTTCTCAACAATAAGCATCGATCTTAATTGTTTTCATTTCCTTATGACCGGCTAAAAACTAAATAAGTAAAACTATAGTTCCAACTTATGAATTTCAAAATTAGCATATGAAATTCAATAGACAATTGTCACAATTCTTATACATAGATATTTTAAACAAATAATATAGTTCCAGCTTATGAATTCCAAAATTAAAATTAGTATATGAAATTCAACAGACAATTCTTATACATAAATATTTTAAACAAATAAATAAAATTAGTATCTAAAATTTTGCAGATTTTGTCAATCTTGTTATTTATAACTCTTTTAAACACTATGAAATATGTATACAAAATAAGAAAATTTGTAAAGTAAAATGAAGTTTAATTATAAATATAAAAAATATGGGCTTTCAAGGCCAAGACTGACAATAAAATTTTGAATTATTTATTCTCTTGTGTTGGGCTATTTGGCACTCAAGAAATAAACTTTTCTTTGAAGGGATAGAACCAAATGCAATGATCTTGAGTTGAAGCAAGCTAATGCAATGGTGTTGAGTTTGAATATCTGTAACAAAAGGGGTAGATTTAGGTGGCAACCTCCGGGATCTAAAACCATAAAAATCAACTTTGATGCGGCTATAAACACTTCGGATGGAGTTTGTGGTCTATGATTGATAGCCAGAAATTCTTCAGGGGCATGTGTTGGATGGGGCTCGACCAGTATTTGACAACCAATAGACTCGACATCAACAAAAACAAAAGCGCCTTTGTTTGCAATTGAGTACGCTCATGCTCAACTCTGGAACAATTTCATCTTGGAAGGGGACTCGAGTGTGATCATAGCAGCTGTTAATGGAGATTCGGTTTCATTTGCGAATTACGGAAACATCATCTCAGATATACAATCTTTCATCAGATTTTTGGATTCTTTCAAGCAAGGCATATTGGTTGAAATAGTAATCAGACGGCTGATCATGAAGTGGCACGACTTTCTTTTAAGGGTTTATATTTTTATAATGTTTTACCTATTTCAATTTTGAATATTGTAATCACTTAATCCTAATTTTAATGAATGTTATGTTCCCCTAAAACCTAAAAAAATGTATAAAAAAAATATAACATGCATCACACCTTGAAAAAGGGGGAGAATTGCTGATTTTTTGTCCGCCGTTATTGATTTTAATTGAGGCAGATAAATCATTTATTTATGAGAGAGATTTAATTGTAATAATTATGAACTTATCAATACTAAATATAGGTATTGTGGGAATTAAGAAAAATAGTAATTATTACCGTTGGCTAAGAGGGACAAATTAGGAAGTTAAAAATAGTTGCTCTGGCGGCAACATAAATCTTTAGCGTTATCGTCAGAGCATCAATTGTTGC
The DNA here is from genome assembly GCA_003313485.2 of Penstemon barbatus. Classification (NCBI taxonomy): domain Eukaryota; kingdom Viridiplantae; phylum Streptophyta; class Magnoliopsida; order Lamiales; family Plantaginaceae; genus Penstemon; species Penstemon barbatus. Next base: position 96,800,045 of record CM064883.1, read on the forward strand.
CAGAGCAAAATTAACATATTTTTAAAAATGCCCTCATCATTAAATGTTCTTTAATGATTATGTTTGCTAAGTTTTAAATGATAGTGCAATAATTAAGTAGTGATAGGATTAAATATGATAATTGTGCTCTGGCAGCAACAATTGTTGTTCTGGCAATATCGCTAGTTAAATTAGGGTAGATTCATGGATCAAAGTTTCGTTTTCGATGTATGTTTCAGTTAGCTGAATATTGAAAACTTTTCGGAAACAATAGGAAAAACTAAAAAAAATTACTAAACTAACCCAAAAAAAAAAGAGAAAATTCCAAGACAAATTTAAAGTTTCGAACATACATCTTATTTTCCTTTACAATTAATTTAAAAAAAATTATGTTTTCGACCAAAAATATGAAAATTTTGATTAATACGTGATGATAAATTTAAACCATTGAAGAAGTTCGGGTCAAATTCATAGTGTTCCTTTTTTTTTTTTTAGAAAAGGTCACACTCATAGTGTGTTTTAATGAATATAATATTGAATTAAAACTCAAAAAAATATTTGCTCGATCGGAATACCCCACCTATCACAAAAAAAAAAAAAAATAATAATAATAATAAAAATAAAAACAAAAAAAAATAAAAACAAAAATAACAAAGACCAATTATAATATATTCAAAGACTTTTGAAGCTCAAGTATAATATATCTTGGTTGTCCAAATATATCAAAGGTGTCTTCAAATAAGATGCATAATTTATAATTGTTGGTTTGACAATATCGCTAGTTAACTAAGGGTTGATTCATAGATCAAAGTTTCTTTTTTTATGCATGTTTCAGTTAGCTGAATATTGAAAAAATTTCGGAAACAATAGAAAAGACTGTAAAAATATTTACTAAACTAACCCAAAAAAAAAAAGGAAATTCCAAGACAAATCTAGAGTTTCAAACATACAACTTATTTCCTTTACATTAATTGGAAAAAAAAAAAAGTATTTTTCGATGAAAAATATGAAAATTTTAATTAATACTTGATAATAAATTTAAGCCATTGAAAAAGTTGGGGTCAAATTCATAGTGTTGCCTTCTCTTTTCTTTTCTTTTTTCTTATTTTTTTTAAGAAAATGTCACACTCATAGTACGTCTTAATGAATATAATGTTGATTTAGAACCATAAAATAATTCTGCTCGATCGCGATCCCCATCTATCACAAAAAATAAAAAAAAAATAAAAATAAAAAAAAAAATAACAAAGACCAAGTATAATATATTCAAAGACTTTTGAAGCTCAAGTATAATATATTTTGGTTGCCCAAATATATCAAAGGTGTCTTCAAATAAGATAATCTGGGTAGTTAGTCATATGATGTGGTGATGATTATATCGTATAGGGGGCAATAATTTAATTACAATTATTAAAGAAAAAATAGTTGATGCATAATTCATAATTGTTGTTCTGGCACTATCGCTAGTTAATTAAGGGTAGATTTATGGATTAATGTTTCGTTTTCGATGTATATTTCAGTTAGCTGAATATTAGGAACTTTTCGGGAACAATAGAAAAAACTATGAAAAAATTTACTAAACTAATCCAAAAAAAAGAGAGAAAATTTCAAGACAAATCTAGAGTTTCCAACATACACTTCATTTTCCTTTACATAATTGAAAAAAAAAAAGTAACTTTTTTTTTTTATATTTTTGACGAAAAATATGGAAATTTTGATTAACACGTGACGATGAATTTAAACCATTGAAGAAGTTCGGGTCAAATTCACTGTGTTTCCTTTTCTCTTTTTTTCTTTTTTTTTTTTTTAGAAAAGTTACACTCATAGTACGTTTTAATGAATATAATATTGATTTAAAACCAGAAAAAAAATTTGCTCGATCACGATCCCCTACTTACCACAAAAAAAAAAAAAAAAAAAAAAAAAATTAAACACAAAAATAACAAAGACCAAGTATAATATATTCAAAGACTTTTGAAGGTCAATGTATAATATATCTTGGTTGCCCAAATATATCAAAGGTGACTTCAAATAAGATAATCTGGCTAGTTAGTCATATGATGTGGTGATAATTATATCTTATAGGGGGCAATAATTTAATTACAATTATTAAAGAAAAAAGAGTCGATGCATATTATCTTCAAATATGATAATCTGGCTAGTTAGTCATAGATTAGCTCCTTGTTATAAAATGAAAGCATTTTATCTCCTTTTCTTTTTACAGTAGACTCTCAAGGCCTATTGCACATTAATTGTTAAGTGTAATGACAAATTTGCTCACGTTTATATAATATATTAACTTGGATGTAGTTGCATCATGTACTGTTTTACATGAAACAATTTACTCCATTGTATTTCTTTTATATGAAGCAGTTAATCCTCAATGAATTTTTTTCTTTTTTATGTAGCTGTTTTCAAATTTAATTTCACGAGCGATGACTATTCTTTCCAATAGGAGCCAAAATCATGCTCTAAAATTCTCACATGTAATATAGTGTCATTTATAAATGGTCATCTATAACAAATTATACATGGTGAACAGTATTTTAGTTACTCCATTTTAATTATTCGCTCCAGCAGTCATCACCTCAAATTTCCAATTTATTATATTTTATTCTTCTTTCAATATTAAATTATAAGTGACATAATAAATAATATTTTATTATATTTTCACAATAAATATTAATCTTAAATACATGTTTTAATGTTTTTTATTTAAATTAATAAAAAAAAATTAAATAAATGGCCTTAAATAACGAATTAATAAACTATTTAATTCGAACTGATAATTTTAATTTTTTAATTAACAATTATATGCATTTATGCAAATGAATATAGATTTACTTATGTGGATGTCCTACATGGACATTCATATATGCAAGTTCAATTTTTCATTATGCATAAGCTTGTATAAATAGAAGTCACTGCTGGAACAAGATTTTTTAATTTGATTATGTATAATCTCAATTTTAGCTCTTGGGAAGAGCTAAAAAAACATAGGTAACAATGTATCTATCGGGTTTATATGACAGAGTTTAATTGAAAATTATACTTATGGGGTAAGCTGTAATTAACCCAATCAAAACAAAAGAAGCCAGAATAAGCTAGAGTCATGATAGAGAAACTAACTAAATTTAATATTCTCGTTGTATCATTCATCCCTAAAGAGTTTATTGACTGTTTCATTGACATTTCTCCTTGATTCCCTTTACATCACACGTATAATATACTTCTAGCTCGTTTATTTTTTCTTTTTAATCTTTCTATTTTCTAAAAATTCCACAAATGACAAATATAGGACCTGTTCTTTTAGTTTCTCATTTTTAGTTTTTTTTATAGATGACTTTCTATGAAATTCATTATAAACTCGATTTTTATAAGATTCTAATATGAGAGAGTTGGAGGGGTCGAATTTCATTCTTGGTGAAATTCATCTACATCTATAATAATATCCAAATAGTTTTATTTTCAAAAGTACATAACAAGAAAAATGTTATAAATATTTTCATTCAAAACTAATTTTTGGTAAGTTATTTTCTATATTAGTAAATTTAATAAAATTTATATTGTATTATAAATCAAAATTTTGAATTTAATAAAGTTAATATAATATTATAATTGAATATTAATGCAATAAAGATATTATTTATTTAATTATTTAGTGTAACTATAATTCTATATTTATAAATTTTATTATTACATTTTATCTAATTTTTTTATTATAGAAATTAAATTATTAATAAATATGAAGAAAAAAGTCGCAATACTTATTGAAATTTACGGGAAATAATAATGATTATTATTTTATAATTTATGAGATATAACAATTAGCACACAAATTTTTAAAATTATAAGTTTTTATAGACATGACAAATAACCCCAATGATAAAATTGAAACATTTTAAGGAATCGGGTTCAAATGAAAGAATATCACAAATCTAAGGGAAATTTTTATAATAAATAATATGTGGAGGGGATTTTATGTAATTAATTAGCTTTATCTCAGGGGATATCCATAATTTACCCCAAAAAATTATACCAAAGACTTTCGATTAACTATTCTTATAAATCATAATCCTCAAGGACAAAAATCAATTCCACCCAATTCTTCATCTGGTTCACCCATTTTTCACTATTTTCTTTCGTTTTTCACTAATTTTATCATTTTTCAAACCAAAAGTTTATTTTATGACGTGAGCATACCCCATCATAAATTAACGCCATAAATGGGGTCATTGTAATGAATCTAATACATTAGATTTAGTTTGTATAATTTTTCAAACATTAAGGGTATATGTGGATGAGTTTTGGCTTAGTTGCGCAGATTTCGCGAGATCGGGTCAAAACCCTTCAAAATGAGTTTTCGTCGATTAATGAAACTCATTGCAAACCTATTCATAAACGCACACCAAACTCTTGAAACCTGTAAAATTTTGATTTGTCACCTATCAACTATTTTTTCCTTCCCAAACTCTATAAAAAAAATATTGATTCGACACCTAACACCTATTTTTTTTTTTGGGGGGGGGGGGGGGGAGTTTATGCATTTTGCACCCAAATATGATAGGGTTTTGACACTTTACATCCATACTTAAAAGCTTTGGTACTTTGCACTCTGGAAATATAATTTATTTGGTACTTTGCATCCTAGTATTTGTTCTGGTAAGAAAATTCATTAGCAGAAGATTATAGTAGTCCCTTTCGAAATCATTTCTAAAATACTTCAAGTTGGTCCCTACAACGTCACATGATATATTTTATAAATTATTTCTTGAAATTTGTTGATCCAAAACGAACTATTTTTTACAAATTGGGTGTTTTTGCAGGGTTACTGAAAACACAAGGAAGTTTGGCGCAATAAAAATTTAATAGGGTAGTTTCTTGCATGTTTAGCATAACACAGGGGAGTAACTTGCATTTTCCCCTCAAAACACACACCAGTGTGCAGAGTGTCAAATAATTGTATTTTTAAGGTTCAAAGTGTCAAATCCTTAATTTCAAGGTGCAAAAAGCCAAAAGTCCATTTTTTCCCCCAAATCCTAACATTCAACTCCAATACAAGTGGGATTTCAGCTTATCAAAACTACAAAACCTCACATTCAAAACCTAATCAAATGAAATTTCAAAAGGTTTCACCAGAATCACTATACAATTTTTTTGAAACCAAGACCCGTGAAATCGAGTCAAAACCCTTCCAAATAGATCCTAAGAGTGATTAATATAATTACACTAAACCTTAATTAGGAATAGTTTAAATAATTCTCCAAATAAATATACATGTACTTCATAATTTTTTAATTTATCATCTTCATGGACTTTTGAGAGCATCTCCAACCCGGAGGGCTTTTCACAGCCCAGGGATGTCAATTTTGATCCGGGTGAATCTGCACCTCCCTGAGCACTGTCTTCAATCCATAGGGCTATCTCCTCCAATTAATTAAAAAAAAAATTCCCCACTCTCACATATATTATCTATAATAATAATAATTTTAATAGTAAATATGAATATGCATAATAATAATTGTAGAGACAATAATAATAAAATTAAGCATAATAATATTACATCGGGGACAATAAAAACAACAACGATTACACGAAAATAACAACGAAATTGCAATGATGAAGACAACATAGAAATGCAACAATACAACAAGAAAAATACAACAATGGAAACAACAATCATAGGCGTTGGAATTTTATTATATGTAATTTTATTTATTTATATAAGTTGTTATATGTATCAACGTACGTGTACCAATATTTCGCGTAATTTAATACAAAATCGTATTTCTACATTTTGTCCCAATTGTACATTTAACATTTAAGCTATATTGGAGATTAAATCAAATTTAAATATTTCAAATCAAATTTTAAATGTGGTTAAATTAATTTTACTTTTGTAGACAAATATATAATTTCAAAATTAAAATGGATAAGGATTTTATTATACTATAATGTTGTTAAATTTTACTTTCATAGGCAAATTTATATATTCAAAATTAAAACTAATAATGTTACACCTTTAATTTAAAATAAATTATTATTAAACCTTACATGTATCTTCCATTTCTAGTTAATTAAATTAAACAAGTTATTGTTAAATTCGTAGTTAATTGTTTCAATTTTTGTTGGGCACCCAAACTAAGTGTGCGGGTGACAGCAATTGTCCTGTGGCATCCAAACTGAGTGTGCGGATGGAGACCCAAACTGAGTGTGCGGGTGGAGCCACAATCGAATATCGTGGGCGCTTGCGTGAATGCACTATAAGGGAAGGGTATGCGCATTCCCTAACACCAATTGGTTTTGGGGCAAGTGGTAGCGCCTGAGGTCCTACAAGTGGTATCAGAGCCAAGGTCACGTGTTCGATTCCCAGCAGGAGCAATTGCTGAGGGGGAGATTGTTGGGCACCCAAACTAAGTGTGCGGGTGACAGCAATTGTCCTGTGGCATCCAAACTGAGTGTGCGGATGGAGACCCAAACTGAGTGTGCGGGTGGAGCCACAATCGAATATCGTGGGCGCTTGCGTGAATGCACTATAAGGGAAGGGTATGCGCATTCCCTAACACCAATTGGTTTTGGGGCAAGTGGTAGCGCCTGAGGTCCTACAATTTTTAACTTTTTTTATTAATAATTATTTTTAATTTAATAAAAAAATAAAGTAAATGCACCAGATGGCGCCAAGTGGCATACCTGGTACATCCCTCTACCAGCCCGGGACTGTACAAATACACAGTCAGGACTGTAAAATTGGGCCATCTCCACCCACCTCCCATTGGGTTGGAGATGGCCTCAAGCCCTCCACGTTTGTCTCCGGTTCGCCGTTGACCTTAACTACTCTTTTTTTTTTTTTTTTTAATGTTTAAACCGAAAAATAAACTATTTACTAGTTGGCAAATGGCAACACTTCTCACCGACCACCTACCTCCTATACCACCAAATTAAAGTACTCCCTCTGTTCCAATTTTATGTGTCGTTTTAGGTGTTTTCACACATATTAAGGCACCTACTAAATTGCCTCAATCTTAGGGAAAAAATAAATGATATTCCTAGAATACCCTTAAATTCTCTTTCTTACTTTTTCTCTTAAAGAGAGAGTTTTAGATACATTAAATAAGGGCAAAATGGAAAAATATGTAATTAATAGTGCACAGAAATTCTAAAGTGACAAATAATTTGGCAAAAAAAAAATTCTCTAAAACGACACATAAATTGGGACAGAGGGAGTAATAAATAAAGACCAAGTGTAAAATATTAAAAAAAAAAAAAAAAAAAAGGTAAATTACGTATAATGAGATAAGGCATAATTACAAAAATTTCTCTTACGTATTGAGTATTGCAAAAATCTCCTTCAGGTTTGTCACCTTCTTACAACTCCTTGCCCATAAAATATTCTAATTTTGCCATTGAATGTTATTTATAATGTTTAATATCTTATAAATGTTAAAACTTGGGTGCTAAATATTTTATAAATTATAAAAGTGATAATTATATATTTACTATCAAATAATTGATAAAATTTGTAATTGTCCATAAGTTTCAATAATTTTTTCCAAAAAAAAAAAAAAATCTACATATTTATTAACAATTTAAATTGTGTAACAATAAAATTAAATAGAATTTTAATAATAATATTTTATAAATAAAAAAGTTGTCTACATATTTAGTTATAGAATTTATTTTCTATATTAGTAAATTTAATAAAATTTATATTGTATTATAAATCAAATATTTCAATTTAATGAAGTATATATTGTATTATAAATTCAATATTAATGCAATAAAGATATTATTTATTTATTTAGTGTAAATATAATTTTATATATATAAATTTATTATTAAATTTTTATCTTAATTTTTTATTGTATAAATTAAATTATTAATAAATATGTAATAGAGTTGCAATATTTATTAAAATTTATGAGAAATTAAAAATTATATCAATTTTTTAATAATAAATATATAATTATCATTTTTATAATTTATTAGCTATAACAATTTACCACCCAAATACATTTCGGGTTTCTCCAAATAATATAATTTGGATAGTTAATGTTAATCATATCTCGGACAATGTCTATCATATTTTGATGGATGATATAAAGAGAACCATCGTAAGAGGATATAATTGTTTGTGTAGGGGGGTGTTTGGTTGGGCTTAATAAGAGAAATTAACATAGATTACTTGACTCAATCAGGGCTGATATTCTTTTTGGTGGCCAAGCGGCCCAAGCCCACATACCGGGTATGAATTTACAATTCAACTATAACCGGACGTTGTGGTAGAAAAAGCTAATCAAATATGTATAGCTTAATTCCACTTTGCATAAAAGATTTATTTTACAATTTGCATACTCAAATTTGAAATGTCAAATTATTAACAATACTCAGTGAAATCTGCAAAAATATGCATATAAAATCACTAAGCCGTTTGCTAAGATTTTAAAATATTTTGTGGAATGTATAAAATGACATTATGATTTCACTTCTAAGAATTTATGTGGTTGTCATTTTGAATAAAAATATAATTTTTCACTAAATACTTCATAAAAATTTACCTGAAATACCTTTTACGTTGTTAAGTATATAAAAAATATTTTTATATATAAGTTAAAAAGATCAAAATCTATCTATTTATATCCAACAATACAATTAGCTTTAAACTTATTTTAAGTCAGAAAGTATAAAAAAAATTATACTTCTCGTTTGTATTATACTTCTCAAAGATAATACTATTATTTTTAAATTATTATAATATTATTTTATGTTGACCGATAATTTTACTCCATAACATTTCAGGCTATCAAAAAATCCCACATCTTCAAATTTATTAAGGATTTTAGTGCACATTATTGTCAAATTTCAAAATTGACTTGAATAAGACCACATGCGGACCAATTTTGAGATTTTACTAATAATATTTATATATTTAATTTAATTTAATAAATAAATATTAATATGTTGATATATTAATATAAATCTGGAAAAAATATTCTTTTCAAATCTAGAATTTATATAATAGTATTGATTTATCTAATATTTATTAAAATAATAAATTATAAATAAATTTCATATTTAAAAAAAAAAAAAAAAAAAAACTATGAACCCACCCGACCCCGACCCCATAACCAACCCCCTCCCCCAAGTTCCCAAGGTGTGGTTGTCTAGGTTCGATCTCAGGCCACCGCAATCTGGGTTCCCCAATCCCATGCCACCGTGGCATGGGATCATCGGTCCTAGGCTGCCGGTAACCTGGAATTTGGGTTGGGGTGGAATTTTAGTTTTATTTTTTAAATTATAGTTTTTTATAATTTATTATTTTGATAAATATTAAATAGTTTTAATTATATAATTTATAATTTTAATAAATATTAAATAAATTAATGCTTTTATATAAATCTTAGATTTGAAAAGAATATATTTATCTACTTCTTTTAGATTTATATTGAAGTATTATTTAATTTATTAATATTGTTTATAAAGCATATTAATTATTTAAATAGAACATAATTCCATGTACATGGAATTATGAATTTTAAAATTTGGCTACAATGTGGACTAGATCGACACTAAATTTGAAGATGTGGGGCTATTTTGATGGTCTGACATGTTATGGGGTAAAATTATTAGTCAACATAAGTAATGATTTCAAGTTGAGTAGCAAGCGAGTAACTTAATATTTTTATATATATGTATTTTGTCATTTTTTGGCTTATCGAGCCGAGCTTCAATAGTTATAAAAAGATAATGTTCAAACTTGTAATTTGTGTGACAAGCGAACTCAGACAAGCTTTTATCGAACGAGCTTGACTAAAGTATCGAGAAATTTACAGCCCACCCATATTTTCGATAAAAATATTGTCGTTAACATGACATTGTTTATTTTAGTATGTTTTTCTTATGATATAGCGAGGACTTTTGTCAGCATGCAACCTTGAAAATGGAGAGCATTGCATTTTTTGTATCCCGTTTTAGGTTAATTTTTTCTTTTGATATATCGTTTTATATGCCCAATATATTTGGTACCATATTTTAATAAATTGTAATATATTTTGTGCCACTATAAAAAATCACCATTAAGTGGTGACATGACAGTTATATGTTATCGCAAAGTTGATTCCCAAACCAACCAATGAATAGTAAAACTATACGTTTTAAATAAGAGCTGGTCATGGGTTAGCCTGTAGACTCTAACACAATTTGCCAACTCAATATATGATTTTAGTCAAATATGGTCGAGCTATTATATCGTTTTGATTTATATTTGAAAAATAAAGGAAGAAGTTTATATGCTTTAAATACGGCAAAATTAAAAAAATGGCCCCGTAACTTTGGTATTTATTTAAAAATAGTTTTATAACTATAGTGAATATATATTTAGTCCTCTAACTTTCGTCAAATTTCAATTTTAATCCTATGCATAACAAATTTGATACGCTAATTTTCAATAAGTTCTAGTTTTCGTCCTACAATTACAATTTGGTCCTATTACAAAGGGAAAAAATTATAATTGAAGGATGAAAATTGAAATCTATTTAAAGTTATAAGATGAAATTCGTAAGGACAACACGAAATTGTAATTTATTGTAAGTTAGAGGATGAAACATGTTATGTGTATGACTAAAATTGAAATTAGGTGAAAGTTTAAAGATTAAATGCGTGTTCAATATAGTTAGATGACTATTTTGGAAAGGAACCCAAAATTATAGGACTATTTTTGAAATTTTACCCTACATGTACTAAGGAGCCGTTCGGTTTATCCAACGAGATTAGACCAGATTGCCAATCGCACCTAATATCACAATTGGGCCGACTATTAAAATTGACATTTGGTTACAGATTTGGTCTAAGATTACAATCAGCCCATGAATGAATAAAAAAATATTCGGTTGACATGATTATATCTAAATTATAGAATTTGACAAAAATAACCCTATTTAGATATTTTTTGCCAGTCAAATATAAGAATATAGTGTAAAGTGGAAATTCTATTTTGGAGAAATCATTGAATTGGTGGGGGGGGGGGGGGACAATTACGATTACTCCAAATAAGGAATGTTGACCACTATTTTCGGCTAACTCAAATAACTGATATATGCAAGATTATTTTTTAAATCCGATCTTATTAATCAAACCAAATGGCCCATAAGTGACAGCTTTGGAATAGATGCTTATTTTAGGAAGAATACAATGAGTGAAAATTACTTTAAAGGATTGTTAAGAAAAATATTGTTAAAGCTTTATATATTATGCATATAAAATTTGAATCAAGCAATGCTTTCTTAACCTAACTTTAAATGAATCTCGCTTTCAAAAAAGAAAAACTTTAAATGAATCTCGAGTTACTCTGTATGACTCATGATTCATGAATTTAGCTTCCTCGTACAATATATCAAAGTCGATAGTTACAACCATTTTCGAATTACCGAAATCATAAAATACAATGGGGGAATAAGGGAGAGGGAACATAATCATTTCAGTTACAAGATATTGTTGAAATATATAAATAAGATGCAAGTAATCTGAAATTCTTAGGATAGATCCAATCATTCTCTTAATTTACTGAAAAAATGTTGGTGAAGTAATTTACAGATAAAATTGTGGTCAGAATACTTTAATTTGGCAACCGAAATAAGATTTAAAAAAACTCAAATTTAGGATAGATCCACAAATATGTTCGATTAGGAAAATATTAATGCGCTGAATCATCAGAATATTGCAGAAAGAGAAAGTCAGTTTTAAAATCTGTCTGTCTATGAAGGGAGTATATCACTAATAACTAATTTTAATTAGTCATTGTTATGTATAAATTAAATTGTCCAAGTTAGGAAGGTTCATGAATGTTTATCAACAATTCAAATTAATACATAAAGTAATTTAAGGGATCAGAATAAATTTAATACCAACTAATTATTAATGAACAATTCATAGAATATATATTATATTCAAAATTTCAAAGTGAATCCGGAAAAAGAATTTGTCTCGATTCTAAATGAATCAGTGCACTAATTCAGTCTAAATGAAAATGCATGGATCAATGTAAATTAAAACACTTTAGATTACTGCAATTATTATTTACAGAGGCACTAATCAAGAAAATCATTAAATTTTTGATATACTATGAATCCATCATAAAATTTATCCTTAAATAATACATTAAATATTACAAAACCATATATAAATATTGCTTCCTTTGTAAAGAAAATCAAAATCAAATATATTGGTGCTTAATTATTGAGCACAATAATAGTGTATAGTATCAATTCCACCGGATTTTGAATTTACAGTGACAAAAAGCAGAATGTTATTTCCTAAGTTTTTAATTTTTCTTCTTCTTTCTGTTGTGTTCCAAGAATCAGCTTTAGCTGTCAAAAAGGTGCACATGCGTATTTTTAATTGGTGTAATATTTTTCTTCACCATTTTCTTATAAAATCAAAACTTAGTACCACATTGTTTTGTTTCTTTTTGTTGCAGTCTTATATTGTGTACTTAGGAGGACATTCTCATGGTCCAGAAGTAACAAAAGCCGATCTTGAACGTGTTAAAAATTCTCACTACGAGTTGCTCTCTTCGTTCGTGGGAAGGTATGCGATTTACCGTTTGTTGCTAAGTGTTAACGTACTTTAATTTCAAAGCACGTTTTCTAATTAGTGTTTTTGTTGTTTTTTCTGCAGTGAAGAGAAGGCAAGAGAAGCGATATTTTACTCGTACAAGAGGCACATAAATGGATTTGCTGCTCTTCTTGAAGAAGAAGAGGCTGCAGAGATTGCAAGTATGTATACTAAATATACATTGCATTCATGTCATTATGTATATATATTGTATGTTAAAATTAAGGACTTGTTTTGATACATCAATGTAGAGCATCCGGAGGTCGTCTCCGTTTTCTTGAATGAAGGCAAGAAATTGCACACGACCCGCTCGTGGGATTTTCTATTGTTGGCAAACGATGGTCATATTCCTCCCTCTTCTATATGGAAGAAAGCTAGATTCGGTGAAGATACCATCATCGCAACTCTTGATACCGGTAACTACACAAATTACATTTGATCTTTATTTTTAGTTGATAATTAGTCTCTCTTTTCGAATAACTTAAAAGTTGTGGGCTTATTATGTCAATGATTTATCATGTCCTTAAGGTGTTTGGCCTGAATCAAAGAGCTTTAGTGGTGAAGGATATGGCCCAATTCCATCAAAGTGGAAAGGAAAATGTCAGCTTGATGAAAAAGCAAAATTCCCTTGCAATAGGTACTCATTCTAATCAAACTTTGATCCCACATCGGCAATATCAGTTATTTATGTGGCTCCGGGTTGTCCCACTTCAATAGCTAGCTTTTAGGATATGGTTAAGGATCAGAACACTATGTTATTTCTTTCGACAATTATTCACTATCCATGAATTTTTTTGCAGAAAGCTAATTGGAGCTAGGTACTTTAACAAAGGATATGAAGCTTATGTAGGCAAACTCAATTCAACATTCAACACTCCACGCGATAAAGAAGGGCACGGTAGTCACACACTTTCGACCGCAGGTGGAAACTTTGTACCTGGTGCTAATGTACAAGGGGTAGGAAACGGAACTGCAAAGGGTGGCTCACCTAAAGCTCGAGTTGCTTCGTACAAAGTATGCTGGCCCGTAGTAAATGGGGGATCATGCTTAGATGCTGATATCTTGAAAGGCTTTGAAACTGCTATATACGATGGCGTTGATGTGATTTCCATGTCGTTAGGTGGAAGCCCTACTTACTATTTGACAGATGGCATAGCAATTGGCTCCTTTCATGCTGTGAAGAATGGTTTGGTTGTTGTTGCCTCGGCTGGTAATTCGGGACCGTTTGATGGAACCGTGTCGAATGTTGCACCCTGGATTATTACCGTAGGTGCAAGTACGATTGATCGTTATTTCCAAGCCGATGTTAAACTACATAATGGAGTTATCTTTAAGGTTAATAAGCTCATATAAATATATATATATATATTCCCTTCATTTGCCAATTAGCTAAATGCAAATTCCCCCCCCCCCCCCCCCCCCCACCCCCATGATTATTAGGCGGAACATATGGGGTATTTATTTGCATTTTACGCTATATTAATTAACTAATACATTTGATTTTGCCATCACATCTCATTAGAATTTCTTTCTTTTACGTAGGGTATGAGCCTTTCTAAGGCTTTACCATACAACAAATTTTATCGACTTATTAACGCTGCACATGCAAAGGCTCCCAACGCAACCGTTGAGGATGCGTAAGGACTTTCTAACGTTCATTGTTATAGATTCTTGTTTGAAATTTAAATAAAGAGACTTGGATATATACTCATATGTTAGTTTTGTGCAGGATACTATGCAAACCGGGAACACTAGACTCGAAGAAAGTTGAAGGTAAGATAATAGTTTGTCTGAGGGGGGAAACTGCAAGAATTGACAAAGGCTTCCAGGCTCTTCTTGCTGGAGCTGCCGGTATGATTTTGGCCAATGACAATTACACTGGCAATAAAATTAGTGCGGACGCTCACATGCTTCCCTCGACTCATATCAACTACAAAGATGGCCAGATTTTGTTTGCCTATGTCAATAGCACCAGCAGTCCACAAGGGCTAATTACGCCTCCTAAGGCAGTATTGAACACGAAACCAGCTCCGGTTGTGGCCGCTTTCTCATCCAGGGGTCCTAATCTAATCACCCCAGAAATTCTCAAGGTATTACACCTTTTTTTCTCTGTTTGTTTCAGTATTTTTTCTAACTTCTCGCTTATTTTTTTCTCTTTTTACACAGCCTGATATTACTGCACCAGGAGTGAACATTATTGCTGCCTACAGTGAAGCAGCTAGTCCTACAGAGAACGATTTCGATAAACGCAGATTTGCATTCATTACGGAATCCGGAACCTCAATGTCCTGCCCCCACGTTTCCGGGGTAGTCGGCCTACTCAAGACCCTCCACCCGAAGTGGAGCCCGGCTGCAATAAAATCCGCAATCATGACAACAAGTAACAACCACTCTAGCCTATATTTGATTCTTGGATTTCAGTAACGCTGATCTAAATGACTTTTTCAACTTTTGTTTATTTAGCCCCTATGCTTTACTTAATTAGCAAAAAGCCCCTTACGTTATTTTCTTTTTAGTAAATTAGGCCACATATATGAGTATTTATTCTATGATGATTTTTCTAACCATTAATTAATTAACAGCAAGAACACGAGACAACACGGTGAAACCAATGGTAGATTCGTCTAACGCCAAGGCCACACCTTTCGAATATGGGTCGGGTCATATCAGACCAAACAAGGCCACGGATCCGGGTCTAGTATACGACTTGACCGTGAATGATTATCTGAACTTCCTATGTGGGATCGGATATAACGAGACTGTAATTCGTCAATTCTCTGGGTCGGCTCACAATTGCCCCAAAAATTACAGTCTGTTGAGCTTCAACTATCCATCAATTACAGTCCCAAATCTCAATTCATCAGCGGTGACACTCACCAGAAAACTGAAAAATGTGGGGACGCCCGGAACATATGTAGCTTATCTTCGTCAGCCAAAAGGATTTTCAGTTTCAGTTGAACCAAAAACTCTCAAGTTTAAGAAAATTGGGCAAGAGAAGACTTTTACGGTTACTGTAGAAAAAACTCGAGGGTCAAAAGACTTTGAGTTCGGCTTTTTGACATGGACGGATGGCGAACATTATGTGAGGAGTCCTCTTTTAGTATATGAAGCTGTCAAGACCACATAAGTGATTGATTCTAGTAAATTAAAGAACTAAATAAAACCCTCTATTATTATTAGTATTCTAGTAAATACTAATAATAATAGAGGGTTTTATTTAGTCCTGATGGCTGTTAGGATGTATTTTGGCTCAAAAATATTTTAGGAGGGAGTTTTGAAGATTTTTTTTTTAAATTTGCATTAAACAATTGAAAATAGACTTTAGACTTTGATATATATATACTATTGATTCCGCACCGCGCATAGCGCGGTGCTTTTGCCTTGATTTTATATTGTATTTCTGTTTGGTTATATATAGTATGGAGTTAGTAGAAAAAATATGGTGTATTAGTTGAAAATTTATATGTTAACATTGCATTAGCAAAAAATTTGCATGTTAATACAGATTATAAATTGCTAAATTATTTTTCTTATTGGTAAAACGGGCTGTATTGTTTTATTTAAAATGATTGAAATTAATCGTTTCATGTCTGCTCGTTCTTATTAATGATTTTAATTTAAAAGAATAAAATTTATTATATTAAATAATTCAATTCAAATTTGACCCGCTCAGAAGCCACCCCGCCCCTGCACCGTTGGAGACGACTCCGCATCCGCAGTCCGGCCTCAGGGGCTGAAAAGTTCGATGCAATTATCTTTTTCTCACCATCAAATCAATATAATGGACTTATTTGCTCAAAGTAGATTGCTAAAAATGTATTAAAGAATATATTCTACACAACTGAGAACATTTAAGGAAATTGAAAGCACTCATTGTGTCCATTTCTGTTCTCTTTCTCAATTAAAAAAAAAAAAAACACGTAAAAGTCATTGTATTAGTTATGTCGGTTAATCAAGCATATAATAATCTCATAATTATGTTACTTTAATTTCTTTCAAATTTCAGACTGATACCCTCTACAACACAATGGTTGCAGACCAAAATGTGAATAAAACTATATAGCTACACAAATATAAAGAATTCAAAAATCCTATGATATCAAAATAGTAAGCAATTTTATGTAATAGGTTCGTGAATCATATCAACTGGTTTTTTTTTTAATTTCTAATATATATACTATAAACAGTACAATCAAATTAGCCTGGAGATTGGAGAGCCTGTGATGAATGAATGTTGCAATGATGTCAAAGTTGTCCATTTTCTCAAAATCTGTCTCAATGCTCCCACTCTATTATTTATCAAGTTATCTAAATCAAAAAAAAAAAAAACAAAATGGGTCCATGGACTCTACCCCGAATTTGAGACTTTTAACTTGATTCGCAGAAACATTCCAAGTCACTTTTGAATCATCAAAACAAAGAAAAAGAAAACCTCAAATGGCAGAAAACAATATTTATTGCCAATAATTATAAACTTCCATCACCTTCTACACAGTTAACTGCTTTATTGCCAAGAACAATATATCTGGTAATGTAACCAAATAAAAGAATTTAAGCATAAATGGCTTAAACAATAAAAATCAGCCGCCTAAAGATTTGCACAAGTCCGCACAGAGTATACGTAGTTAAGTTCAAAACCAATTGCTCAGACATCATAATACATGTAATGCCACAACAAATTAACAATACATTCACCTCCTTATTGGCAACTGATTGCAACGAAATAGCTCAGCCAAGTGAAAAATTGATGGCTTTTGAGCTCTCAACCCCCTTCCCCCGATTTGGGTTTATTTCCACCTCCTCCACTGGCACTGCAATTACATTAGCATTGCTGGAATAGAAGTACAATGATGATTAGCTTGTCAATTATCAACAAAACACACCCCCCTTTGATCGTTCTAATTTGTAAATACACTCCAAGGTTATTTCAATTAGAACATTACATCTCGTTTTCAAATTATTGCAGTAATTAGACTCCTATGTGCATTAAATGTAAATGCCATGCAGATGCAATACATCTCAACTTATGATTTATTTATTTTCTATATTAGTTAGTTGAATAAAATCAAACCTTTTCAAAAACAAAAATTGTATCTTAATTATTTTCAATAGAAATTCAATCTGTTACCTTTTAAATTTACTAGAAAAGTGCACGTGCTTTGCACGTGATTAACTAATTTTTTTTAATTAAATTAGAAAAATGCACGTGTTCTTATGTTAGTTGAATCATATCATCATTTTTAATCATACTATGGTCTAAAAGACACGCCATATAATTTCTTTGATTAAATCGCTTTAATTATTACTATGTTCTTTCCAAAAATTTAAAGTTGTTATCATAAATATCTAAAATCAACCATTGAAAATAAAAAATGAATTATAATTACTAAGTATTTCTAATATAAAACTACATGTCTATATAACTAATATTCTAAAACAACCATTTAAGCTAATGAATAATATCAATTATTTTCTTCTTTGACTTTGATATTTCCATCTAAACCAGTTTGTGTTATTTTAATCCGTTTTTTCACCAATTTCACCGATTTTTGTGCTTTATTACATTCGTTAATCAATTCACTCATTTTCTCCTGTTTAACCAAATTTAAGTCGATTTTACTTATTTCTCGACTATTTCATCTTTTTTTTTTGTCATTTTAACTTTTCTTTTTGTTCTAGTTCTTTGTCAATTTGACCAGTTTTTTGTTATCATGTGTTTAGTCGATGTCATTCAATATTTTACCAGTTTTCTTCATTGTTTTTATCGATTTTTATCATTTTTTGTTGCTTAATTTTTTATTCGATCTAACCCATTTTTTCATTTTTATCATATATTTTTTAATCGAATTTTACCCGTTAGCACCACTTTTAACCATTTATATGTTTTGTTTTTTTTTTAGCTTAATCTAATGCCTGATCCATTTTTTAATTAATCTAACCCATTTTTACCAATTTTCCTCAATTTTGTCGAGTAAACTTGCTTTTACACTAAGTTTTTCATTTTTTTTGTTATTTTAACATTTTCTTTCACCGATTTCATTTGCTTTTACATTGAGTTTACCATTTATTTTTTGTTATCCCATGTTTAGTCAATATCATTCATTTTTACCAGTTACCCATTTTTTGTCGGCTTACCCCTTTGTGTATTATCAATTGCACCATTTTTTTCTTTAACTCGTTTTTCTTTTATCTAACTCATTTTTCCATTGATTTTACCATTTGTTTATCATATATATTTTTAATAGAATTTTACTATTTTTCACCAATTTTAACCATTCTATGTTTTGATTTTATGTTTCTCAGTTAACTAAATAGTATTTTTTTTATTCCTATAGCCCGAAGTTGGCCTTTTATTTTTAGGCTATTTGATAAGTTATAATTTCTTAAAACTTAAGAAAGAAAAATCGATTTTATCTGCTTTTACATTGAATTTATCATTTCTTTTTTGTTATTTTAACCCGTTCGTTCACAATTTTTTTATGGTTTGTCCAGTTTATTGATCGATTCATCCATTCTCAAGTTAACCCATTAGTTGATTTTCACATTTTTAATTGGTTCACTCATTCTCTCCGGTTTAACCCAATTTTAGTCTGATTTTACTTATTCTTTTGCTTATTTAACATATTTTTCTCATATATTTCACTTTTTTTTTTGACAATTAACTCATTTTTTTGTTTTTGTTATTTTATCGATTTTATCCATTTTTTTGTTATCCCGTGTTTAGCCGATGTCGTTCAATTTTTTTTACCGGTTTTATCCATTTTTTTGCCTGTTAACCTTGTTGTTTTATTAATTCACCATTTTGTTTGTTTGTTCTTTTATCGATTTGATCCATTTTTTTGTTATCCCGTGTTTAACCAATGTCATTCAATATTTTTTTACCGGTTTAACCCATTTTTTGCCGGTTAACCTTTTTTTTTTTTTTTTTGCTTTAACTCACTTTTCTTTCTATATGATCCATTTTCCCATTGATTTTACTATTTTTATCATATATTTTTGATCGAATTGTTGATTTTAACAATTTATATCTTTTGACTTTTTTTAGCTTAAGCCAATTATAAATTTTAGTTAACTAAATAATATCTTTTTTATTCATGTGGCATGATATGACACAATTTTTTTCAGTCTCTTTAATATTTTTGAGGTTTCTTAATAAGTAATAACTTTTTAAGAACTTTTCAATGAAATTTTTGAAGAAATATGGAATAATTTTTTTTTTTGGTAATCATTAATGTTTTAATGAGTTGTAAAACTTTAAAAAATAATAATAAGGTTGATGTAGGATAGACTTCTTGTCTAATTATATTTCTAGGATTTTTTTCTCTTATCTTTTTGCCATAAAATTAAATATTACAATATAATTTAAATAGGGGTATATTAGTCTTCACAAAAAAGGGAAGAAATTTCATTAGGCCAACTCATACTTTTATATGTATATAGATATATAGAGGTAATTGCAAGTTCTATTGAGTTTTACCTATAATTAGCTGCAACTTCTAATCTAAATAAAAGGATATTATGAAGCATTATTGTAATTGCTTATTAAAACGAACAGGAGTAATTTGCAAATAAACCCTTAGCTCATAGAGTATGTACCTGCTTCACTTGTGCGCAGGAACCAGATTGAATTTCTTCAGCTATGTTGCAAAGCTGCATCTTCATCCATCGTCCAGATAAAATCAAAATTGTCAATCCTTCGTCCTGCAACAGTTCGATAAATATGAAGGTTCTCAACAGGGCAGCTTTCAGGCCTCGACTCAGGGGATCCTCTCTCATCTATAACTTCAACATTGAGCCTGGGCATTTTCTGACCAAGCAGCTTACATGCTCCATAACTCACTGAGCAAGAAGACATCCAAAGGGATCGCATTATCTCGAGCTTTGCAGCATTGGCCAAGAGAGCTTTGTCCCCAAACGGACAGTCTCTAATCTCAAATTTTCGGAGGCTTTCACACCTAGACAACACATGATGGAGACCCAAGTCACTGTCTCCAGCAAAAGCTATAGAAAGCATCTCCAATTTCTTAGCATGGGTCCCAATGTATTCAAAGACTCGATCAGTGAGTAGGCCAGATAAGGAAAGGCGACGCAATTCCTTAAAGCTCTTTACAATGGCTCCAAAACCTGTATCAAGCGGTTCAAGGGTTACGTAATCAGGAGCTTGAGGCTCGATAATACATAGTCGAAAGCGGATCATATTTGGGCGATTCTTTGCAATTTTAACTAATGCAGCATTTGACATCTGGCGGCAGAAGTAGAGAACTGACTGGAGTTTGGGACAGCCTTCTGAAACAGTGACAAGACCTTGTTCTGTCAAAGATACATTAGGTTCTGCTCCAAAAGGATCGGAAGGGAACACCCGAAGCTCCTGCAAATCCTTGCAAGATGTAGCAAGGGCTTCAAGACCACTGTCTTCAATGTAATCTAGAACCTGTGTATGACATGCTGATAAGTTGGTGGGGAAGTGATACATAAAAATCACCCAAAAGAATCTCAAATCAAAAAAATTAAAGGATAAAAGGTGTCCATGAGAAAATAAGCCATTTTCTTAAACGAACAGGGGCTTATAATAGAAAATAGCTCAAGGGGGATTTTGCTAATTAAGCAAAGCATATTAGGTATTTTTGCATTTCACTCTATAAAATGGTATAACATAGTTTTAGTTCCTAAACGAAGAACGCTTTGGATGAAGAATTTTTCTGTTCAGTGAATCCTAAAACTTGAAATTCTAAGGCAAAATTGAAATACAGTAAAATAAAACATTGATTAACAAGGTGATACATGACAGTAATATTTTGTGGGAACTGCGTTGATGGTGCTGCTAAGTGCAAACCTCAAGAAATGGTGGAAACAATAAAATGCATCTACAGAAATTACTACTCTTCCTTAATACAAAATTAAGACAAAAATAAGACACAATACAGTAGAAGAACAGAGGAACTAACAAAAATCTTCTTTTAATTTTGAAGCAAGATCACAACATCACTCAATTGAAAAGCACAAATTAATCAACACAATTAATAAACACGAAATCACAATAAAACGCAGAGAAATAACATTGTTGGAAACATTAAACAGAGGAAAAAAACTCACGATATAAGGCCGAGAACAAAGGGAAGAGAAATTAAAGGAACTGACTGAAGAAATTAAGATAATTGTATGCGTAGATATACATGTAAAGAAGAGAAACCGACCTGTAAACCAAGTATGACAACCCAAATCCGTGGAATTTAATCCTTCCGTTGATGGTGGACGATAGGAAAAACAGGGCAATCAAAGCCGTACAAATGTCGGACGGAAAGCTGCCCATTCCAAGTCAGAAGGAGATATAAAGTCGGCGCAATTACTGACGGTAAGGAGGAGGTGGATTTAGAGGAAGTTGGGAGGTGGAGGCGCATGCTGAAAGGGAGAAAGAAATCGTATATAAATTGAGAGTACAAAATTTAAAGCGCAGAGTACAACATGCTTTAAATTAGGCTTGAAACGACGTCGTTTCGAGTCTGGACGTTTAAATAAGAGGTCGTTGGAAAATAGTAGGCGCAGGTGGAGAAACAAACAGGCTGCTCGGAAAATGTAATATTTTGTAAGGCCATCTCCAAGAGACCATGTATAACTCAAATTATAAGAAATGATATAAGTTTTGGTAAAAAATTGAGCTCCAAGAGAGCTCTTATATTTTAAGATTCACAAAAAATTATAAGTTTGGCCTCTTAAATATAAGAGGCCAAAGTTAAATTTTAAAAGTTCTTCTTACATTAATAGTACAATACTTTTGAACTTTTGTACTTTTCCCATAAAAAATTAAAAATATTTTAATAGTAATTCATATTTTTTTAAATAATAATATTTTAATTTTATGTTACTTTTACGAAAATTTAATTTAAATTCATAGAACACGATAATTTAAATTAAATTATTAATATCTTATTATTATATTGAATAAATAAATATTATATATATATATATATATACTTCGTATATATATCCCAATATTATTTATGTGAATCATAATTAAAAATACTTTATTCAATATTATCTAGATGTTGGAGTGAAATTGTGTTGTTATTTAAAAGTAGAATCTTAAAATATAAATTAGCTGTTGGAGTGCAGAGTAAAAAGTGGGAATTTATAACACTGTTCACTCCTTAAAATTTAAGATAAGAGGTCAAAATTTAAGAGGACTGTTGGAGATGGCCTAAGTATTAACTAAATGAGTAGTTGTTGGTCCCCAGAAAATCTTGGGGAGGGGCGTGAATAGATCTTCTTTAATTTTTTTTTTTTTAATCTTTTTTCAGATTTCATTTTATCCAATTATTGGATGGAATATGTTTTTCTTGTTAAATACCCATTGGAAATGATCAAAGTGAAACAAATAATTCATAATGGGGACAAACACGAAGAAAAACAGAAAAACAAAAATGACCACTATGTAAAAAGTTAATTATAAGGAGTTAGGACCATTAATACATATCGAGAGCAATATACCATATCGAAAATACAATTTGATTTGTCACACATAAAAAACTGACGAATTTGTTCTATAAAATTAATAAGAAATAACATGAGTTTGCCTAAAAAAAATTGTTCCTCACTTGGTTCATTAACAGAAGAGGAAAAATAAAGAGGTAAAATGATTTAATGATTATATAATTAAGGTGAGTAATGCAAAATTAATCAAAAAAAGAGTTATATTTATATAGAAAGAGAACATTTTCAACTAGTATTAACTGTGTAATTAATGTGTTTTGACTATTAAAAAAAATTAAGAATTTTTAAAAAAATTGTTTTGGACAGCAACATATATGGCTCTGGCAATACCGCTAGCATTTGGAAATACATCAACTTCCAGTTCACATTCATCAATTTAGATAGATTTTTTTTCCCTTTTTTCTCTTATTTTCTGAGAGACAAATTAAATATACATCAATTAATTAAATTTTGGGAATAATAATTTCTCTTGTTTGCATGCATGCATAAAAAAATCTCTTGTTTGCTATATGAAGGCCAAAATTTTTAATTTAAAAAAAAGAAAATCAAGAGCCACATATATTTTCAATGTTTTTTAAGAATTTGCAGATTATCTCAGTAATAAGCATCAAGCTCAATTGTTTTCATTTCCTCCTGACCGGCTAAAAACTAAATAAGTAAAATTATAGTTCCAACTTATAAATTCCAAAATTAGCATATGAAATTCAATAGACAATTGTCACAATTCTTATCCATAGATATTTTAAACAAATAATATAGTTCCAACTTATGAATTCCAAAATTAAAACTAGTATATGAAATTCAATAGACAATTCTATACATAAATATTTTAAACAAATAAATAAAATTAGTATCTAAAATTTTGCAGATTTTGTCAATCTTTTTATTTATAACTTTTTAAACACTATGAAATATGTATACAAAATAAGAAAAATTATAAGTAAAGAGTGAAGTTTAATTATAAATATAAAAAATATAGGTTTTAAGGCCATCTCTAGTGGCTCCTCAGCTTAAGTCCAGCTTTCGCTCAGCTTCAGTCCAGCTTTCCCATTCCTTTTTATAAGTCATCTCAAATGACTTAATCTATCAATTCCATTTAATTCCAATTCTCATTTTCCCACTCTCACTTAATAATAATAATAGCGAGACTGGCAATAAAACTTTTGAATTATGTATTCTCTTGTGTTAGGTCTATTTGGCACTCAAGAAATAAATATTTCTTTGAAGGGATAGAACCAAATGCAATGGTCTTGAGTTGAAGCAATATAATGCAATGGTCTCGAGTTCGAAGATCTCTAATAGTAGGGGTACATTTAGGTGGCAACCTTCGGTATCTAACACCATAAAAATCAACTTTGATGCGGCTATAAACACTTCAGATGGAGTTTGTGGTCTAGGATTGATAGCCCGAAATTCTTCAAGGGGATGTGTTGGATGGGGGCTCGACCAGTATTTGACAACCAATAGATTCAACATCAACATAAACAAAAGTGGCTTTGTTTGCAATTGAGTACGCTCGTGCTCAAGTCTGGAACAATATCATCTTGGAAGGGGATTCGAGTATGATCATAGATTCGGTTTCATTTGCGAATTACGGAAACATCATCTCAGATATACAATCTTTCATCAATTTTTTGGATTCTTTCGAGCAAGGCATATTGATAGAAATAGTAATGAGACAGCTCAAGAAGTGGCACGACTTTCTTTTAAGGGTTCTTCTTCTTCAAATGTTTTACCTATTTCAATTTTGAATATTGTAAAAACTGAACCCTAATTTTAGTGAATGTTATGTTCCCCTAAAATATATATATATATATATATATATATATATATATATATATATATATATATATATTATGTAGCATCACACCTTGAAAAATGGGGAGAATTGCTGATTTTTTTGTCCACCGTTATTGATTTTGATTGAGGAACAGAAATCATTTATTTATGAGAGAGATTTAATTGCAATATTTAAGAACTTATCAATAGTAAATTTAGGTATTTTGGGAATTGAGAAATATAGTAATTCTTACCGTTGACTAGGGGATGCAAATTAGGAAGTTAAAAATAGTTGTTCTAGCAACATAAATCTTGGCTAGTGATATTGCCAGAGCAATAAATGTTGCTATCAGAGTAACTTTAATGAACTTCCTAATATGTCCTTCATGTTCAAAACATATTTATTGCCGAGTCATTGATTAAGAAAATATGTTGCTCTCTTTCTTCATAAATACACTTCTTTCTTTATTTGCTTTTTTGAATACCTTTAGCCATATAGCCAGAGGATTAATTGTTATTGTCAGAGCAAAATTAACATGTTTTTAAAAATGCCCTTGTCATTAAATGTTCTTTGATGATTATGTTTGCTAAGTTTTAAATGATAGTGCAGTAATTAAGTAGTGATATGATTAAATATGATAATTTTATTCTGGCAGCAACAATTGCTGTTCTGACAATATCGCTAGTTAATTAAGGGTAGATTCATGGATCAAAGTTTTGTTTTCGATGTATGTTTCAGTTAGCTAAATAATGGAAACTTTTCGAAAACAATAGGAAAAACTATGAATTTTTTTACTAAACTAACCCAAAAAAGGGGAAATTCCAAGACAAATTTAAAGTTTCGAACATACACCTTATTTTTCTTTACAATTAATTTTTTAAAAAAAGTAAAAAAAGTTATGTTTTCGGCCAAAAATATGAAAATTTTGATTAATACTTGATAAATTTTAACCACTGAAGAAGTTCGGGTAAAATTCATAGTTTCTCCCATTTTGTTTTTTAAATATTTGCTCGATCGCGATACCCCACCTACCAACAAAAAAAAATTTAAAAACAAAAATAACAAAGACCCAGTATAATATATTCAAAGACTTTTGAAGCTCAAGTATAGTATATCTTGGTTGCCCAAATATATCAAAGGTGTCTTCAAATAAGATAATCTGGGTAGTTTAGTCATATGATGTGGTGATGATTATATCGTATAGGGGGCAATAATTTAATTACAATTATTAAAGAAAAAGAGTTGATGCATAATTCATAATCGTGGTTCTGGCACTATCGCTAGTTAATTAAGAATAGATTTATGGATTAAAATTTCATTTTCGATGTATATTTCAGTTAGCTGAATATTAGAAACTTTTTAAAAACAATAGAAAAAACTATAAAAAAAATTTACTAAACTAACCCAAAAAAAAATTTACACTCATACTTTGTGACACCCCTCAATAACTTCATAGGTCAAAGTTTTTAAATCATGTGTATATTCCCATTCGAGCTCTTCATTCATATTGTCAGTGCCAAAAAAAAAAAAAAAAAAGATAATCCTTTTCTATTACCTTCTTTTTATGCTTTTGTTGATTACATTCAGGTAACCACTACAGGGGCGAGGGCGACTAAATGATATGAAATGAAAAAACTAGTAAAAATAGGTATATATATACACACATAGTAATGATTTATATTTTGATTTCAGGGACGATCAAGATCCGAGTCCAATTTCCATTTTTTTCATCCGCATCCGAATCCTGATCCGCTCGGATCTTGAATATTAACAGCTGGATCCTAATTCGGTGGATATTAACATGATTAAGTGAATATTTTAAAAGTTTATTAATATATTAATTGAAATTTTGGTCTGCAATTTTTCCTTTTTTTTTTGTTGGTTTACTAGAAAACGTGATACTATTTGACGAACATCTTTTTAAGTTATGCGCTTCAAATGAAAAGTTACTTTGAAGTGCTGAGATTTCGGTTGTTAAATTTCCAATTTACAACACCAAAAAAAATGTGCAATTAGTAATGTGAAAAAGAGAATTATTGTTAATGTGAAAAAGAGAAATTTTTGGACTGCATGATGTGTTGTCTATCTCTTTCGACAGGGACAATATGACAGACATACATAGAAGTCCAACAAAAAATATTAGAATTTTCCAAATTACAATTACATTAAATACTAGAAAAAGTAGAGCCTAGAGGCAAGATAATATATATCCATGTTAATCAATTAGTTACCTTCGATTTTTCTCCATGCTCGACCGTGAAGTTTCAACGCATCAAGAAATTTCTTATGCTCTTCTTGTGTCCATCTTTCTCTTTGTTTCGTGATTGTATAAACCTTTCATGCCTATCCAAATATTAATTTAACATTAGTTAATCAAGATTATTAATTTAAATATTCTTTTCTATATCTATATTCTATCTATATCTATTTTTTTTATAAATAAAAGTACGAGTTCAGAAAATAGAGTTTCTTGAATTTTTTGTGAAGACTAATGTACCCCTACTTAAAAGATAATTAAATTAATAAAAATAAGAAAAACATAGGAAAAAGAAGTCTACTTCAATATAATACTCAATGAAGAGGTACTATTAAACATGAAGTCTTATTATAATATTTATTTCCTACATAAACTCATAAACTCCTAAAATCTAAAATGATCTCTTACATCAACTTTTATAATTTATTTATAATCTAAGTAAATAATTTTTGTTTGGCTAAAGAAGTTAAATATAAACAATATACAAAAGTATCAAGACATGCATATTCGTGAATAATCAAGACATGAAGAACAGGTGGATTCGTTAAATACAAGTGAAATAGATGAAATTTTTTGTGCAGTCGGTGATACTCAAATTTTCATAGAGCTCTTTTCATGGAAAGCGGTTGAAATTGATAAAAGTCGGTTAAAACAAGCGAAAATGATATAAAAAAATTTTGGGTCAAATTGGTGAACACTGATAAAGTTGGTGAAAAACGAGTGAAACAGGTAAAAAGACGTTTGTGAAATCGATAATTATATATGCATTGGAATAACTTTTGATGAAATTCATGAAACCGGATAAGATCGATGAAATTAATAAAGAACGGATGCCATCGTTTAAAATGGGTGAGATCAGTGACTCCGGGAACATAAGCAAAATCGATGAAAACATTTTAAATCAATTAAATATGATATGACATTGGTGAAAAAACATGTAGATCAGTGAAAAAACTTATAAGTGAAAATGAATAAAATCTATAAAAATAAAAATAAAATAGTTTAACAAAAAAAAAGGAACGGTAGAAAATGGTTTAAACCGAAAAAATAAAAGAAATCTAAAAAATGGATTAAACTTATGAATTAAATATATGCTCGAATTTTCATGGAAAACAGATTAAATCGGTTAATTAAAATTGGTGAAATGATAAAAGTTGGCTAAAGCATGTGAAAATGATAAAAATTTGGATGAACACTGGTAAAGTTGGCGAAAAACGAATTAAACCGGCGAAAATGCTCATGTAAAATTGATAAATGCATATGGAATTGAATAGCTTTGGATGAATTCCGTGAAAACCGGACAAGATCGGTGAAATTAGTGAAAAAAGATGAAATTGTTGAAAATGGGTGAAATCATTGAATCAGGAAAAAAGGTAAAGTCGGCGAAAACATGTGAATTCAATGAGATGTGAGGTGAAATTGGTGAAAAAAATGTAAATCAATGAAAAAACGTGTAAATTAGGTGAAAACGAGTGAGATCTTTAAAAATAAAAAAATAGTTTAACTAGCAAAAAATAGGTTAAACCAATAGAAAATGCAAGGTTTACACCAGAAAAACATAATAAATCGACGAAAAATGGAAAAATAATGAAAGTAAGTAAATCGATAAAAGAATGGATAAACCGATGAAAAATTATTTTAAATCGATGCAAAATGAATGAAATCAGTGAAAAGACGAGTTAAACCCGTGAAAAGAATGAACTAAATAATTTTGTTATGATCATATTTTAAAAAAAAAAAAGAATCACAAGATCTTATGAACAAATCAATCATCTTATTATATTTGATTATTATAATTTAAAGTCATCATTTTTTTTATGGATTAATAATTTTGATAATAAATAAATTAAATATTAGTCATTAATTTGTGTTTTTTTTTTTTGTGATATGACAAAGTTAATTTTGTTATAATTTATAAAATTTACTTATGAAATTAACTAGACACGTACAACGTACGTGCACTTTTCTAGTATAACAAAAAGAATGTAGTTTTAGTCAAAATACATGAATCCCACAATGAATGTCTCAATTAGTCAGTCAACATACATATTGGTATAGGGTTTTTTTTGTAAGTTAACTCCTTGTGATGTGTCTAATGGCAATTTACCTTCTTGTGAAATAAAAATAGGCAATTTAACTCCATGTGAAATGAAATAATAAGCAATTTACCTAGCTCATTGTGAATAATAATAGGTAATTTACCTCCCTGTGAAATGAAATAATGAGCAATTTAACTCCATATGATATGAATTAATAAGCAATTTAGAGGGAGACAATGTGCTCTTCTTTTATAAAAACACAGGGAGGTATTTTGTCCTTTTTCTTATCACATGGAGTTAAGTTGTCTATTAGGATATCACAGGGAGGTATTTTGCCCTTTTATTTATCACAGGGAGTTAAATTGCCTATTTAAAATAACACGGGAAGTTAATTTGCTATTCATCATTGGTATATTCTAAAGTTTATTTGTGTAGATTAAAAATTATAATCTGTAGAGACATATGGATGATATATATGAATTGACATGCATGTTTACGTGCTTTAAGCCACAACATGCATGAAGCAAATTAAGTTGACAAGCAAACCATATAAAGGATAACCCTTTTTTTTTTTTAAACAAAAAGGATATTTAATTAAGTTGGCTGAGAAATAAAAAAAAACTAATAGCACTCATATAGCTAAGCTTAATGAATGCATAACTCTTCTACAAGTTTATCATATTAAAACGCAAAAAATAGACTAAGTCCAATTCACCTAAAAAATTAGTTCACGATGGATAAGAATAATTTATGAAGACCATATAAAAATTACCCATGATCTTAATCCACGTAGGACTTTTTCTGAACTAAACATAACGTACCGGAAGAATTAATTTGATATGACTAACTGATCATAGAAACTGTACGTAATGAATTGATGCTACAACTTAATTGTATCCGATCCATTAATCAGCATGTAGTATCTAATCTAATCTAATCTAATCTAATCTAATCTATCTAATACATATATATATTTGAAGGGTGGGTGTTGACCCCAATCATGCAAATTTGACTCAATTCTTTTTTCTTAGAATTTAGAGTTTCTTTTATTGTCAAAAAATTAATGATTGGGTAATCTCTTATCTACAATTTGAAAGTTTTTCAGATTTTAAATCAATTGTTCAAGATTATTGTATAGCTAATTAATTGATTTGCCGTTTCTCTTTTTAAATAATTGATTTGCCAAAATTATGCCACGCAAATAGTTTCCTTTATGAAGGAAAAAGAATTGGAATATGAATACATTTTAAAACTGCACGTTACAAGCTTAAGATTTTCAAATTTGTCTTAATTCTTAATTGATATCCTAAGATCATGCCCACAAAATATTTGTCCATAATTACGGCATTTAGTATTGGAATATAGATCTGAATTATATAGTTCATTATAAAAATCGACTTCTTAAATTTTGCTCTGAACATTGGTCAGGCCTTTGCTCATTCTTTAGTTTTAAATCCCTTTCATCTTCAATAATTTAACCTACTTTGTTTCTCTATATTTTTGTTTTCTTTCTTTTGCATTATAGATTAACCATGTATTTTTTTTTCCAGGTTCGTGTTTGAACGTCTTGAACTTTTGTTCATAATAATATTCTTCGTGCCTTTGCACATTTTTTTAATTTCATATACTTTTTCCCTTCGATTATTTAATTTACTGTATTTTTTATATTTTGTTCTTTTATTGAAATTTTTAGATATCTTTAGATCTAATGTTGTTGTTTTTTTACGCAGAAGAGGTTTCAATGAAATTGAATCTAATGAATTGTAAGTTTTCGGTTGGTAGCATAATTTTCATTGTAGCATCATAGAACTTTTTTAGATCCTAAGATCAAATCTAATTTTTTGAATTATTCATATTGATATTTTTTATTTGCTTTCAGCCAATTATATTTATGAACATTGATATTCTGGAACAGAGAGATGTTAACTAAAAGCTAAAAGGTATACAAATATGGAGAAGGGTTCTATAATTTTTTTTCCTTTCCATTTTTTTAGAATATATCATCCATTAATTATTTCCTTCTTCAAATTTATCTTGTGTGTTAATTTTATTTTCATTTTCAAGTGCTCAATTTTAATTTTGCTTCGAGCATTGGTAAGGCCTTTGCTCATTCTTTAGTTTTAAATCCCTTTCATCTTCGATAATTTAACCTACTTTGTTTCTCTATATTTTTGTTTTCTTTCTTTTCCATTATAGATTAACCATGTATTTTTTTTTTCCAGGTTTGTGTTTGAACGTCTTGAACTTTTGTTCATAATAATATTCATCGTGCCTTTGCACATTTTTTTAGTTTCATATCCTTTTTTCCTTCGATTATTTAATTTACTGTATTTTTTTATACTTTTTTCTTTTATTGAAATTTTTAGATATCTTTAGATCTAATGTTGTTTTTTTACGCAGAAGAGGTTGAATCTAATGAATGGTAAGTTTCTGGTTGGTAGCATAATTTTCATTGTAGCATCATAGGACTTTTTCAGATCAAATCAAATTTTTTGAATTATTCATATTGATATTTTTTATTTGCTTTCAGCCAATTATATTTATGAACATTGATATTCTGGATAAGAGAGAGTTAACTAGAAAGGTATACATATATGGAGAAGGGTTCAATAATTTGTTTTCCTTTCCATTTTTCTAGAATATATCATCCATTAATTATTTCCTTCTTCAAATTTATCTTTTGTGTTAATTTTATTTTCAATTTCAAGTGATCAATTTTGTGATTTTATATGAATTTTACGATATTTTTTAGGTTACATGAGTTTTATGACATACATGTTATATTTTTCCACAATGCATTAATTTATTAATAAAAATATTGCGTAACCAAATAGAATATTTGAGTAATTGCATTACATTTTAAGGTGCGTATAGGCAATTGTCTCTAGCAAATAGCTACAAATTGGTCACTTTGGCATTTGCACTATGTAATTATAGGATTTTGGCGCTTTGCATCCTGATTTAAAATTTCTGGTACTTTGTACCATGAAAATATAATTTATTAGACACATTACACTATAATGTGTGTTTTTATGAGATTATTCATTGGTAGAAGGGCATAATAGTTATTTTCGATTTTCTTTGTCACTTTGCACACTGGCAATATAAATTTCGCACCCTAGAAATATAGAATGTTGATATTTTACACCCTATATTTATAAAATGTTGTGCTTTTCACCCCGATTTAAAAATTTTGGCATTATGCACCTAAAAATATAATATGTATGACATTTTGCACCCTAATGTGTTTTCCTTAAGAAAATTCATGAATATCGTTGGTGTTGAGATAAAATGATCATTTATATGCACAACAAACATAAAAATGTTATTATTAATTTAATTTACTTAAGTTTACGATAACTTATTTTAACATTTTCTCTCGATTAAATTTAGATTAAAAAAAAGACATTGTCTTCATTTAAATTTCAAGTATCCTCTAGGATTATTTAGTTTATATCTAAAATACATGTTTACAAAATTGGCATGTTATTTACATTATCTAAATTAACATATTAATTCGAGGTTGAAAATGCCAAAAATTATATTTTTTTTTGTTGCAAAAGGTCAACATTCAATATTTTCAGGGTGTAAAGTGTCAAATACTTTTAGGGCGCAAATGCCAACAATATTAAAAAGTCACTATTATACCCTTCCATCAAATAATTTTTTCTTCAAACCATACACTAGGATGCAAAGTGCCAAGTAAATTGTATTTTCAGGACACCAAGTACCAAAATCTTATAATTCTAAGGTACAAAGTGCCAAAAACTCTCAAAATTATCATACAATTTAATAAACCACTCAAACAAAAATCCTACAATAGTTAAACTATTGTAATACCACAAAAATTTCACAATACACTAAACATATAAGAGAAAAATAAATATAAGCTTATGTTATATTTACTTAAAAAGAAGATTGTACCGAGGTCAAACTATGCAAATATTTTCCTATAATAGTTATAAAAAAAATGCAAGTTAGAAGTTCTTAGACAGAAACAAACTTAAAAATGAGATCAAGTCAATAAAGAATTAATTAGATGATTAAATGATAACATATGAGAATAAATCAAAATATGTCTTTTTTTTTTCCCCCTTTCATTTACACATAATATGTCTGGATTTGATCCATGATTTACTTACTTTTTCAATGGGTTAATGCAAATTTATTCCTCTGTAAATTGTTTGAAATGCATAATCTTTGATCCCAAACCCTCCGCACCTCCCCGATTTGGAAAATAGCATTTTACCCGTCTTGTGAAATTTTTAAATGAGCAGTTTGCCTCCTTCCAATGGAAAGTATAACGCACTCCGAAATTGAGAGTATGCATGAAAATTGTTGCTTAAAAAGATTAAAGTACCCATAAAGGGATATAAAGTCCCATATTTATTATAATATATGGGGTTAAGTGTCACATATATCATAACATGAGGGGTAAAATACTACATTTATCTAAGTATGGGGTTAAAAGTGCAATATTGTAAGTTGATTGGGTCAAACTATAGTATATAAGAGGGGTATCACTTTCAATTTATAATTTTTTAGTTTAAAAATGTCAGAAAAATAATGTAAAACTTTTATATGGAGATAAATAGTTAGAAACTCCTTTTTTGCTTATACTAAAGAACCAAGTTGAGGTATGTCATATCAATAATCTCACAAAAAATGGTATTATATCAAATAATAATTTAATATTGTGTTGTGCGTAGCACGAGTATACGCTAGTTATTATATAATAGAAAATTCTAGGGTGTCGCTACGTTAGGTGCCGCTAATTTATCACATTAGGTGATATTACCACACAATGTGTATCATATTGTATGGTATAATTTACATGTGACAGTACATGCTCACATTACATAGTATTAACCCCATATATTTAGTACGACCCCAACATCATGTAATATTTATTCCAAATTAGGTGGTATTACCACGCAATGTGTGTCATATTCTATGGTATAAATTATACTCATATATGATAGTACGGACTCACATTACATAGTATTAACTTCATATATTCAGTATGATCACACATCATGTAATATGTATTCCACTTTAAGTGGTACAATAAGACATGACATTAATTAGTAATTTGTTAAACAAGTAATTGTCAGCATGTCATAATAATATTACCACAACAAATGATATTATACTCTATATTTAATAACATCAAATAGTAAATTATTTTCTAATAAATTATTATGAAAATAAATAAATGAATGTTACAATAATATTTTAAAATAAATAATATGTAATTTTATTTTTTGAATAATTAATATTAACTTTCAAAAAATTGCATAAATCACCTAAAATAGAATTAATACTACATGAAGTGGGATCATATTAAATATATGAGGTTAATACCACGTATTATGTTCTCTTATTATCACATGTGAATTATACCATGAAATGTGATACACGTTTCGTTGTAATACCACCTAATGTGGAATAAATAATACATAATGAAGGGTCATACTAAATATTTGGATTAATTCTATGTAATGTGAACATGTATTGTTTCACTTGAGTTATAACAATTAATGTGATACAAATTGCATTGTACCACTTAATGTGGAATACATGCTACATGATGTATGGTCATAGAATATATGAGGTTAATACTATGTTATGTACTTATGTGAGTCCGTACTGTCATATAGGAGTAATATTTATACAATAGAATGTGACACACATTGCGTGATAATACCACCTAATTTGGAATAAATATTACATGATGTGGGGGTTATACTAAATATATGGGGTTAATATTATGTAATGTGAGCATGTACTGTCACATGTGAGTTATATCATACAATGTGATACACATTTTATGGTAATACCACCTAATGTGATAATTAGCGGCACTTAACGCAACGGCACCCTAGAATCCCCAATATATTATATAATAGATGACAAAACACCTTTAATACAAGCACAATCAAGACAATTCTAGTTCCATAACTCGATTCAACGCAACATAATTTGGACTAATTACTTATTAATTAAGCTTACAAATTCTACTTTTTAATGAATATAATATTGATTTAAAACCAGGAAAAATATTTGCTCGATCACGATCCCCTATTACCACAAAAAAAATTAAACGCAAAAATAACAAAGACCAAGTATAATATATTCAAAGACTTTTGAAGGTCAAAATATAATATATCTTGGTTGCCCAAATATATCAATAATTTAATTACAATTATTAAAGAAAAACGAGTCGATGCATACTATCTTCAAATAAGATAATCTGGCTAGTTAGTCATAGATTAGCTCCTTGTTATAAAATGAAAAGCATTTTATCTCCTTTTCTTTTTACAGTAGACTCTCAAGGCCTATTGCACATTAATTGTTAAGTGTAATGACAAATTTGCTCACGTTTATATAATATATATTAACTTGGATGTAGTTGCATCATGTACTGTTTTACATGAAACAATTTACTACATTGTATTTCTTTTATATGAAGCAGTTAATCCTCAATGAATCTTTTTTCTTTTTTCTTTTTATGTAGCTATTAATTTCACATTCAATTTCACGAGCGATAACTATTCTTTCAATTGAAAATTATATTATGGGGTAAGATGTAATTAACCCAATCAAAACATAAGAAGTCAGAATAAGCTATAGTCATGATAGAGAAACTAAATTTATTTTCTCAAAAAAAAAAAAACTAAATTTAATATTCTCGTTGTATCATTATTAATTCATTCATCCCTACAGCGGATGCAAAATATATTTTTTGGGTGGTTGGAGGCAATTAAGCTGGTTTGATTCCCTTTACATCAACGTATAATATACTTCTAGCTCCTTTTTTTCTTTTCTTTTTCTAATCTTTCTATTTTCTAAGAATTCCACAAATGACTAATATAGGACCTGTTCTTTTAGTTTCTCATTTTTAATTCTTTTTGTAGATGACTTTCTATGAAATTCATTATAAAATCGATTTTTATAAGATTCTAATATGAGAGAGTTGGAGGGGTCGAATTTCATTATTGGTGAAATTCATCTACATCTATAATAATATCCAAATAGTTTTATTTTCAAAAGTACATAACAAGAACAATGTTATAAATATTTTCATTCAAAAGTTATAATTTGTGGAAGTTATTTTCTATATTAGTAAATTTAATAAAATTTATATTGTATTATAAATCAAAAAATTGAATTTAATATTATAATTCAATATTAATGAAATAAAGATATTATTTATTTATTTATATAGTGTAACTATAATTTTATATTTATAAATATTATTATTACATTTTATCAAATTTTTTATTATAGAAATTAAATTATTAATAAATATGAAAAAAAAGTCGCAATACTTATTGAAATTTATGGGAAATAATAATTATATCAATTATTTTGTTAGTAATAAATGGTTATTATTTTATATTTTATGAGATATAACAATAAGCACCTAAATCTTTAAATTATAAGTTTTTATAGACATGACAAATAACCCGAAGGACAAAATTGGAAATTTTAAGGAATATGGTTTAAATGTAAGAATATCACAAATCTAAGGGAATTTTTTAGTAATAAATAATATGTGGACGGGATTTTATGTAATTAAGCTTTATTTCAGCGTAATTTACCCTAAAAAAATTATACCAAAGACTTTCGATTAACTATTCTAATAAATCATCTACCTCTCATCTGGTCGAATCCATTTTATCACTGTTTTCTTTCGTTTTATCATTTTTTCCATACCAAAAGTTTATTTTATGACGTCGGCATACGCAGTCTTAAATTAACGTTATAAATGGGGTCATTGTAATGAATCTAATACATTAGATTTAGTTTGTATAATTTTTCAAACATTATATGTGGATGAGTTTTGGTTTAGTTGCGCAGGTTTTGCGAGACCAGGTCAAAACTTTTTAAAATGAGTTTTCGTCGATTATTGAAACTCATTGCAAACCTATTCATAAACGCACACGAAACTCTTGAAACCTGTAAAACTTTGATTTGACACCTATCAACTATTTTTTCTTTCCCAAGCTCTATAAGAAAATATTGATTCGACACCTAACACCTATTTTTTTTGGGGTTTTATGCATTTTGCACCCTAATATTATAGGGTTTTGGCACTTTACATCCAGACTTAAAATTTTTGGCATTTTGCACTCTAGAAATACAATATTTATTTGGTACTTTGCATCCTAATATGTGTTCTGGTAAGAAAACTCATTGGCAGAAGAGTGTAATAGTCCCTTTCGACATCATTTCTAAAATATTTCAAGTTGGTCCCTACAACTTCACATGATATATTTAAAAAATTATTTCTTGAAATTTGTTGATCCAAAACGGCCTATTTTTTACAAATTGGGTGTTTTTTGCAAGGTTATTGAAAACACAAGGAAGTTTGTCGTAATAAAAATTTCATATGGTAATTTCTTTCAGGTTTAGCATAACACAGGGGAGTAACTTGCATTTTCCCCTCAAAACACACATCAGTGTGCAGAGTGTCAAATAATTGTATTTTTAAGGTGCAAAGTGCCAAAATCCTATAATTCCTGCAAAGAGCCAAAAGTTAATTTTTTTCCCCCAACATCCTAACATCCAACTCCAATTCAAGTGGGATTTCAGCTTATCAAAACTACAAAACCCCACATTCAAAACCTATTCAAATGAAATTTCTAAAGGTTTCACCGAAATCACTAAATAATGTTTTTGAAACCAAGACCCGTGAATCAAGTCAAAACCCTTCCAAATAGATCCTAAGAATGATTAATATAATTACACTAATCCTTAATTAGGAATAGTTTAAATAATTCTCCAAACAAATATACATGTACTTCTTTTAATTTATCATCTTGATGGACTTTTGAGAGCATCTCCAACCCGGAGGGTTTTTCACAGCCCAGGGATGTCAATTTTCACCCGGGTAAATCTGCACCCCCCCTCCCTGAACACCGTCTCCAATCCGCAGGCTATCTCCTCCAATTAATTAAAAAAAACTTCCTCACTCTCACATATATTATCTATATTATTAGTAGTACTAGTAATAATAATAATAATAATAATAATAATAATAATAATAATAATAATAATAATAATAATTTTAATAGTAAATATGAAAATGCATAATAATAATTGTAGAGACAATAATAATAAAATTAAGCATAATAATATTACATCGGGGATAAGAAAAACAACAATGATTACACGGAAACAACAACGAAATTGCAAGGATGAAGACAACATAGAAAATGCAACAATACAACAATATAAACAACAAGAAAAATGCAACAGTGGAAACAACAATCATTAGGCGTTGGAATTTTATTACATGTAATTTTATTTATTTATATAAGTTGTTATATGTATCAATGTATGTGTACCAATATTTCATGTAATTTAATGCAAAATCATATTTCTACATTTTGTCCCAATTGTACATTTAACATTTATGCTATATTAATTTAAATATTTCAAATCAAAAGGGTTTTATTATACTATATTGTTGTTAAATTTTACTTTCATAGGCAAATTTATATATTCAGAATTGAAACTAATAATGTTACATCTATAATTTAAAATAAATTATTATTAAACCTTACATAACTTATATAATTAAATATATCTTCTATTTCTAGTTAATTAAATTAAATAAGGTATTGTTAAATTCGTAGTTAATTTTTTTTAATTTTTAACTTTTTTATTAATAATTATTTTAATTTAATTTAAAAATATAGTAAATGCACCATATGGCACCAAGTGGCATCACCTGGTATATGTTGGTAAGGGACAATGTCCCTTTACCAGCCCAGGCCACAGTCCGGAGCTGTGCAAATACATAGCCCTTGATGGTTGGAGACCATCCATAACCATAAAATTGGGTCATCTCCACCCACCCTATTGGGTTGGAGATGAATTCAATGTTTGTCTTCGGTTCGCCGTTGACTTTAACTACTACTCTTTTTTTTTTTTTAAGTTTAAACCGAAAAATAAACTATTTACTAGTTGGCAAATGGCAACAATTCACACCTACGTCCTACCACCAAATTAAAGTAATAAATAAAGACCAAGTGTAATATATTATCAAAAAAAAAGGTAAATTACGTATAATGAGATAATGTATAATTACAAAAATTTCTCTCACGTATTGAATATTGCAAAAATTTCCTTCAGGTTTATTACCTTCTTAAAATTAACTCTTTGCCCATAAAATGTTTCAATTTTGTCATTGAATGTTATCTATAATGTTATAATATCTTATAAATGTTAAAACATGAGTGCTAAATATTTTATAAATTATTAAAGTGATAATTATATATTTTCTATCAAATAATTGATAAAAAATTTAATTGTCCTTAAGTTTCAATAAATTTTTCCAATATATATATATATATATATATATATATATATATATTCTTACATATTTATTAACAATTTAAATTGTGTAACAAAATTATATAGAATTTTAATAATAATATTTTGTAAATAAAAAAGTTGTCTACATATTTAGTTATAGAATTTATTTTCTATATTAGTAAAATTAATAATAATTATATTGTATTATAAATCAAATATTTCAATTTTTATATTGTATTATAAATTCAGTATTAATGCAATAAAGATATTATTTATTTATTTAGCGTAAATATAATTTTATATTTATAAATTTATTATTAAATTTTTATCTAATTTGTTATTATATAAATTAAATTATTAATAAATATGTACAAGAGTTGCAATATTTATTAAAATTTTTGAGAAATTAAAAATTATATCAATTATTTTATTAATAAATATATAATTATCATTTTTATAATTTATAAGATATAATAATTTACACCCAAATATATTTCGGGTTTCTCCAAATAATGTAAAATTTGGATAGTTAATGTTAACATATCTTGGACAATGTCTATCACATTTTGATGGATGATATAAAGAGAACCATCGACCATCGTAAGAGGATATAATTGTTGTGTAGGGGGATGTTTGGTTGGGCTTAATAGGAGAAATTAACATAGATTACTAACATAGAATACTTGACTCAATCAGGGCTGATATTCTTTTTGGTGGCCAAGCGGCCCAAGCCCACATACCGGGTATGAATTTACAATTCAACTATAACCGGACGTTGTGGTAGAAAAAGCTAATCAAATATGTATAGCTTAATTCCACTTTGCATAAAAGATTAATTTTACAATTTGCATACTAAAAAATTTTAATAGCAATTTGCATTCTCGAAATTATATTTTTACTTCAAGATTTGCATCCTTTTTATTTGTTGGCCATTTGATTCGCCATAGGGAGGGTATGATAATCCTGTCCGGGTTAAATATCACCACCCTTTATTGCTTAGAACATCTTCAGCAGTGGACAAAAAAAAAGCATCAAATCGCTTTTTAATACATGTTACAGTGTTTTGATACTTACGTAAAAGTTTTTTGCTCCAGCAACAAGCATTAAAATTGGAGCATCTTAAATTAATTTAAATTTAATTTATTAAAATTAAGTTAAAAGTAAAGAAAATTAAATTAAAGATAATTAAGTTAAAAAATGTTAAGAATTTTTACCAATAAGATTTTATATTCACGTGTCAGTTTGTAATTTAACATTGAGATATTTGATAAGAACTATTACCGATAAGATTTGAAGATATAAAGTTTCAGCAACCTAAAACTCACTCATCACTCTCCATAGAAGAGATATTTTGAAGATTGAAGCAAGAAATTGAAGAAATTAATATCAAAATTGCAGAGGTATTAACAAAATTACCTTTTCCTTGATGTATGAACAAAATTACCTTTCCTTGATTTTTAATTTTGTTTTAGATTCTAGAAGTTGTGTAGATTAATTGAAACTTTGTGGCTAATTTTATAGTGGTTTTTTTTTTTTAACCGTTGCAAGATTTCAAAATATAATCGTTGGCAACTTTTCACCAAAAACTAATGCCTTTGCAAAGGTATTACTTTTGATGCCAGAATTGGGTGGACTTAAAAATAGGTTCTGAAATAATGTCTTTGCTGGAGCAAGTTTTTTCTTCATTTTGTGAGTTGTGGCATCAAAAATGGCTTTGATGACTGTTGTTGGAGATGCTCTTAAAAACAGCATCATTTGAGTGAGATCTTTGAGTATGGACATTATTGATAGATTTCCCCAAAATTATCTGAAAATAATATTTTATTTGAAATCTCCAAAATTTAAGTGTTAGGGTTTATGAGATTTCATTTTTCGATGGACGAGCTTCATTCCATTGCAAAATCTGCTCCACTTAATCGCGAAATTGATGTTCAAAAACCCCTTATTTGCGTCCCAGGGATTAAAGCACACTCTGAAATTCGCGCACTGAGCGCGAACTTGAAATTCGCACACAGCTTGTTGGTAATTCGCGCCCCGCTTGAAAAAAATCGTTCATTTCATGTAGCCCAACCCATTTAACTTGTCTGCAAAACCCCACTAACATGTCGTATACCACTAATAAGTAATCACCACATATACATATGATAACTATTATAATAATTATTATAATTATCACGTGTTATTATTCACATGGATATGATACACTAATCATGCATCTGGCTCCAAAATTACCGAGCGGTGAATTACATTAACGATGACTGATGGATGATCACATCATGTCACTTCTTCTGACTCTCATTGAAACCATATTCTCAACAATTATTATGAGGACAGGTATTTGTTTAAATATTTCAAAAATATGCATATAAAATCACTAAGCCGTTTGCTAAGATTTTAAAATATTTTGTGGAATGTATAAAATGACATTATGAATTCACTTCTAAGAATTTATATGTTTGTCATTGTGAATAAAAATATAATTTTTCACTAAATACTTCATAAAAGTTTACCTGAAATACCTTTTACGTTGTTAAGTATATAAAAAATATTTTTATATATAAGTTAAAAAGATCAAAATCTATCTATTTATATCCAATAATACAATTAGCTTTAAACCTATTTTAAGTAAGAAAGTATAAAAAAAAAATTATACTTCTCGTTTGTATTATACTTCGTCAAGATAATACTATTATTTTAAATTATTAAAATATTATTTTATGTTGACTGATAATTTTACTCCATAACATTTCATTAGGCTATCAAATATGTCCACATCTTCAAATTTACTAACGATTTTAGTCCACATTATTACCAAATTTCAAAATTAATTTGTTAAAGACCACATGCGGACCAATTTTGAGATTTTACTTATAATATTAAATATTTAATTTAATTTAATAAACAATATTAATATGTTGATAAATTAATATAAATCTGGAAAAAATATTCTTTTCAAATCTAGAATTCATATAATAGTATTGATCTATCTAATATTTATTAAAATAATAAATTATAAATAATTATCATATTTAAAAAAAAAAAAACTAGGAACCCACCTCACCCCGACCCCGTAACCAACCCTCTCCCCCAAATTCCCAAGATGTGGTGGTCTAGGTTCGATCCCAGGCCACCTCAATCTGGGTTCCCCAATCCCAAGCAACCGTGGCATGGGATCATCGGCCTCAGGCTGCCGGTGACCTGGAATTTGGGTTGGGGTGGAATTTTAGTTTTATTGTTTAAATTATAATTATTTATAATTTATTATTTTAATATATATTAAATAGTTTTAATTATATAATTTATAATTTTAATTAATATTAAATAGATTAATGCTTTTATATAAATCTTAGATTTGAAAAGAATATGTTTATCAATTTTTTTAGATTTATGTTGAAGTATTATTTAATTTATTAATATTGTTTATAAAGCATATTAGAAATTTAAATAGAATAAGTGCAATTTCCAAATTGTTCCACACATGGTCTTATGAATTTTGAATTTTGACAACAATGTGGACTAGATTGACACTAAATTTGAAGATGTAGGCCTATTATGATAGCATGAAATGTTATGGGGTAAAATTATTAGTCAACATAAGTAATGAGTTTAAGTTGAGTAGCGGACGAGTAACTTAATATTTAGTTATATATGTATTTTGTCATTTTTTGGCTTATCGAGCCGAGCTTCAATAGTTATAAAAAAAATAATGTTCAAACTTGTAATTTGTGTGACAAGCGAACTCAAACAAGCTTTTATCGTACGAACTTGATTAAAGTATCGAGAAATTTACAGCCCACCCATATTTCGATAAAAATATTGTCGTTAACAGGAAATTGTCTATTTTAGTATGTTTTTTTTTTGATATTACGAGGACTTTTGTCAGCATGCAACCTTGAAAATGGAGAGCATTTCATTTTTTGTATTCCGTTTTAGGTTAATTTTTCCTTTTGGTATTCGTTTTATATGCTCAATATATTTGGTACCATAGTTTAACAAATTGTGATATATTTTATACTACTATTAAAAAATTACCGTTAAGTTGTGACATGGTTATATCTTATTGATTCCCAAATCAACCAATGAATAGTAAAACTGTACGGTTTAAATCAGAGCTGGTCATGGGATAGCCGGTAGACTCTAACACAACTTGCCAACTCAATATATGATTTTAGTCAAATATGGTCGGGCTATTATATCGTTTGATTTATAATTTATATTTGAAAATTAAAGGAAGAAGTTTATATGCTTTAAATACGGCAAAATTAAAAAAATTGGCCCCGTAACTTTCGTATTTATTTTAAAATAGTTTTATAACTATAGTAAATATATATATTTAGTCCTCTAACTTTCCCCAAATTTTAATTTTAATCCTATGCATAACAGATTTGGTACTCTAATTTCATTAAGTTCTAATTTTCGTCCTACAATTACAATTTGGTCCTATTACAGAGGGAA
Source organism: Penstemon barbatus (assembly GCA_003313485.2). Lineage (NCBI taxonomy): Eukaryota > Viridiplantae > Streptophyta > Magnoliopsida > Lamiales > Plantaginaceae > Penstemon > Penstemon barbatus. Next base: position 96,843,978 of record CM064883.1, read on the forward strand.
AAAATTATAATTGAAGGATGAAAATTTAAACCTATTTAAAGTTATAAGATGAAATTCGTAACTACAAGATGAAATTGTAATTTATTGTAAGTTAGAGGACGAAACATGTTATGTGTATGACTAAAATTGAAATTAGCTGAAAGTTAAAAGATTAAATGCGTGTTTAGTACAGTTAGATGACTATTTTGGAAAGGAAAAGTTATAGGACCATTTTGAAATTTTACCCTACATGTACTAAGGAGCCGTTCGATTTATCCAACGAGATTAGACCAGATTGCCTATCGCACCTAATATCAGAATTGGGCCGGCTATTAAAATTGACATTTAGTTACAAATTTGATCTAAGATTACAATCTGTCCATGAATGAAGAAAAAATATTCGGTTCACATGATTATATCTAAAATTATAGAATTTGACAAAAATAACCCTATTTAGGTATTTTTTGTCTGTCAAATATAAGAATACAGTGTAAAGTGAAAATTCTATTTTGTAGAGATCATTGAATTTGGTGGGTTGGAAAGGGAAGAGGGGGGGGGGGGGGGGGGGGACAATTATAATTGCTCCAAATAAGGAATGTTGACCACTCTTTTCGGCCGACTCAAATAACTGATATATGCATGATTATTTTTTAAATCCGACCTTATTAATCAAACCAAATGGCCCATAAGTGACAGCCTTAGAATTGATGCTTATTTTTTATGAAGAATTATTTGAATGATAGTTTTTTTATAGTGAGTGAAAATTACTTTAAAGGATTGTTAAGAAAAATATTGTTAAAGCTTTATTTATTATGCATGTAAAATTTGAATCAAGCAATGTTTTTTTAACCTAACTTTAAATGAATCTCGAGTGTAAACCAAAAAAAAAAATCTCGAGTTACTCAGTATGAATTATGATCCATGAATTTGCTAAAACCAATCTGATCAAACCCAACACTAACACATTTAGCTTCCTCATACAATATATCAAATTCGATAAATACAGCTATTTTCGGATTACCGAAATCATAAAATACAATGGGGGAATAAGGGAGAGGGAACATAATCATTTCAGTTACAAGATATTGTTGAAATATATAAATAAGATGCAAGTAAAATCTGAAATTCTTAGGATAGATCCAATCATTTACAGATAAAAATGTGGTCAGAATAGTTTAAAATTTGCAACCAAAATTTGATTTAAAAAAACTCAAATTTAGAATTACCAAAACTCTTCATTCAGTCAAAGAGCAATTTATAGTATAAAATCCACAAATATGTTCGATTAGGAAATATTAATGTGCTGAATCATCAGAATATGTTTTAAAATCTGTCTGTCTATGATGGGAGTAGATCGAGTAGTCAATGTTATGAACAAATTAAAATGTCCAAAGTTAGGAAGGTTCATGAATGTTTATCAACAATTCAAATTAATGCATAAAGCAATTTCAAAATTTAATGAATTACTAATTATTAATGAACAATTCATAGAATATATATTATATTCAAAATTTCAAAGTGAATCCGGAAAAAGAATTTGTCTCGATTCTAAATGAATCAGTGCACTAATTCAGTCTAAATGAAAATGCATGGACCAATGTAAATTAAAACACTTTAGGTTATTGACTCATTATTTACAGAGGCGCTAATCAAGAAAATTATTAAATTTTTTATGCACTATGAATCCATCATAAAAATTATCCTTAAATAATACATTAAATATTACAAAACCACATATAAATATTGCTTCCTTTGTAAAGAAAATCAAATATATTGGTGCTTAATTATTGAGCACAATAATAGTGTATAGTATCAATTCCACCGGATTTAATTTGAATTTACAGTGACCAAAAGCAGAATGTTATTTCCTAAGTTTTTAATTTTTCTTCTTCTTTCTGTTGTGTTCCAAGAATCAGCTTTGGCTGTCAAAAAGGTGCACATGTGTTGTCCTAGCTTTTTAATTGGTGTAATATTTTTCTAAACCATTTTCTTAGAAAATCAAAACTTAGTACCACATTGTTTTGTTTCTATTTGTTGCAGTCTTATATTGTGTACTTAGGAGGACATTCTCATGGTCCAGAAGTAACAAAAACCGATCTTGAACGTGTTAAAAATTCTCACTATGAGTTGCTCTTTTCGTTCGTGGGAAGGTATGCGATTTACCGTTTGTTGCTAAGTGTTAACATACTTTAATTTCAAAGCACGTTTTCTAATTAGTGTTTTTGTTGTTTTTTCTGCAGTGAAGAGAAGGCAAGAGATGCGATTTTTTACTCGTACAAGAGGCACATAAATGGATTTGCTGCTCTTCTTGAAGAAGAAGAGGCTGCAGAGATTGCAAGTATTTATACTAAATATACATTGCATTCATGTCATTATGTATATATATCGTATGTTAAAATTAAGGACTTGTTTTGTTACATCAATGTAGAGCATCCGGAGGTCGTCTCCGTTTTCTTAAATGAAGGCAAGAAATTGCACACGACCCGCTCGTGGGATTTTCTATTGTTGGCAAATGATGGTCATATTCCTCCCTCTTCTATATGGAAGAAAGCTAGATTCGGTGAAGATACCATCATCGCAACTCTTGATACCGGTAACTACACAAATTACATTTTTGATCTTTTTTTTAGTTGATAATTAGTCCCTCTTTTTGAATAACTTAGAAGTTGTGGGCTTATTATGTCAATGATTTATCATGTCCTTAAGGTGTTTGGCCTGAATCAAAGAGCTTTAGTGGTGAAGGATATGGCCCCATTCCATCAAAGTGGAAAGGAAAATGTCAGCTTGATGAAAAAGCAAAATTCCCTTGCAATAGGTACTCATTCTAATCCAACTTTGATCCCACATCGGTTTCAAATCAGTTATTTACGTGGCTCCGGGTTGTCCCACTTCAATAGCTAGCTTTTAGGATATGGTAAAGGATCAGAACACTTTGTTATTTCTTTCGACAATTATTCACTATCCATGATTTTTTTTGCAGGAAGCTAATTGGAGCTAGGTACTTTAACAAAGGATATGAAGCTTATGTAGGCAAACTCAATTCAACATTCAACACTCCACGCGATAAAGAAGGGCACGGTAGTCACACACTTTCGACCGCAGGTGGAAACTTTGTACCTGGTGCTAACGTACAAGGAATAGGAAACGGAACTGCAAAGGGTGGCTCACCTAGAGCTCGAGTTGCTTCGTACAAAGTATGCTGGCCTGTAGTAGATGGGAGATCATGCTTCGAAGCTGATGTCTTGAAAAGCTTTGAAACTGCTATATACGATGGCGTTGATGTGATTTCCTTGTCGTTAGGTGGAAGCCCTACTGACTATTTGACAGATGGCATAGCAATTGGCTCCTTTCATGCTGTGAAGAATGGTTTGGTTGTTGTTGCCTCGGCTGGTAATTCGGGACCATTTCTTGGAACCGTGTCGAATGTTGCACCCCGGATTTTTACCGTAGGTGCAAGTACAATTGATCGTTATTTCCAAGCTGATGTTAAACTACATAACGGAGTTATCTTGAAGGTTAATAAGCTCATATATATATTTCCCTTCATATGCTAATTAGGTAAATGCAAAATTTCCCCCTCATGATTATTAGGCAGAACACATATGGGGTATTTATTTGCATTTTACTCTATATTAATTAACTAATACAATTGATTTTGCCTTCATATCTCATTAGAATTTCTTTCTTTTACGTAGGGTACGAGCCTCTCTAAGGCTTTACCACACAATAAATTTTATCGACTTATTAACGCTGCACATGCAAAGGCTCCCAATGCAACCGTTGAGGACGCGTAAGGACTTTCTAACGTTCATTGTTGTAGATTCTTGTTTGAAATTGAAATAAAGAGACTTGGATATATACTCATATGTTAGTTTTGTGCAGGATACTATGCAAACCGGGAACACTAGACTCGAAGAAAGTTGAAGGTAAGATAATAGTTTGTCTGAGGGGGGATATTGCAAGAATTGACAAAGGCTTTGAGGCTCTTCTTGCTGGAGCTGCCGGTATGATTTTGACTAATGACAATTACAATGGCAATGAAATCTTTGCGGAAGCTCACATTCTTCCCTCGACTTATATCAACTACAAAGATGGCCAGATTTTGTTTGCCTATGTCAATAGCACCAGCAATCCACAAGGGCTAATTACGCCTCCTAAGGCAGTATTGAACACGAAACCAGCTCCGGTTGTGGCCGATTTCTCATCCAGGGGTCCTAATCTAATCACCCCAGAAATTCTCAAGGTATTACACCTTTTTTTCTTTGTTTGTTTCATTATTTTTTCTAACTTCTCTCTTATTTTTTTTCTTTTTACACAGCCTGATATTACTGCACCAGGAGTGAACATTATTGCTGCCTACAGTGAAGCAGCTAGTCCTACAGAGAACGATTCCGATAAACGCAGATTTGCGTACATGACGGAATCCGGAACCTCAATGTCCTGCCCCCACGTTTCCGGGGTAGTCGGCTTACTCAAGACCCTCCACCCCAAGTGGAGCCCGGCTGCAATAAGATCCGCAATCATGACAACATGTAACAACAACAACTCTAGCCTATATTTGATTCTTGAATTTCAGTAACGCTGATCAAAATGACTTTTCCAACTTCTTTGTTTTTAGCCCTTATGCTTTACTTAATTAGCAAAAAGCCCCCTACGTTATTTTCTTTTTAGTAAATTAGGACACATATATGAGTATATTTTTTCTATTATGATTGTGCTAACCATTAATTAATTAACAGCAAGAACACGAGACAACACGGTGAAACCAATGGTAGATTCGTCGAACTCCAAGGCCACACCTTTCGACTATGGGTCGGGTCATATCAGACCAAACAGGGCCACGGATCCGGGTCTAGTATACGACTTGACCGTGAATGATTATCTGGACTTCCTATGTGGGATCGGATATAACGAGACTGCAATTCGTCAATTCTCTGGGTCGGCTCACAATTGCCCCAAAAATTACAGTCTGTTGAGCTTCAACTATCCATCAATTACAGTCCCAAATCTCAATTCATCAGCGGTGACACTCACCAGAAAACTGAAAAATGTGGGGACGCCCCGAACGTATGTAGCTTATCTTCGTCAGCCAAAAGGATTTTCAGTTTCAGTTGAACCAAAAACTCTCAAGTTTAAGAAAATTGGGCAAGAGAAGACTTTTACGATTACTGTAGAAAAAACTCGAGGTTCAAAACACTTTGAGTTCGGCCATTTGACATGGACGGATGGCCAACATTATGTGAGGAGTCCTGTTTTAGTATATGAAGCTGGGGTCAGCTACTAGGAGATAGGTCAAAAAACTATATCCCACGAGATAGTTCATCTTGGCCCTTGAAATTCACCAAGATTAAATTTTGTCCAATGCAAGAATATTCAATTGGACTCATTTTTAATGTTGGACATTCCAAAAATAGTAATTTACTTTTATACCCATATATAAAAATATTTTCTAAAAATAAAAAAATGAAAACAATTTCATTTCTTCTTCTTCATGCTCTCCTCTTCCCTTATTTTTCTACTCAAGCTTTCAGACCCATCACCTCCTTACCCACCATGCTCAAACTAAGGTCGGCCCTTCCCATCTGATAAGCCCTCGAACTTCTTTGCGCAAGGCCAGCGCCAGCCACCCGGGTGCTGAGCCATATTTCTCGTGGACGACATGGCCATGAATAGGTTGGTGCAGGCCCGAGGTGGTTGGGGATATATTTTAATGCTTTTATTTAGGTAAATGTAAAATGTAATTTTTAATAATTATACATTGATATTCTTTTCTCTTATTTAGTCCAGTTAACCTCTATTTTTTCTTTTTGATTAATAAAAGCCCTATTTTTTTAACTGATTCAATTTATGAATTGTCATCTTAAATCTTAGTACGATTTTTGAATTCAAGGTGATTAGATTTTATTAAATATTAATACTTTTTGTTGATATAAACAGAATATGTTAAATGTTATAGTTTGTAATCTTACAATTTTAATTGATATTTAGTGGGTCATATTATGTTTTAGCATTAAGGACAAACTAATTGCTTAAAAATATAATTATTTCTTTTTATATGGATTCAATTTAGAAATTAGGTAATTGCCGCATTCTTCAAGGGTACGTCTTCTCCGACGAGATCCCAAGAATTCATGCCATGGACCACATTATGTTCGGTTCAGTATAACTAAAGTACAAAAATATTATAAAAATACAAAGAAGAATTCAAAAATCCCATGATTCAATTTTCAGATATAAATATAGGAATTTCTGATTGGTGAGAAAGGAAGAATAGTAAACACACTATATTGACTAAAAGGGTTTACGTGTCTTTTCTTAAATAATGTATTTATGTGATTTACTTTCATGGACACTTGTTGCAATTAAATGCTATCTCAATTATCCACAAACCCGCAAAATCTCATAATAGACTCGCCCATGAAGTTGTCAAGATCACATAAGTGATTGCGGGCCGACTAGGGTGCGGCCGCACGTGCGCCCCCCCTCCCCCTTTAAATCGCGAATTAATTGTTTATTTTTGTCAAGGAATGTCCAATTTAACCTTTTATTTTATTTTTAAATAAAAATAAAAATAATAACTTAAAATTGAAAAGTTAATTATATCATTTTTAATTAACTTAAATTTAAAACACTAATTACACAAAGACACTTATACCCTTTCACATAATAAACCTAAATCTATATACGATTTATTTTCATGATTTAAAAACACAATTATGGTAAAACTATATTTCATCTTCCACGATTAAAACATCCAAATTCGAAATTCCACGATTAAAAAGACCAATTACAAAAATTCATCTTCCACGATTAAGAACAGTAATTACAATTCAAAATTCATCTTGCACGATTAAGAAAACTAACTACAAGTTCGTTCAAAATCAATCTCTTCATCACTATCTACTCAAACCTAATCAACCTCTTCATCACAATCTCCACAAACTTAAATATTGTGGGAAATTCTACAATCCCGGATGAAGAAGTTGATGCAAGCCGTGATGAACAAGGTAATTAATTTGGCAATGATAATTTTTTTATTATCTGAACTAATTAACGTAAAATTCAATCGAATTTTGCAGTAAACCTCAATCGAATTCAAGTTTTTTATATATGATTATATTGTTCTCTTAATTTTGATTAACTAAACTATTTACAAAATTTTTTAATTCCTTAGAAATTTAATTCGGTTTTATGTACAATTTGTCATAACAGTCGAGTTTTACGTTAATTTGATTGAGTTTTATAGTAAATTTCAATAGAGATTTATAGTGGTTTATGATTAGCTATATTGTTCTCTTAATTTCGAGCAATTTAACAATTTACGGTAAATTTATAATACTCGGATTCTATCAAACTCGAGTTTGTTGTTGGTTGTTTGTTGTTTTGCACGAAATTTAGTTGTCGGTATTCAGATTTGGGAGAGATATGTGTGTTGAACTACGTTGCACGGATACGAACTCGGCGACTCGGACTCGACACGATTTGGATTCGACGACTCGTTTTTGAAAAAAAATTTAAAATACGACACGACATGTATACATATATTTTAATAAAATAAATTTATATAGTTATATACATATAAAAAAAAATACCTTAGCATCAAATCAATAATAACTTAATAAACTTAGACACGAAAATTTACTATCTCTACTAAAAATAAAAAGCTTTATAATCTGCATAAACTCAAAAACCTATACATACTGGCTCACTCATGAATTACCCAACAAAAGTTGTAATAACACACATGGATCAAAATTTTCATCTTTTCCTTCGAAAACATCAAAAAAATTCCCTTTTTTAATCAAGCGAAACGAAAATAAGATGTAATTCCGAAACTATTTGTTTACCTTAAACCTTGTTATATATCTAAATTCAGTAACTTTTATTACAATTTTTCCTTAGTGTTTCCGAAACATCTTCGAAAAGTCTCGAAAATTTTCCAATATTTGTCTGACCGAAATATACACTCGAAACGAAATTTTAATCCATGTTAACACAACACTGAAAAGAGTAGCAATTGTTTTGCAATTACTTCAATTGACTAGCACCTTAAATCTGGATAAACTAAAACACTAAACTAAAAAGAAAAAAAAAACAAGCAGCTATTTTCAGTAAATCAATGACGGGAGCAGCTGTAATTAAAGAAATAAGGAACCTACAAAGCTTGAAGACAAGATTCGACACGATGAGCAGCTTCTCCAGAGGGTTTAGCTTCCGAAATCCCTAAATTTCCTAATTAGGAGTTAATTATACAGTACCCTTTTAAATTTTAATGTTCCCTCGGTAATAAAATATCCCGTACTAAGCACTCAAGTCTTCGGAAATTATATAGGCACACCAATACTTTCAAAAATTGCAGAAAGCGACCCGCCGAGTCCTTGACCGTGTCGACTCAGCAGTTGACCGAGTCGGATTCGAGTATCCGATTTTTTTTTTATTTTTTTTCTCGGACTCGCCACGTGGCGAGTCCGACGCGTATCCCAGCCGTGTCGCACCCGAATCCAAGTCCCCGGAGAGTCCGACTCTGCATCTTGCTATTTTTGAAGTATCCGTGATTCATAGGTGTTGAATGTTGATGCTGTTCTGAGTTCTTGTTTTCTGAGATTTATAGCATAATGAAACTCGACTGTTAAGACATTAATTATTTTGCAAATCCCTGTATCAAATTATATAAATCAGTTCAAGATATATGTTTGATTATACTATTTTGTTCAATAACATCAAAATCTTATCTATGAAGATAGAGTCTTTTCGTTTTCGTGTTGCTATAATTCTACTTGTACATATCATCCTCTTATTATCATTCGTTCATGTACATTAATTTGAAGTTACAAAATCAATATCTTCTTCAATTTATCTTTTTTAGTGCTTAGTTGATTTTACAAGTATTAAATTTGTTATTAACAATAATTTTTTTTTTTAAATTAGGTCGTCGCTAATAAAAAGTTACATTTTTTTTTCGTTGGTGCTCCTTTGTTGTGATATATGTTAAATTTGTTATTAATTGTGACAATATTTTGAAATTAGGTAGTTAATTTATTCAACATTACTTTAACATTACATCATAATCAATTAAACTACATCAAGGTACAAATAAAATACGTAACTGCAGTACTAATGATAAAATTAACGAATATGACACTAGTGGACTGAGTTCACGATAAATTTATTAATACTTAAAATCATTTGTAATTTTTCGGTTAATTTTTTTCAATAAACTTTGATTCTATATATGTGTATGTTTTAAAGTATTAAATTTGTATCTACTTTAATTTACCTTTTTATTTAGAGTATAGAAACAGTAATGGAACATCCTCCTCCGATAAGGAAAAAAGTGTTTCGAATTCTAATTCACACAACCACCGCGACGACTTCGGGGGAGTAACAATTCTGACCCAACTGATGATATCACTAACATTGACCGAGTTTGATCATTAACGTTTAAGACTATTAAGGAGGCAGAAGAATTTTATATTCTTACGGTAGGGAAGTTGGATTTGATGTCAGGAAGAGCTCGTTAAAAAGGAAGAGAAATAGTGGCCTCGTTTTGAGCAGGGTATGGGTGTGCGCTCGAGAGGGCTTTCGTTCAGAAAGAATTAAAGTTTATGATCGGAAGCGGGAAGCAAAGGCAGAGACACGGTGTAGATGCAAAGCTAATTTTCATGTTGCTATTGATAATTCTACTGGAGAATACAAATTGACGAGGTTCGAGCTCCAGCACAATCATCCTCTTGAAACTTTCGATACTTCTCACCGCCTACGCTGTAATAGGTAAATAAGCTATTGTAATTAGTTAATTAATTTATAGTGTTAATGTTATTGTAATTAGTCAATTAGTTTTGTTACTACGTTGACTAATAAAATAAATTATTTAGAGATTGATTTGTTGCAAATTCACATATAGATATTTGACCCCATCAACAAAGTCAATGTTACCAAATTATAAATTGACTCGAATAAAACCACATGCGAACCAATTTTGAGATTTTACTGATAATATTTACATATTTAATTTAATTTAATAAACAATATTAATATATTAATATAAATCTGGAAAAAAGTATTTTTTTCAAATCTATAATTTATATAATAGAATTAATCTATTTAATATTTATTAAAATAATAATTATATTATTAAAAACAATTTAATATTTATTAAAATAATAAATTAGAAAAAAAATTAAAAACAAACTAGGAAGTCACCCCACCCCACCCCTGACCTCATAAGGGCATCTCCAACCCGTAGGGCTATTTACAGCCCTGGGGTGTCAATCTCCACTCGGGGAATCTGCACCCCCCTGAGTATCATCTCCAACCGGTAGGGCTATCTCCTCCAATTAATTAAAAAAAAAGCCTTCCCCACTCTCACCTATATTATCTATAATAATAATAATAATAATAATAATAATAATAATAATAATAGTAGTAGTAGTAGTAGTACCAATAATAATAATAATAATAATAATAATAATAATAATAATAATAATAATAATAATAATAATAATAATAATAATAATAATTATTATTATTATTATTATTATTATTATTTTAAAAATAAGTAATATTAATTTAAATATGAAAATGCATAATAATATTTCTACATTTTGTCTCAACTATACAGTGAACATTAATGCTATATTAGAGTTTAAATAAAATTAAAATATTTCAAATCAAATTTTAAATGTGGCTAAATAAATTATTATTTCATAGACAAATATATAATTTTAAAATATTTATTTGAGTTAATTATCTAATTTTATTTGAGTTCATTTTCATTCATAATGTGTAAAATATTTATTTGAGTTAATTATCTAATTTATAAATAAATTTGGCTACAAGTTTCTATAATTTATAAATTTTAATTTGTACTAAAAGTTCAACAAAAGTGATGTAGCTCAAATGGTAAGGAAGTCAAGTTTCAAAATAAAGGTTTCGTGTTCAAATCCCAATTGTTACAATAATTTTTAACATTAAAAAAATAAAAAAAAAATAAAAAACCTGATGCAATGTGGCTGGGACGCGCTAATCAGCGACCGCCCAGTATCATCTCCAACCCGGGCTGGCGGGCTGGCCCAAATTGACCCACCCCCCAGCCCGGGTTGGAGATGCCCTAACCACCCCCTCCCCCCAAATTCCCAAGATTTGGTGGTATGGGTTCGCTCCCAGGCCACCGCAACCCATTCCCAAGCCACCGTTGCATGGGATCATCGATCCACGCCGTCGGTGACCTGAAATTTATGTTGGGGGTGGAATTTTAGTTTTATTTTTTAAATTATAATTATCTATGACTTATTATTGTAATAAATATAAAAAGTTTTAACTATATAATTTATTACGGTATTTTAATAAATTTTAAATAGATTAATGTTATTATATATATCTTAGATTTGAAAAGAATATATTTTTTTAATTTTTTTTAGATTTATGATGAAGTATTATTTAATTTATTAATATTGTTTATAAATCATAATTAGTTATTTAAACAGAATAGTAAAATCTCCAAACTGGTCCGCACATGGTCTTATGAATTTTGAAACTTGGCAACAATGTGGACTAGAATCATCACTAAATTTAAAGATGTGGGGCTATTTTGATAGCAAGAAATGTTATGGGTAAAATTATTAGTTAACATAAATAATGAGTTCGAGTTGAGTAGCGAGCGAGTAACTTATATTTTTACATATATGTATTTTGTCAATTTTTGGCTTATCGATCTGAGCTTCAATAGTTATAAAAAAATGTGCAAACTTGTTAATTTGCGTGACAAACAAACTCAGACAAGCTTTTATCGAACGAGCTTGATTAGAGCATCGAGAAGTTTGATTTGATTTACAGCCCACCTTATATTCGATGAAAATATTGTCGTTAACATAATATTGTCTATTTAGTATGTGTTTCTTATGATATAACGAGGACTTTTGGCAGCATGCAACTTTGAAAATAGATAGCATTGCATTTTTGGTATTGAGTTTAGGTTAATTTTTACTTCTAGTATATTATTTTATGTGCCCAATATATATTGATACCACAATTTAACAAATTATGATATATTTGATGCCATCGTTAAAAATCACCGTTAAATGATGATATGACAGTTATATCTTATTACAAAGTTGATTCTTAAACCAACAAAATGAATAGTAAAACTATACGGTTTAAATCAGAACTATACTAGACAATATCGGTAACTGCACAAGTTTTGAGAACTGCTAAGTTCATTACTTCCATAGCTACAATTTTTAGCTTTCATTTTTAAGCTTGAATAATTAGATTATTTTTGAGGACTTGTAAGTTCTTTCTTCCACAGCCCTTTAACTTCTCAAACTCCAAATATCCTACTCATATTTGTTCTTTGATCAATTGATTTATTCACTCTTACAAAATATTATCTTTGTGCAGAATGATGTAAAATTATTTGGCATTTTTCATTCAAGAACACTTGTTGCTTTGAGATACTTGATTAAATGCCTGGTATTGTTGGTGTTTTGTTGTTTTTTTAGATTTTATTTTAAGTATTGAACTGCCCTTTATGCTTTGTAGATTTTGACTTGTGTTTATTTGTGTAGTTGATGACTATTCTTTAGAATGAGATGCTCTGTTTATCAAGTGGACTATTATGAGTCTTTTGAGTTGTTATATTTTATTGTTGGTTTATCTTGTTTAACTACTCTATATGATAGGTTTCATTTCCTGGAATGACTCTTTGTGTTTTGTTGTTGTTAAGTTCCTAACACTTTCATTTTCTGTAATTGCAAGGTGTTGCCATGGAAGAAGATTTAACATGGATGGTTGGATCGCACATTATTTGTATTTTAGTTTGATAGATTGGTCAATGCAAATTGTTGGGGCATTTCATTTGTTGGATGATTTGGAAAAGATGCATATTTTGATTGTATTAGTTGGATGATTAGAAAAATATGTTTATTTTTATTGAATGTGTTAAAAGATAATTAGAAAATATTTATTGAATTTAGATTTGGGTTATATATATATATATATATATATATATATATATATATATATATATATATATATATATATGTGTGTGTGTGTGTGTGTGTACTAATAAACAAAGCACAAAATTTATCTTAAAAATGACAAATGTTTTTATATTAAAAAAAAAAAAAACTATGCTCATTCCCGGTGCTTTTTAAGCGTCGGGAATAGCTTAGAAAGCGCCGGTAAAAGTTATTCCCGGCGCAAAAAAAGCGCCGGGAATACTTATTCCCGGCGGTTTTTTCATTCCGGTCGCCCCTTTTACCCGGCGGCAGTGGGACGCATTTAAAGCGCCGGGTATACTATTCCCGGCGCTTTATTTGCTTTTCCCGGCGCTTTTTACGCGCCGGGAAAGATCTTAAATGTTGTAGTGGCTGGTCATGGGTTAGCCCGTAGACTCTACCCAAAATTTTTTTTTTTTTAATTTGGCCAACTCAATATATGATTTTAGTCAAATATGGTCGGGCTATTATATCGTTTTGATTTATATTTGAAAAATAAAGGAAGAAGTTTATATGCTTTAAATACGGGAATATTTAAAAATTGGCCCCGTAACTTTGGTATTTATTCAAAAATGGTTTTATAACTATAGTGAATTTTAGTCATCTAACTTTCCTCAAATTTCTTTTTATTTCTATGTATTACAAATTTGGTATTCTAATTTTCAATTAATTTTAATTTTCGTCCTACAATTACAATTTGGTCCTATTACAGAGGAAAAAAATTATAATTGAAGGATGAAAATTGAAACTTATTTAAAGTTATAAGATGAAATTTGTAACTACAAGACGAAATTGTAATTTATTGTAAGTAAGAGGACGAAATATGTTATGTGTATGACTAAAATTGAAATTAGGTGAACGTTGAAAGATTAAATGCGTGTTCAGTATAATTAGATGACTATTTTTTAAAGGAGCCCAAAGTTATAGGACTATTTTTGAAATTTTACCCTACAAGTACTAAGGAGCCGTTCGGTTTATCCAACGAGATTAGACCTGATTGCCTAACGCACCTAATATCAAACTTGGGTCGACTATTAAAATTGACATTTGCTTACAAATTTGATCTAAGATTACAATCAGTCCATGAATGAAAAAAAAAATATTCAGTTGACATGATTATATCTAAAATTATAGAATTTGACAAAAATAACCCTATTTAGATTTTTTTGTCAGTCAAATATAAAAATACAGTGTAAAGTGAAAATTCTATTTTGGAGAGATCATTGAATTGGGGTGGGGTGGAGGGGGGGGGGGACAATTATAATAGTTCCAAATAAGGAATGTTGACCACTATTTATGGCCAACTCAAATAACTGATGTATGCATGATTATTTTCTAAATCCGACATATTAATCAAACCAATTGGCCCATAAGTGACAACTTTTGTTAAGAATATTTTCAATGATTTAAGTATATTTTGTGATTTTTATCAAATCTTTTAGAGAAATTGTTGTATGTTCATTATATGTGATTTTTATCAATTTAACGGAGACACTAAATGTGTCAAGAGTATGTAAATTATGGTACTAAATCTGTTTTTCTGCAAAGCATGGTACCAAATGTGTTTTCTGGGGTAAAGTTTGGGACCAAAAGTGTTTTGACCGATTTATCACGTGCAAAACTCGTGACCATTTTGAACTTAACGCGCGCGTGACGGTCACGCGCGAAAATTCCGTCCAAAATTTAACGGAATGACTAAATGTGTCAAGACTCTCTAAATTGTGGTACCAAATCTGTTTTTCTGCAAAGCATGGTACCAAATGTGTTTTCTTAGATAAAGTTTGGGACCAAAAGTGTTTTTCCCTCCTAACTTATTTAGCTTCCTCATATAATATATCAAAGTCGATAAATACAGCTATTTTCGGATTACCGAAATCATAAAATACAATGGGGGAATAAGGGAGAGGGAACATAATCATTTCAGTTACAAGATATTGTTGAAATATATAAATAAGATGCAAGTAAAATCTGAAATTCTTAGGATAGATCCAATCATTTACAGATAAAAATGTGGTCAGAATAGTTTAAAATTTGCAACCAAAATTTGATTTTAAAAAACTCAAATTTAGAATTACCAAAACTCTTCATCCATTCAGTCAAAGAGCAATTTATAGTATAAAATCCACAAATATGTTCGATTAGGAAATATTAATGTGCTGAATCATCAGAATATTACAGAATCATTGTTATGAATAAATTAAGGTGTCCAAGTTAGGAAGGTTGCTGAATGTTTATCAACAATTCAAATTAATACATAAAGTAATTTAAGGGATCAGAATAAATTTAATACCAACTAATTATTAATGAACAATTCATAGAATATATATTATATTCAAAATTTCAAAGTGAATCCGGAAAAAGAATTTGTCTCGATTCTGAATGAATCAGTGCACTAATTCAGTCTAAACGAACATGAATGGATCAATGTAAATTAAAACACTTTAGATTACTGCACTTATCACTAATTAAGAAAATCATTAAATTTTTGATACACTATGAATCCATCATAAAAATTATCCTTAAATAATATATCAAATATTACAAAACCATATATAAATACTGCTTCCTTTGTAAAGAAAATCAAAATCAAAATCAAATATATATATTGGTGCCTAATTATTGATAGTGTATAGTATCAATTCCACCGGATTTTGAATTTACAGTGACAAAAAGCAGAATGTTATTTCCGAAGTTTTTAATTTTTCTTCTTCTTTCTGTTGTGTTCCAAGAATCAGCTTTAGCTGTCAAAAAGGTGCACATGCGTTGTCCTAGCTTTTTAATTGGTGTAATATTTTTCTTCACCATTTTCTTATAAAATCAAAACTTAGTACCACATTGTTTTGTTTCTTTTTGTTGCAGTCTTATATTGTGTACTTAGGAGGACATTCTCATGGTCCTGAAGTAACAAAAGCCGATCTTGAACGTGTTAAAAATTCTCACTATGAGTTGCTCTCTTCGTTCGTGGGAAGGTATGCGATTTATCGTTTGTTGCTAAGTGTTAACATACTTTAATTTTAAAGCACGTTTTCTAATTAGTGTTTTTATTGTTTTTTCCTCAGTGAAGAGAAGGCAAGAGATGCGATTTTTTACTCGTACAAGACGCACATAAATGGATTTGCTGCTCTTCTTGAAGAAGAAGAGGCTGCAGAGATTGCAAGTATGTATACTAAATATACATTGCATTCATGTCATTATGTATATATATTGTATGTTAAAATTAAGGACTTGTTTTGATACGTCAATGTAGAGCATCCGGAGGTCGTCTCCGTTTTCTTGAATGAAGGCAAGAAATTACACACGACCCGCTCGTGGGATTTTCTATTGTTGGCAAATGATGGTCATATTCCTCCCTCTTCTATATGGAAGAAAGCTAGATTCGGTGAAGATACCATCATCGCAAATCTTGATACCGGTAACTACACCAATTGCATTTTGATCTTTATATTTAGTTGATAATTAGTCTCTCTTTTCGAATAACTTAAAGTTGTGGGCTTATTATATGTCAATGATTTATCATGTCATTAAGGTGTTTGGCCTGAATCAAAGAGCTTTAGTGGTGAAGGATATGGCCCCATTCCATCAAAGTGGAAAGGAAAATGTGAGCTTGATGACAAAGCAAAATTCCCTTGCAATAGGTACTCTTTCTAATCCAACTTTGATCCCACATCGGCAATATCAGTTATTTACGTGGCTCCGGGTTGTCCCACTTCAATAGCTAGCTTTTAGGATATTGTAAAGGATCAGAACACTTTGTTATTTCTTTCGACAATTATTCACTATCCATGAATTTTTTTGCAGGAAGCTAATTGGAGCTAGGTACTTTAACAAAGGATATGAAGCTTATGTAGGCAAACTCAATTCAACATTCAACACTCCACGCGATAAAGAAGGGCACGGTAGTCATACACTTTCGACCGCAGGTGGAAACTTTGTACCTGGTGCTAACGTACAAGGAGTAGGAAACGGAACTGCAAAAGGTGGCTCACCTAGAGCTCGAGTTGCTTCGTACAAAGTATGCTGGCCTGCAATAGATGGGGGATCATGCTATGATGCTGATATCTTGAAAGGCTTTGAAACTGCTATACACGATGGCGTTGATGTGCTTTCCGTTTCTTTAGGTGGAATCCCTAATTACTATTTGACAGATGGCATATCAATTGGCTCCTTTCATGCTGTGAAGAATGGTTTGGTTGTTGTTGCCTCGGCTGGTAATTCGGGACCGTCTCTTGCTACTGTGTCGAATGTTGCACCCTGGATTATTACCGTAGGTGCAAGTACGATTGATCGTTTTTTCCAAGCTGATGTTAAACTACACAACGGAGTTATCTTTAAGGTTAATAAGCTCAAATATATATATATATATATATATATATATATATATATATATATATATATATATATATATTCCCTTCATATGCTAATTAGCTAAATGCAAAATTTCCCCCTCATGATTATTAGGCAGAACATATGGGGTATTTATTTGCATTTTACTCTATATTAATTAACTAATACATTTGATTTTGCCATCATATCTCATTAGAATTTCTTTCTTTTACGTAGGGTACG
This sequence comes from Penstemon barbatus, assembly GCA_003313485.2. NCBI lineage: Eukaryota > Viridiplantae > Streptophyta > Magnoliopsida > Lamiales > Plantaginaceae > Penstemon > Penstemon barbatus. Next base: position 96,861,521 of record CM064883.1, read on the forward strand.
AGCCTCTCTAAGGCTTTACCACACAACACATTTTATCGACTTATTAACGCTGCACATGCAAAGGCTCCCAACGCAACCGTTGAGGATGCGTAAGGACTTTCTAACGTTCATTGTTGTAGATTCTTGTTTGAAATTGAAATAAAGAGACTTGGATATATACTCATATGTTAGTTTTGTGCAGGATACTATGCAAACCGGGAACACTAGACTCGAAGAAAGTTGAAGGTAAGATAATAGTTTGTCTGAGGGGGGATACTGCAAGAATTGACAAAGGCTTGCAGGCTCTTCTTGCTGGAGCTGCCGGTATGATTCTGGCCAATGACAATTCAAGTGGCAATGAAGTTATTGCCGACGCTCACATTCTTCCCTCGACTCATATCAACTACAAAGATGGCCAGATATTGTTTGCCTATGTCAATAGCACCAGCAATCCACAAGGGCTAATTACGCCTCCTAAGGCAGTATTGAACGAGAAACCAGCTCCGGTTGTGGCCGCTTTCTCATCCAGGGGTCCTAATCTAATCACCCCAGAAATTCTCAAGGTATTACACCTTTTTTTCTCTGTTTGTTTCAGTATTTTTTCTAACTTCTCGCTTATTTTTTTCTCTTTTTACACAGCCTGATATTACTGCACCAGGAGTGAACATTATTGCTGCCTACAGTGAAGCAGCTAGTCCTACAGAGAACGATTTCGATAAACGCAGATTTGCATTCATTACGGAATCCGGAACCTCAATGTCCTGCCCCCACGTTTCCGGGGTAGTCGGCCTACTCAAGACCCTCCACCCGAAGTGGAGCCCGGCTGCAATAAGATCCGCAATCATGACAACAGGTAACAACAACTCTAGCCTATATTTGATTCTTGGATTTCAGTAACGCTGATCTAAATGACTTTTTCAACTTTTGTTTTTTCAGCCCCTATGCTTTACTTAATTAGCAAAAAGCCCCCTACGTTATTTTCTTTTTAGTAAATTAGGCCACATATATGAGTATTTATTCTATGATGATTTTTCTAACCATTAATTAATTAACAGCAAGAACACGAGACAACACGGTGAAACCAATGGTAGATTCGTCTAACGCCAAGGCCACACCTTTCGAATATGGGTCGGGTCATATCAGACCAAACAAGGCCACGGATCCGGGTCTAGTATACGACTTGACCGTGAATGATTATCTGGACTTCCTATGTGGGATCGGATATAACGAGACTGCAATTCGTCAATTCTCTGGGTCGGCTCACAATTGCCCCAAAAATTACAGTCTGTTGAGCTTCAACTATCCATCAATTACAGTCCCAAATCTCAATTCATCAGCGGTGACACTCACCAGAAAACTGAAAAATGTGGGGACGCCCGGAACATATGTAGCTTATCTTCGTGAGCCAAAAGGATTTTCAGTTTCAGTTGAACCAAAAACTCTCAAGTTTAAGAAAATTGGGCAAGAGAAGACTTTTACGGTTACTGTAGAAAAAACTCGAGGTTCAAAAGACTTTGAGTTCGGCTTTTTGACATGGACGGATGGCGAACATTATGTGAGGAGTCCTCTTTTAGTATATGAAGCTGTCAAGACCACATAAGTGATTGATTCTAGTAAATTAAAGAACTAAATAAAACCCCCTATTATGTATTCATCTTATTTAATTGTTTGGTTTTATTTTTATTTTTAAAGAAGATCTGGATTTAATTTATTTATGTGGTATAAGATTGTAATTGTTAAAAGTAAGTTTGTTTAAATTTTGTTTAGAAGATATGATAAATGGTTTCTCAAAAAAAAAAAGATATGATAAATGAAATATAAACATTGTATCATGATTTTTTAAGATTAATTGAGCTCGTCATTATGAAAAAAAGAAATACTATATCACTTGTAAGATTGTATGAAATAGAAGAGGAAAAAAATATCTATTTCGACACTTGTTTTTAAGTTTTGATTGAATAATGAGCTATAGTTTGAACAAGAATTGAAATCGTTATAAATTCAATCCAAAAGGTCATTTTTGTTTTTTTTTTGTTTTTATTTCAGAACTTAATCCCCATCAAGGCGAGTGAGTCATATATTACTCTCAAGTCCCATTCGTGTTAAATTAATTGGCATATTTCATATTTTTACACAGATTAAAAACTTATTAATGAGTAACATTTTAATTAATAACACTGATTTTTGTGCACTTTACTTTATTGTGTAAACCTAGAACTAAAAAAGGATAAAATTAAAAAAAAGATATGTTGAAAAACCAAATGTGACAAATAATTTGAAACATGAAAATTTTACAAATGTATCGGTTAATTTGAAATTGAGGGAGTATAATTTACGAGGAAATCTCTTACAATAATAATTTGAACTTGAGTTTACCATATTGTTAGAACTACAATTAATAAATAAATTTTAAATCAAATACTCTCTAGATGTATATGTAAATTGATGGTCATTAGGCCTCACATTAATAGAAGAATGATCGATTATAAATCATATACGACTACACTTACTTTGTTATTGTTATTGTGTGGGTCTCCCGATATCGAATTTAAACTATAAATTTTGGATAAATTTTTGGATATATATGTATATATCTATATATCTTGTACCCACGGAAAGTGAGAACGGAATGAGAGGCACAAAGTTCTCGGTTTGGTAAAAGGCATGATGGATGGTGTGATTTTGTGTGAATAAATAAAAACGGTTTTTCATTAGCTCTAAATAACTATCACTTGGCTTGTGAGCAAAAAGAGCATCTTCATTTAAAGCAAACCATTTCAAGGAAATTTTAGCCCAAAAACAGGAGAAAGAAAACCACAAATCTAGGTCATCATCTTGCATAAAAGCTCCATTCTTTCCATTCATCATTTATATATCACCCTTCTTGCTGTCACATACTTAAAACACACAATAGTTTTTTGTTTTATGACATTTTCCTAGATTGATCCTTTTTTCATCCTATTAAGATTATTACTTACGTACGTTCTGGTATTTTTTATTTTATTTTTTTCATTATTAATTTGATCATTCTATCAGATATAAATGGAGAGAGACAACAGGAAGAGAACAAGAGATGAAGGAGATGACATTAAGGAATCCCACAAAGGCAAGAAAGGAAAGGGCTCTGAATTATGTGAGGGCATTAACGGAATTTTTGATTTTCCTTGGCTAAACGAGAGCGTGGTCTTTAAAGAAGAGGAATACTTAGATCCCGTAGACATCTTTGCACCGAGCTTGTACCTAGACGAAATCCCGGGCACTTTTGCATCAAATCTTGATCAATCTAGTTTACAAAATGAAAAGAATTTAAATGATGATAGTAATTTTTTGTCTTTCCAAGTGGATGATTTCGATTTCGAACCTATCGATTCCATTTGGAACTCTCTTATTGATGAGCCTAATGAGATTGGTAATTTGGACAAACCATAAATAATTGATGATTCATCATCGCCTGCCGAAAAGTACCAATAGTTTTTGTTGAGAAATGTCAATTGGTTACGACATGATCTTCGTATACGTGGATAAGGTCGGGTACCGATTCGAGTGATGTTCTAAAGATTCTTGTCTAAAGTGTCAAATTTAGAGGTAAAAGTTGGGAGTATGGATTTTGTATCAAGAAAAAGGACAAATTTTATTCTAGGTTTGATGTTTTTTTATTAAACTATGTAGAAACACCAGTATCTAGTATAGTGTCTGATTTATGTATGCAAATAAGATGTTGATTTATATTTGTTTTTTAGGTTGCATTCAACAATAGATGGTCTAAGTTCACAGTTTAGCTTTTGTCTGAAAGGTTTCCAACAATGATGATGATCCTTATCGTAAACAGTTTTTTAATAATATCAATCATAAAAACAAAAACAAAAAAACAGTTTTTTTAATCAAGGGATTTTTATTATTTACCAATAAATTAAATTTGAGATCATAAATATCTAAAACCAACAGTCAAAAATTAAAAAACCAATTATAATTACTAAGTTTCTAACCTAAACTACAGTCTACATAACTATTATAATGAAACTACCGTTTGATCGAATTGACAACGTACAGCAACTTCTTTTATTTCTTGATTTGATATTTTCATCTAAACAATTTTTTTCAAGTTTAACCTTTTTTATCGATTAATTGTCGGTTATACATGTCTTTTACCAAGTATTTTCAATTAAATGTTTAGTCCATTTTTAACCAATTTAACCCCTTTTTACAAGTCTCCCAATGTTTTGCCGAGTAATCCTCTTTTATTGATTTAACATGCTTTTACACTCATTTTACCAACTTTTATCATTATTTTAAGTTGTTTTTTCACCGATTTCACCAACTTTTACATTGATTTTACTTTTTTTTTCTTTGTTATTTTAGTTCTTTCTTTCACCGATTTATTCAATTTGTCTGTGGTTTAACCCAATTTTAGTCAATTTCACTTATTTCTTTGTTGATTTAACCTATTTTCTCATCTATTTCACCTTTTTATTTGTCAATTTATCTCATTTTTTTGTTATCCCATGTTTAGACTATATCTCATTTTTTAACGGGTTCACGCATTTTTTGCTGGTTTACACCGTTATTTTATCGATTGCACCATTTTCTTTGTGCTTTAACTCGTTTTTCTTCAATTTAACTCATTTTCCATTAATGTTACCATTTTTTGTCATATATTTTTCAATCAAATTTTATCCGTTTCATATGTTTTGGCTTTTTTTTGCTTAAGTCTATTACAAGTTTTCAGTTAACTAAATAGTATTTTTTTTATTCATATAGCACAAACGTGGCAAGCTTTTATTTTTTGAAGTTCTTTAATATTTTTGAGGTTCTTTATTAAGTAATAAATTCTTTAGAAGTTTCCAAAGAAATAACAATTTCACCCGCTTTTGCACTTAGTTTACAATTTATTTTGTTATTTTAACCAATTTTCGATTTCACCCATTTTTTGTTGTTTATACATCTAATAATCAATTCACTCATTCTATCCGGTTTAACACAGTTTTAGTCGATTTTATCTCATTTGTTGATCAATTCGCTTATTCTCTCCGATTTTAACTCAGTTTTAGTCAATTTTACTATTTTTTTTGGCTAATTTAACCTGTTTTCTTACATAATTCACCTTTTTTTTGTCAGTTTAACTCATTTTTTTATTCTTGTTCTTTTATCGATTTGATCATTTTTTTATCCCGTTATTAGCCGATGTTATTCATTTTTTTTCCATTTTACCCATTTTTTGTCGATTTACAATGTTGTTTATCAAGTACACCATTTTTTATTTTAACTCGTTTAGTCTTCCATCTAATCTATTTTACCAATGATTTTACCATTTTTTTTATCATATATTTTGTAACCAAATTTTACATGTTTCACAGGTTTAAATCATTTATACGTTTTCACTTTTTTTTTTTCTTAAGTCAATTCTAATATTTTCAATTAATTAAATACTCCTATAAAAATAAATACTATTTTTTTTTTTTTTTGATAACCCAGGTTACAAGCTTACACTAGACTAATCATGGACCATCAACCCTTGCCCTAGAACCCTGAAGAATGTAAATCGCAGGATGTGCCTCCACCAAGCCTCGGGATCCCACCATACTGTTGTACACTCTGCGCACAAAGGGGTCTTCACCACAAATGACCCTTAGATAGATCCATAGAAATGCTTCCATCCAAGTTCCAAATGGGATTCGAACCTCCACCCTTGCCGCTGGAACAAGCCTTATGAATTATTGGTCAACCAGTTGGAGATATGCTCTGGGGGCAAATACTACTTTCTTATTCATATAGAACATAGGTAACAATTTTATTTTTTATTTTTTTAAAATATTTAATGTTTTCGAGGTTCTTTATTACTCATTTAAGAGATAAATTCTTAGAAATTTTTTTAAGAAATATAAATTTCACCGTTCTTTTTTGTTATTTTAAATCATTTTTTGTGGTTTATCTCATTTGTTAATCAATTCACCCATTATCTTCGATTTAACCTACATTTAATTGATTTTATCCAGTTTGTTAGTCGATTCACCAATTTCTCCTATTCAACACAATTTTAATTATTATTTTGCTGATTTAACATATTTTCTCACCTAATGTCACCTTTATTTTGCCAATTTAACTCATTTTTTTGTTTTTGTTCTTTTACCAGTTTGATCCATTTTTTTGTTATCTCATGTTTAGTTGATATCATTAATTAATTTTTTTTTACCAGTCTTATCTATTTTTTTGATTACCCCGTTGTTTTATCAATTGCACCATTTTATTCTTTAACTCGTTTTTTATTTAATCTAACCCATTTTTACATTAATTTTAATATTTTTATCACATATTTTTTATTTAATTTTATCTGTTTCCATAGATTTTAATCATTTCTATGTTTTGACTTTTTTTACCTTAAGCCAATTATAATTTTTTTAGTTAACTAAATATTACTAAGGGTAACACAATTTCTTTAATAAGTAATCATTTATTAAGAACTTTCCAAATAAATATTCAAAGAAATATAGAGTAATGGTTTTTTATTATTATTTATATCATTAATATTTTGATGAGCCATAAAATTTTGGGTTTTTTGCACTTTGCACCCCCGATGGAAAATAGGCACTTTACACCTTCGAAATTTAAATTTAGCACTTTGCACTCTCGAAATATGAAAAATACAGCAATTTGCACTCTCTTTTATTTTCAAGCAAAAACTCAAGGGCAAAATAGGTAATTCTATTGTAAATCTTTGGCACTCCCCCCCCCCCCCCCCCCTCCCCCCAAAATTAGCACTTAACACTCCCTAATTAAGAACAAATTAACAACTTGCATCCCCGAAACACAATAAATGGACACTTTGCACTCCAAAATACAAAATTAACACTTAACACCCTCAAATTAAAAAAAAAAAAAAAAAAAACTCAAACCCCTCATTTTTCCGGGCAAAGTTGACCATTAAGGTGAATTTTTTTTTAAGGCAAAATAGGTAGTTATTTATGGGTCTTTGATATGTTGAAGTAAACATTGGGTCTTCGAGAAGTTTACTTGTACTTTATTTAGTTATTTATGGTTATATTGTTGAAAAGAGGGGTTAGGGTTTTTTAAATTTGAGGGTATTAAGTGTTAATTTTGTATTTTGGGGTGCAAAGTGCCCATTTATTGTGTTTCGGGGGTGGAAGTTGCTGATTTGTTCTTAATTAGAGGGTGTTAAGTGCTAATTTTATTTTGGGGGTACAAAGTGCGAAATTCTCAAGTTTTGAGGGTGCAAAGTGCCAATACTATTGAATTACCAACTTTGTCCTTGAATTTTTGCTTGAAAATAAATGAGGGTGCAAAGCGCTATATTTTTCATATTTCAAGGGCGTAAAGTGCTAAATCTAAATTTCGGGGATACAAAGTGTCTATTTCTAATGTTTCGGTGGTGCAAAATGCAAAAAACCCTAAAGTTTTAAAAGATAACTATAAGATTGATGTTAGAGGACTTCTTGTCTAAATATATTTCTAGGTATGATTCTATTCTTTTATCATTATGTCATTGAATTAAATATCACAATATAATTTACTTAGGGGTATATTATTTTTCATAAGAAAAATTCTTTTGACCAACTCATATTTTTATATGTAAAATAAAATAATATTTATAATAATATAGATAAGTAAGAAAGAAACATATGGTGGACATAAAATAATAATAATAGTTATTATTATAATAATAATAATAATAATATAGGTAAGTAAGAATTAAATATATGGTGGACATTGGATAAGGTAGGAACCATGACTTACGTTACGTGAGGCTTGTAGCATATAGGATCAGCATGGCGCTGGGCCTGCCGGTGCAAACCATGCGGCCCATATATAATTTGGATACTAATCTTATTACCCGTTTAGCATGTCGATGCAAATGCAAATTCATCGTTATTTGTCTAATATAAATAAAGTTTATCTGGATGGATAATGACTCGATTTCATATGTTCCTGTTTTAAAAAAATGATTTGGATGGTTTCAGTGAAATATTTGAAATCTCATTTGATTAGGTTTTAGATGTTGAATTTTGTGAAAAAGTTGAAATCTATTTGAATTGTTTTTGGATGTTGGGGTTTGGGAAAAAAATAGGTTATAGATATCAAATCAATGTCTTTCCATAAAGTTTTGGGAAAAAATAGATGGTAGGTGTTAAAACAAAATTTTATAGGCTCCAAGAGTTTAGTGATAAATTTAAGAATAAATCTGTGATGAGTTTAATGGGATTAACGAAAACTCATTTAAAAAAATTGTGGCCCGATTTTGCAAAATCAGCGAGACCGAGTCAAAACACATCCACATACAACCTTATAGGTTTCATTTGGACCGGTTCAAATTTGGTATAACTTGATTCTGGTTTAAAATAAATAATTTAAAAGATTTTATTGAAACTTTTAAAATATTAATTGGATAAGACTTGGATGTTGAGTTTTGTAATTTTTAAATTTTTTTTTATGTATAATTTTTAAAACACTTCAGTCGATACATTTAAGTCAAAAACTTTGCATGGTTATAATTTTAATTAGATAAAACATTCAAAAAGCTAAATTGATAAAAGAAAAAGAGAAAATCCTGTCAAAATTCAATTACTGCTATTTTTTAACCATTTAAAAATAAACAAATGTACATATTATGTGTTGGATAAGGATGAAGATGAAGGCACTGAAGATAAATTTAGAAGGGAGGTTTTGATGCATTCCAAAACTTCAAGATTGGCTAAGTATGGAATAACTTAGCTGATGATCCCTTTAAAGGAATTTTGACTAAGTAAAGAAGACATCAGAAGAGTCAAAATTTCAAGGTCCAAGACTTCTGATCTGCTGAAGTAAAGTTATCAGACTGATGAAGATCAGCCGACTCAAATCAGATTTGTTCAAGTTTGAGATCAGCCGAGTTCGCCATCAGACGTGTACTTTCGTCAGCCAAGTGAAGAAGATCATGAAGTGCTCCCAACGGTAATAAATGCCCCTTGGAGTAATAAATGCTGAAGTACAAGGTTATTAAAGACAAATGATTGAAGAAATGCTTCGCATCAGCTGGGTGCATTTAATGCTGCCTGCAGAATAGTACTGTTCATAGTACGGACAGACTGCAAAAGAGCCGTTCGCGGATTTTAAGGACCAGTACTCGAGGAATTTGAATCTTGTCTCTCTTCAACGGACATTTTTCAATCCTCAAGTATAAATAGCTGAAAGAGACGAAGAAGAAGGAAGCAACACACTTTTCTGAGAGAAATTTCCGAAGCTAAATTCTTTAAGTCTCAAGAACAGCTCACTCATCAGCTGAGTCATTTGTTGACGAAAGCAGAGTTGAAGAATCAAGAAAAATACATCTTCTGAGTGATTTTGTAATCAAGAGTGTCGTGAGAAGTAGATATCCGTCTAAGTGAGTGATATTACTTCAGAGAAGTAGGATCTCTTTGTGATTTCTTACTGCGCACTTGTGGCCGTTTCATTTGTTGATTGGCGCAAGCAGAGTATACTGTAAACTTTGTGATTATAGTATAACCCAAGATCTGTGTGACTTGGAAGAGTGGACTAAAGGATATTCAAATCCATATAACCACTATAAAAATTGTTTGTGTTTTTATTTGTTTTTACTTGCATATTTTCAGTTTGCATAAAACACATTAACTTAACTGTTTGAAAAAGAATTTAAAGGAGTTTATAAAACTGGGGAAACATTTTTCAAACTACTAAGATTACTTGTGAAAAACACTTTAAAAATCCGCTGCAAGTACTCTAAGTATTAAAACTGATTTTAGCAAAATCAGCTGAGTGACAATCAGACGAGTGGTCAACAAGGCTGTTCAAAGATTTGTTCGCGAACAGAATTGTAACTAACCAATCTGATCAGCTTAGTCTGTTCAGTTAGAGTGAAAGTTTTAAAGTTAAATTTGAAGAAAATTTTTAAAGAGGTTTATTCACCCCCCCCCCCTCTCTCTAAACCTCTTCTGACCACTTGGGACCAACAAGTGGTATCAGAGCGGGTGGTTCATTTGAATCAGCTGCCTGATCAACGAGCTTGATCCAAGTGTTTTTCAAAGGTTTTCAAACTTTTTCAAAAGAGCATATTTTTGAAAAATCAAAACTTTTTGAAAAATGGATTGTATCAGCCATGTTCCCCACATTGCTGGTATGTCCTTTGAAGACTAGAAGATTAGAATGGAAATCTTTCTAGCAGCCTATAATGACAACATGTACACATGTATCATTAAAGGTCCATTCAAATTCACCAAGACCATTATAGTTGATGAGGCTGAACTGGTGGTGGAAAAAGATCTGACAGAGATGACAGCCGAAGAAATAAAGCTGTTCAATCTGGATAAAGTTGGCCGTTTCATCATGACCAAAGCCCTGGATAATGATCGGTTTGACAAGGTCAAACATTGCAAAACTGCAAAGGAGATGTGGGACAAGGTTCGTGACATGAGTGAAGGAAACGACGCCATCAAAGAGCATCAGCTCAGTGTTGCCTTGGAAAAGCTGGACAATTTCAAGATGAAATCTGGAGAGACCATTGATCAGATGGATACCAGGTTTACCAGAACATTGAATGAAGTTCTAAAGCTGGGAAAGACCTTTACTGACAAGGAGATCACCGTCAGAGTTCTGAAGGCCCTGCCCCCCAAGTTCAATATGAAGGTGACAGCTATGGAAGAATCAAGAGATCTGGGGAAGATTTCTCTTACAGAGCTGTTCTCCGTACTCAAGGCGTATGAGTATAAACTGCCTAGAATGGGTGTTGAAGAAACCTCAACTTCAAGTCCCACAGCTGCACTTGTTGCTGCTGAAAATCCAAGAAGACCAGCTCACAAAAGCAAAGATGTGGACTCATCTGATGAAGCATCTCTACTCAACAAGAAGGAGTATACTGCTGGAGATGTAGCATTATTGATGAACAACTTCAAGAAGTTCTATAAGAGAAAGATGAAAAACAAATACAATCATGCTGCTTCTACTTCTAAACCTAACTCTTCTTCTCAAGAAAAAGATGATTATAAAGCAAAACTAATGTGTTATAACTGCAGGAAATTGGGACATTTCATCAGGGACTGTCCATATCCAAAAGCAGAAAAATACACTGAGGAAGAGAAGAGAATCAGAAAGGAAAGAAAGCATCAAAGAGGGAAAGCAATGGTAGCCGAAGCAGAAAAGCTTGCTGCTGTCTACTCATCTGATTCAGATTCAGACACGTCTGATGAAGAATCTTCTGATGAAGAGAAACATGCTCTCCTCTGCCTGATGGCTAAGGAATCTGATGACTCCGAGGATGAGGTAACTCCTCAAAATAATGAACTATTTGATTCTCTAGAGCAAATGATGTTAAATAATACTACTATTGCTGGAGAATTTGTTAAGCTTAAGGAAGAGATGAGCTTGCTAAAAGAGCAAAATAACTCACTGAAACTTAAAGCTGAAAAGCCTAAAGAATCAGCTGAGTATAAACAGCTTGAGCAAGAGCATGAATCTCTGAAAGCTGAATGTGAGGTCTATAAAGGAAAAATCATGGAACTTGAGAAAATTATCGAGTCTCATGATAAGTCAACTGTTGCATCCATGCCTACATCTAGTAAACAGGAGACACCTTTAGAAAAGGATAAACTAGAATTGAACCATACTGAAAAATTCATCTCTGCTGACAATAGTAAGGTCATTCTGTATGTTCAAACTTCTAAACCTACCTCATCTGAGAAAGTATTAAAGGAGAAGAAATCTCCTAAGGCTAAAAAGAGCAAAGAGCCTAGTGTAGGAAAACAGACTAGTAAACCCAAACAGAAGAGTCCTAGGAAGTCTTCTGATAAGGTTAAGACTAATCAGACTAGTGAGAAAACTAAGTCGTCTGTTAATGAGCAAGCTGTTAGTAAACCAAAGAAGCATAAGAATAAGAAAAATCAAAATGCTTGGTATGGAAATGAGTCATATTATGTGCAACCTGCTGCATATCATCCTATGTATCATGCACCTCAATTTCCAGGTTACTATGCACCGTACCCTACTCATCCAATGCATGCATATCCTCCTTATCATGCACCTTACCCTGCTTATGAACATTATTCTTATCATAATGATCATCAACATGACTTATCTGATAATTATGATGAAAATAGAACTGTTCATGCTCCTGTCAAAACTCAGAAACCTAAGAAGCCTAAGACATCAACATCTTGGGTTATCAAAGGTGGAACTAATCCTTCAGGACCCTCTCAATAAGGGTACCTAAAACAATTTTATTTTTGTTTTGTAGGATAGGATTAGGAGTAGGAGTAAAGTAGAGAAGATTTGGTACTTGGACAGTGGATGTTCAAGACACATGTGTGGAAACATACATGAGCTGACTGATGCAGTTGCTGTGGATGGTCCAAGTGTCACATTTGGAGACAGCAAAGAAGGCAAGATTAAAGCTAAAGGAAGATTAATCAAGGGAAACATAGAGATATCTGACGTCTCATATGTTAAAGGCCTAAAGTATAATCTGCTGAGCATAAGTCAATTTTGTGACAAGGGATATTCAGTCATCTTCTCAACAGATAAGTGTTACGTTGAACAGATTGGTACAAAGAAGGTAATTTTATCTGGAAGACGACAAGGGAATGTCTACATAGTCGACTGGAATTCTGTTGACAAGAATTCAAGCGTTTGTTTGGTTGCATCCGCACCAAGTGAAGTTAGTTGGCTATGGCACAAAAGAATGAATCATTTAAACCTCAAGACCATCAACAGATTAATCAAGAGTGATTTGGTAGAAGGGATTCCTAAAACAGTCATGAGCAGAGATAAGCTCTGTGACGCCTGTCAGAAAGGTAAACAAATCAAGTCATCGTTCAAAAGCAAGAAGCACCAATCTTCTGGAAGGATATTGGAGCTGCTACACATGGACTTATTTGGACCCATTGATCCAGTCAGCAATGGTGGAAAGAAATACTGCCTAGCTGTTGTGGATGATTATTCAAGATATACTTGGGTGATTTTCATGAAGAAGAAAAGTGAAACCAAAGAACATCTTACTAATCTGATGGAACTGATCCAGAATGAGAAGAGTATCAAAATATTGAAGATCAGATCAGATAGAGGGACAGAGTTCACAAACTCTACTGTTGAAGAGTATTGTAATGTCAAAGGAATACATCATGAGTATTCAGCTGCTAGAACCCCTCAACAAAATGGTGTTGCTGAAAGGAGAAACAGAACACTAAAAGAAGCTGTCAGAACCATGATAGCTGAAGCAAAGCTGCCACAAAGATTTTGGGCAGAAGCAACAAATACAGCATGTTTTACCCAAAACAGATGCATGATCAACAAGCACCAAAACAAGACTCCATATGAAGTTTGGAACAACAGGAAGCCAAACATTCATTATTTTAAAATTTTTGGTTGTAAATGCTATGTTTTAAATAATGGTAAAAATCACCTTACTGCATTTGCAGAAAAGGCTGATGAAGCTGTCTTTGTAGGATACTCATCTGTTAGTAAGGCTTATAGAGTTTTCAATAAAAGAACATTACTAATAGAAGAATCTATTCATGTAGTATTTGATGAGCCAAGTCAATCTTCTGGAAAGAATCAAAATGTTAATCAAGATCTGTCTACTGATTTACAGAAGATGAATGTTGGAAAGAATGAAGAATATGTTCCCATCATACTACCTGATCTCAACCCAGCTGATAACTCAAGTGCTGTTCAAAATCACAGTGCTGATTGTCTAACAGACGAGTTGCAAACAGCTGATAGACCAGAGACTGTTCAACAGACTGCAAATGTTCAACAGACTACTACTGATTCTCCAACAGTAGTGTTGCAAGATCAAGACAAAGGACAACATTATGATTTGCAACCTGATCTCAGATGGCTCAGAAATCACCCACCAGAATTAGTGATTGGTGATCCATTAGACAGAGTGAAAACAAGAAGAGCTGCTGCACAAGATGCTATGTTCGCTAGTTTTCTATCTCAAATTGAGCCTAAACAAATTGAAGAAGCTCTCAGTGACTCCAACTGGATTGAAGCTATGCAGGAGGAGCTAAATCAATTTGAAAGGAATGAAGTCTGGTACTTAGTTCCTAGACCAAGTCATCAAAGAGTCATTGGCACTAAGTGGGTATTCAGAAATAAAATGAATGAAGATGGTGAAGTCACCAGAAACAAAGCAAGATTAGTGGCCAAAGGTTACTGCCAAGAAGAAGGCATTGACTTTGATGAAACATTTGCACCAGTAGCAAGGCTAGAGGCAATCAGACTCTTTCTTGCCTACGCTGCTCACAAAAATTTCACAGTCTATCAGATGGATGTGAAATCAGCTTTTCTCAATGGAGAATTGCAAGAAGAAGTTTATGTTGAACAACCTCCTGGATTTGAAGCTTATCAAGAAGAGGATAAAGTATATCGTCTGAAGAAAGCTCTTTATGGACTGAAACAGGCTCCAAGAGCATGGTATGATACTTTATCTGACTTTCTTTTAATTAAAGGATTTCGCAAAGGTAAAGTTGACAAGACCTTGTTCACTATTGAATGGGAAGAACATATTTTGCTTGTGCAAATTTATGTGGACGATATTATTTTTGGTTCAACTAATCAACAGATGTGTGATAAGTTCTCAAAGCTGATGCAGAACAAGTTTGAAATGAGCATGATGGGAGAACTTAACTATTTTCTTGGTTTGCAAGTTAGACAGTTGCCTGATGGAATTTTCATCAGCCAAGCAAAATACACAAAGGATCTGTTCAAGAAATTTGGTATGGAAACTAGCTCTACTGCTACAATTCCAATGTCTACAAGTCTTCGTTTGGATAAAGATGAAGATGGTAAATCAGTAGACATAACCAAATACAGAGGCATTATTGGGTCACTGTTATATCTAACAGCCAGCAGACCTGATATCATGTACTCTGTTGGGGTCTGTGCAAGATTCCAATCAAACCCCAAAGAATCTCATCTCTTAGCTGCCAAGAGAATATTGAAATATATTAAGGGCACTCAAGAATTGGGATTATGGTACCCTAGAGAGTCTGGATTTGAGCTTATTGGATATTCAGATTCTGACCTTGCAGGCTGCAAGATTGACCGAAAAAGCACAACAGGTGCCTGTCAATTCTTAGGTAGTCGTCTGATCTCATGGATGAGTGAGAAACAGACTTCAGTATCCATATCTACTGCTGAAGCTGAGTATATAGCTGCTGGAGCTTGCTGTGCACAAATCTTATGGTTGAAACATCAACTTGAAGACTACAATATCAAAATCAGTGGAATACCAATCTACTGTGACAATACAAGTGCAATCAGTCTCACTCAGAATACTACAAGTCATTCAAGGACTAAACATATTGAGATCAAACATCATTTTATTAGAGATCACGTGGAGAAAGGAAATGTCATGATAGAATATGTGTTTACTGAAAATCAGATTGCTGACATCTTCACAAAACCTCTAAGTGAGACAAGGTTTTCAACTCTAAGAGCTGAACTGGGATTATTAAAATTAGATGCATAAGCTGAGGGGGAACTCATCAGAAGACTAGAGTTCAACAGCTTACACATCATACTTATCTTCAAGGATTAACTTTCAACAGACTAGTTAACTTATGAATTCTTAAACTCAGGGGGAACGTGTAAGACTAGCGGTACTTCTGAATTAAAGATGAAATTTGTTAATGACAGTTAGTTGAAGTTATGCTTTCAACAGAAGACTCAACTATCGAAGAACAAAAGTATTTTATCTGGCTGGATTGACAAACAGCTGAGGAAGGTTATCAGCTATTGGCATTCTCTGATAACAGCATTGTCATCAGGACAGTAGTCCATCAGATAAGTGTTTATTATGCTCATCTGATTACTTAAATAAAAGCGAGTTATTCAAAACACGCTTTTATAAGAAAATGTCGGGCGGTACATATTCCCGCTCTTCATTAAAATATCTTTTGAATTTGAAAGGTCGTAACTGAAGCCGCACGATCAGCACTGACAGAAAAATGGATCTAATGGTTGGCGGATATCACGGAAACCGACATACCCCCAACTCCATAAATTCCCATCTGATCAGTCGAGTCGTTCTTTACGCACCCCAAATTTTCAAAAGTAATTGTGAGAATTTTGAGCAATTTTTCTGCAAAATCTCTTCGTTTTTCTTCCTAATTCCTACAGATCTGAAATGGCTGCTGAAGGTATGTACCTCGTGTATGATTCCTACTATCAATCCGGTACGGATCTGATGAAAGAACTGCTCGAAAAGTTCAAAGCTGCTTCGCTGGTGAACTTCATGGAATACCACGAAGGAGTTATCTGGACTGACCAAGTGATGGAGTACTACAACACAGCTAAAGCTGACTACAACTCACTGGAGATTAAGGCTACAGTGGGAGAAAAATCTATCACCATCACCCCAGCTGTTCTTCACGAGACGTTTGGGCTTCCTAACCATGGAAGACATGATGTTACTATACTGACGGAGGATAAGCACCAACAGTTCTGGGCGATCTGCGCCAAAGAGGGAGAAGTGTTTTCTGGAAATATAAGGAAGAAGCAACTGAAGGATGAATATCAGCGGATGGCTGATATGGTGTCAAAGCTGATTGAAAATTGCACCTTTTCTCTGGATGCTGTTACTATGAAAAGGTTCATCATCATGGCTGCCATTTACTATGGATTAGAAGTCAACTGGTCCATCATAGTATGGTACATCTTGGCTGATTTCCTGGATGAAAAGAAAGGAAAAGGTCCTCACACGAATCACAGGATTACGCTCAGTTATCTGCTGTTCAAACTGAGGTGTCCTATGAAGAATGGCAAAGAAATTCACAAATCCAAAGCCATGAACAAATACCTGGTTGTTCAGAAGAGGAAGGCTGATGAGCCTGAAGAAGATGAGGATGAGGGACCAAAAGAGGTTCCTGCCAAGAGGCAACGAAGGTTGGTCAAAACAGCTGACAAGGCTGTTGAGACAAGAAAGAAGAAGGCTGCTGATAAGCCTAAGGAAAAGGTTCCTAAGAAGGTGGAGAAAGTGACTTCTGCTGCTGAAGCCACTAAAATTATTGATAACATAATTGCTGATGTAAGGACTGGATCCCCTGCATCACCATCACGAACTCCATCAGCAGAAAGGCCTGCTGAAGGTATCTCTCAAAGAACTAGAAGCCAGCAGAGAGATACATCTACAACTACTTATCGTGAGGGAAGAACAAAGAAGTCTGCTAGAAAGCAGATGACCTTTATTGAAAAACCTACCGAACTGGAAAATGTAGCTAGGGAAGACCCTGAAGCTGCTGAAAGGCCTGCCGAAACAATTGAGACTGTTGAAACTGACAAAGCTGATGAGCAACAGCAAAGTCAAGTCACACCAACAGCTGAGGTTGCTCAACCTCAAGAAGATCCAGATGTCCAAATCATCCATCCTATAGCTGCTGATCCTATATCATTTGTTGGACCAGCCCCTGCTGACAAAGGCAAAAGAAAAATAGTGCTAAGGAAAAAGAAAGTTTCCAAAGCTGACAAGAAGGCAAGGGAGGAGGCTGAACAGAGGAAGCTGGATGAAGCTGAAGAAAAGAAAGCACTTGAGCTAAGCAAAGCTCAAGAAGCTAAGGATGAAGCCAGAAGGCACATGTCTGAGGCAGAAAGAAAGGCTGCTGAAGATGCTGAACTGGCCATGGTGATTGAATTGAGCAAAGTTGATGCCTATGGACCTGTCCATGGAGGTGGCATCAAGATTGGGGAGAGCAAGGATGAAGAAGACAAGAAAAAGATTTTACTGCCTGCTCCCAAGGTCAAGTCAAAGGACAAATTTGAAGTCAGAAAAGCCTTTGAGATAGTATATGCTGATAAGGAGCTTTTCAAGAAGTTTGAGAAGTCCTTAGCTTACTATGATCAAAAGCTCATGTTGAGGACTCTGTTCAACCAGGAGAAGCCAAGGTATATCAGTTGGAGAGACAACAGGCTGAACAAGTCAATAACAGAACTTCAAAATATGAAGGAGTTAGCTGATGAAGAACGTTGGGTTCTGACTTGGCTGAAGACAAACTCCATTCAAAAGGCCCTAGATCCCAGCTATGTAAGAGATGTCATGCATAGTTATGCAAAAGGCTTTGCATTGGAGGAGGCCAAGAAGATTCAAAGCACCCTGCCTGATAAAAAGAAGAAATCTGAAGATGCTGAAGAAAGGGCAATTAAATTTGCTGTTATGACCGCCTTGAAGAGATGGGCAAAAAGGTCAAGGTATCAGCAAGGTAGTTCAAGTGACTTGCCACTACTTCCAAGCATTCAGCAAATAATATTTGGCAAGGAAGTGCAACCGTTGTATGAAGTGCCAAAAGGGAATAATGCTTTCGTTAACCCCTGGATCATTATGAGGCAGATCAGACAAACTACTTGCTTCAATGATGATGGCACTATCACCAACCTGGTCTATGATGATGTTACTGATGAACATAAAGCTGCGGACAAGCCTGAAGTCAAGTCTGCTGATCAGATTGAAGACAAGCCTGCTGATCAAACTGCTGATAAGTCTGCTGATCAGACTGAAGACAAGTCTGCTGAAAAGGTTGTTGATGAACCCTTAGCCATTGAGTGGAATGCTAAGGATGCTGAAGATCATCAGGATGAAAAGATGGAAGATATTCCTGTCCACCAGGAAATTGAAGAAAAGGATGAAGCTGCTGCTTCTGCTTCATCAGGTGATGAACATTCATCACTAATGGAAGCTTTCCAGATGTTGATGGAAAATTCTATGAAGGAACTGGAAGAGAAGCATCAACAGCAGCTGATGAAGGTCAAGGAGGAGTTGAAGAATGAGCTCAAGACAGAATTGGCAGAATCAAACAAACTTCAACTGGAAACTGTGCAACAGTCTACAGAAAAGATCATCAAGAATGAAATCACAAGTATTCCTATTCCTCAAGATCATTCCTTGCAGTTAGTGCACAGCTTGAGAGACCTGAACAAGAATGTTGAAGATGTGAAGGGTGATGTCAACCACCTTCATACTGCTTTACAGACAGCTGAGCACAAGATTGCTGATTTGACTGCAACCTTCATTAAAGTCAGTGAAGAGGAGAAGGAGGTCAATTTAGGGATGTTGCATGAAGTATCAACTGTTGTACAGGCAGTCCAAGATGAAATTGCAACTGTAAACCTGAATATTGACTACTTCAATGACAAGACTGACATCATCAGCACAACTATTCATCATCTAACAGCCAGTCACGATGTTGTCAATCAGAATCTAAAGGCTTTGTGTGCTGGAGTGAAGATTCCAACAGTTGCCCTCAACCCTACTGTTGCACCTTCTAATGTCATCAAAGCTGATGATGACAAAAAGGGGGAAGATAAAAGGGAAGAAACAGCTAAGGAAACTGCTGCTGCAACTATTGAAGCCAAGGAAACTGAAGACACTGCTGACAAGACTGAAAAACTTGGAAAGGTAGAAGAAGAAGAAAAGATTGAAAAAGAAACTACCAAGTACAAGGAGACTGAATCTGCCAAGAAAGCAATGGAACAAATTAAAGAGCAGCAACTCAAAGAGAAGATGGAAGCTGCCAAAGCAATCTTGGAAGAAGAAGCTGATGATGAAGAAGATGACGAAGAGTCATCTTATGAGTATGAAGAAGTGCTTGAAGGATCAGATGAAGAAGCTGATAGTTAGAAATTATAAATTCATTGTAATCAGTTCACTTCTATCTATTCTTCAGAAATCTCATCTGATGAACTTGTACCTTGTAATTCTTTTTCAATATTAATGAAAAGTCAAGTTCAATCCAATAAACTTTTTCTATCTCAGAAAATTTTGAGGATTACAATCTTTAGCTTAGGTATTGAACAGGTACTTAGCTGAAGTTTTGTCATCATCAAAAAGGGGGAAATTGTTGGATAAGGATGAAGATGAAGGCACTGAAGATAAATTTAGAAGGGAGGTTTTGATGCATTCCAAAACTTCAAGATTGGCTAAGTATGGAATAACTTAGCTGATGATCCCTTTAAAGGAATTTTGACTAAGTAAAGAAGACATCAGAAGAGTCAAAATTTCAAGGTCCAAGACTTCTGATCTGCTGAAGTAAAGTTATCAGACTGATGAAGATCAGCCGACTCAAATCAGATTTGTTCAAGTTTGAGATCAGCCGAGTTCGCCATCAGACGTGTACTTTCGTCAGCCAAGTGAAGAAGATCATGAAGTGCTCCCAACGGTAATAAATGCCCCTTGGAGTAATAAATGCTGAAGTACAAGGTTATTAAAGACAAATGATTGAAGAAATGCTTCGCATCAGCTGGGTGCATTTAATGCTGCATTTAATGCTGCCTGCAGAATAGTACTGTTCATAGTACGGACAGACTGCAAAAGAGCCGTTCGCGGATTTTAAGGACCAGTACTCGAGGAATTTGAATCTTGTCTCTCTTCAACGGACATTTTTCAATCCTCAAGTATAAATAGCTGAAAGAGACGAAGAAGAAGGAAGCAACACACTTTTCTGAGAGAAATTTCCGAAGCTAAATTCTTTAAGTCTCAAGAACAGCTCACTCATCAGCTGAGTCATTTGTTGACGAAAGCAGAGTTGAAGAATCAAGAAAAATACATCTTCTGAGTGATTTTGTAATCAAGAGTGTCGTGAGAAGTAGATATCCGTCTAAGTGAGTGATATTACTTCAGAGAAGTAGGATCTCTTTGTGATTTCTTACTGCGCACTTGTGGCCGTTTCATTTGTTGATTGGCGCAAGCAGAGTATACTGTAAACTTTGTGATTATAGTATAACCCAAGATCTGTGTGACTTGGAAGAGTGGACTAAAGGATATTCAAATCCATATAACCACTATAAAAATTGTTTGTGTTTTTATTTGTTTTTACTTGCATATTTTCAGTTTGCATAAAACACATTAACTTAACTGTTTGAAAAAGAATTTAAAGGAGTTTATAAAACTGGGGAAACATTTTTCAAACTACTAAGATTACTTGTGAAAAACACTTTAAAAATCCGCTGCAAGTACTCTAAGTATTAAAACTGATTTTAGCAAAATCAGCTGAGTGACAATCAGACGAGTGGTCAACAAGGCTGTTCAAAGATTTGTTCGCGAACAGAATTGTAACTAACCAATCTGATCAGCTTAGTCTGTTCAGTTAGAGTGAAAGTTTTAAAGTTAAATTTGAAGAAAATTTTTAAAGAGGTTTATTCACCCCCCCCCCCCGCCCCTCTAAACCTCTTTTGACCACTTGATAACTCTGTGAAAACAGTGTTATCAAGTCTATTTCCTTAACTCATTCGATTATTCTTATTAGAGTTTTGATAGAATCTTAGGCAATTTTAGTTAGTTTTGTGTTTTGTCGCTCGAGTCATTGGTTTGGTTGTTTTGTGCATGAATTGAGGTATTTTCTTATATATTGTGTTCACATTTGTAGGCCCGAGCTATTTTGGATTTAAAGACATGATTGGAAGCGAAGAACAACGAATTAAAGATAAAATGAAGTCAAGTAGTGCAAGAACAAAGAAGCTGTCAGAAATGTTTGTTATACACTACGAGGACCATAACTCTTTCAAGGAAGCTCCAATGAAGCTGAATTTCGACTATGATGTAGAGGAATGAGTTAGCTACACCACAGATTTTACGGATCTTGATTTGGAGTTCGGAGCTGAGAGTTATGATATTTGCAAAACTGTCGCGCAAACCTGACACGATTTTCAGCGGGATTTTAAGAGAATCCTTGGGCCTAAAGTCTCCTACTTGGACTCAACTTGGTAGATCTATTTAAGGACTTCTAGGTCACGAAATTAAACATCTTTGATCAGCTCTAAACATACTTTTCTCATAGAATACACCTACAACGTCAAAGATCTACTTGGAGAAAGATTGAAGAAGAAAAGAGAGAAGTCCTGAAGATCACCCATAGCAAGAATAACACAATATTGAAGATCTTTATATCAGATTCATCGTTTTGTCTATAAAACCACATGAACTCAGATTTGTTTTCCTTTATTATTTTCTTCCTATGTTTATCATGAATTAATTCTTTAGGATCTAGGGTTTTTATGAAACTATGTTACTTTGATTATTTTCAATAGATTATTCGTAGTTAGGGGCAATTCTTGTGTTTGATTTAATTTCATTCTCTATGCTTGCAACTTGACTGATCACCTAGTTGTTAGATTTAATATTCTTTTCGAACTTGGAAAAGGGAGATTATGATTAGATAGAAAATTAAATAGTAAACGACTCTTAGGATAGGAATATACTTAAGGCGTTTATACCCGTTACATGAGGTTCGTGTTTAATGCTTTGTGTTATTTATGAATCACCTAGGAATAGGATCGATTTGTATAATACATTAGGTTCTTATGTAATTCGGAAGATACATATGAATATACTTGAATCCTCGGGTAGCACTCTTGTCACCACAATAACTACGAAAATCTCAATTGGACAATCGATAGATATCATAGTGGATTATAACCCTAGGTTTCTCTTCTCATTATTCGAACTCAATCCAAGTATTTAGGTTAGTTAATTCATTTAGTTAATCTAGTTAATTAAAGCCAAAAACACATTTGAATTTGGAACCATATTATAAGTAAATTAAGAATTGGAATTGGTAGATATTAGTCAAGTCCCTGTGGAGACGATACTCTTATACTTACTCTTTATTACTTGTTCGATACGTGCACTTGCGTTTATTTGCGTGTGTAAATTCCGCAACAAGTTTTTGGCGCCGTTGCCGGGGACTTGCAACATTTATTTTCCAATTTTTATTTTTGATTTTTCTTTTGTTTGGTTCCTAGTTAGTTATTCTTTTTCTCGTTCTCTTCATTTGGTATGAATCATAGCAGTTATCATTGGCTTAATGAAGGAACGACTTGTGTGTATTGTGCAGGTGAACACTCGTACGATCGTTGCCCACTGAATTCAAATTCATGGTTATACATGGATCAATTTCAAGATAGTCAGTATGGTCAGAATCTTCACCCCAACAACTACAATTCAGGGTGGGGGACTAACCCAAATGTTCCATGGAGCGATGATCTGGGGAGTAATCAATACACAAACTTCATGATGACCAACTCGTTCATACCTCAAAGCCACCAAGAGTATTCTCAGCCCCCACCAACAGAACCAAGTATTGCATTTATGGTGGAATTCACCGATTGTATGGAGGAGATGAAAAAGATAGGATCTAAAATTGATCAAGCGTATTCTCAACCATCAACAGAACCAAGTATTGCATTTATGGTGGCATTCACCGATTGTATGGAGAAGTTGAAAAATATCGAATATGAAATTAAGGCATTCAATTTAAGAATGGGTAATCTACCTCACGATTCACTCTCGAATGAAGAGGATAATTCGATATTATCAGATACTAAGCCGAGCGGGACAAACTCTCTTATTTTTGAGAATGAAATAGAGCAGCCGCATAGCAATAAATGGACAAGTGTCGATGTTCGTCATAACAAGGAGATCCCGGATGCAGAAGAAAATATCTTAACCATTCCGAATGACGATCAAATCAGGGAATACATCGAAATCAACAAGTCAATGATGTTGATAGATGAAATCGAGGTAATGGAGATAGAGGAGGATACAATTGAGTTTATCACATCTCCAATTTATGAGTCAAAAAGCGATGGATCTTATTTTGGTGTGGATGAGATATTCATGAGAAATACGCAAAAAGGAAGGGTTGATGATAAAACGAAGTACAATATGCATACCCATCCTCAAAGCGTGACTTGGATAAGAGTTGGTAAAAATTACAAGAGATTTGAACCTGGGGATAGAGCTTGTCGATTCGATACGAGGTTCAAATTTGTCCCAATTGAGCTTACAAGGGAAAGACCAAATTTCGGGACAACAAAGAAAGCAAAAAGGCCCGGACTTATGCTTGATCCGGATGGAACCCTATTTGATTATTGGCCACCTTAAAAGGGAAGTATCAAAGTCAAGCTAATGACTTAAAACTAAGCGCTTCTTGGGAGGCAACCCAAGCTTTTATTAGTTTTTGTTTTTGCGTTTTTTGTTTCGTTTTTGTTTTAGTTTTAGTATGATCTGTGGTGTTTTGTCGGGTTTTGCAGGCGTATCGCGGTGCAAGGTAACGAGGAGATGAATATTTCATGAACTGGCGCGTTTTGGAGAAGAAGAATAATCAAGCCATGGCATAATTTGAGTCAGGCCATGGCTCAATTTTAAACAAAAAAAGTGAACAAATTCCAGCAGCTTTAAGCCATGGCACAACCTGAATAAGGCCATGGCTCCATTTCAAGTGCAAGAAAAAACAAATTTCCAGAATCGGAAGGCCATGGCTCAAATTGGATCGAGTCATGGCCTCCAAAAAAAAAAAAAAAAAAAAATAATAATAATAATAATAATTTGAATCGGGCACCCCTTCCACCATTGCTATCTTCTTCCTCAAAACACAAATCCTCCGCCGACCAACACCATTGCTAAAGAAAGCTCGCCGAAACCCTAACCCAGCTGCGAACCGCCACTCTTTTTTTCCAGATCTGCGCCGCCACGCCATCTCCTTCTCCCCACGCGAACTCAGCCATAGACAGCCGAAACCCTAACCCGCGCGACCCCTTCCCCGTGCGAACACAGCCGCGCTACCTGCTTCTCTATCTCAGATCTGCCGCCGCACGAACCCCACGCACCCATCCACGAACACCAGTCGCGCAGATCTCCCCACGCACACACTTTTCCGTCGCACATCAGACGCGACCGAAACCCAACCCAGCTGCGTCCTACTCTCCTCCAGCCCCACACCGCGACCTGCTCTTTCTCTCCTTCAGCCGCGACCCTCAGATCTAACCCCACCGCGCCACTCAAACAACCACCGAAACCCTAACGCCGCCGTACCACCCAGGAGCCCAGCCACGCCGCCGCCGCTCCTCCACCCCAGTGGGCCTCTCTTAAATGCCGTGCATCGGTAACAACATTGCTTTTTGCCTTTCGTGGTTCGATTCGTGATTTTGATTTCGATTGCTAGTTTGAGGGTTTGTTTTGCTATTGTTGGAATTTTGGTGTGTGATTCTTTGCGGATTGTGGAGGAACGGGTTCTTGAACGGAGTTTAGATAATTGGATTGTTGCTTGATTGTGTGGGTAGTTGAGATTGATTACATTTTCGGTTTCGGTGTGATATTTGTGAATTGCTTGTTTTGGTGGAGTGAACCAAATGGCACCACGAAGTCGAGCGGTACCGAGGATGATGCATAGGATGGACAGATATGCAAGAGATCGCCAGACACAGCCTCGTAGGGACGTATTCTTTTCACTATTCTCTGTTATATTTGGTGGTTGTCTTACTGTCTGCATGTGCATATTCTCGTCTGTCCTGTTTGGTTAATATGGCATGTTTCAACTCGTGTGTTTATGTCACAGTGAGGACACTGTTCATTTTAAGTTTGGGGGTGAGGTCGCATTTACTTCGTGCATGCTAGGTTGACTTTGACTAAATTTTTTGAAATTTTATGTGTTTTTTAATGTTTTTCCTGCACAATTTAAGCACGAATACATAATCGAGAATTTAGGATGACGTTAGAGAATTATAGTTAGAATAGAGCTTAAGAAATCCTTTATTGCCTACATGATCTCTAGATTCGAGGGTTAAAATGCTAAGGATCTAAGTGATAGTTTTGCCTAAGTTTGGGGGGAAGGATAACTTTAACAAGAACCAAATGAAGCAAATAATTGAAAAACTATAAGTTAAATTCAAAGAAAATAACCTCAATTGTATGAGACCTGAAAAACCTCATCGCTTGAGACTTATACTTGCACTCCTCTAACTTGACTGCGATAAGATGAACGAAATATGGGTGCATCGACTTAACTATTTTACTATTCTGCATTCCTCTATTTTGACTGCTTCTTTAGAACGAGTTATGAGTGTGAGTGGTGCTAAATATACTTAAGTTATGCTAATTAATGAATAAAATGCTAAGTGAAAGTTCAAACTTAAAGGATTTCATAACTTCGACTGAAAGCTTTGCTAAAACATAGTAATTAGTATGATAACCTAAGAAAATAGAGAATATGTATGACAATTTAGGAATTCATGCAATTAGGCTCAATGATTTCGAAGCTATAGTGATTTAAGTGATTCCGACATTCTCGTTTTATGTATACACACACACGCAGGAACTACATAATAGAATGCATAATGTTTTGAAATTGTTAGTTAGTAGTTTGACTTGAGATGCATGATTGTGAATGTTCGTGTCGTTGTTTAAGTTTTTGTCATTACTCGAGGACGAGTAATAGTTTAAGTTTGGGGGTGTGATAACTCTGTGAAAACAGTGTTATCAAGTCTATTTCCTTAACTCATTCGATTATTCTTATTAGAGTTTTGATAGAATCTTAGGCAATTTTAGTTAGTTTTGTGTTTTGTCGCTCGAGTCATTGGTTTGGTTGTTTTGTGCATGAATTGAGGTATTTTCTTATATATTGTGTTCACATTTGTAGGCCCGAGCTATTTTGGATTTAAAGACATGATTGGAAGCGAAGAACAACGAATTAAAGATAAAATGAAGTCAAGTAGTGCAAGAACAAAGAAGCTGTCAGAAATGTTTGTTATACACTACGAGGACCATAACTCTTTCAAGGAAGCTCCAATGAAGCTGAATTTCGACTATGATGTAGAGGAATGAGTTAGCTACACCACAGATTTTACGGATCTTGATTTGGAGTTCGGAGCTGAGAGTTATGATATTTGCAAAACTGTCGCGCAAACCTGACACGATTTTCAGCGGGATTTTAAGAGAATCCTTGGGCCTAAAGTCTCCTACTTGGACTCAACTTGGTAGATCTATTTAAGGACTTCTAGGTCACGAAATTAAACATCTTTGATCAGCTCTAAACATACTTTTCTCATAGAATACACCTACAACGTCAAAGATCTACTTGGAGAAAGATTGAAGAAGAAAAGAGAGAAGTCCTGAAGATCACCCATAGCAAGAATAACACAATATTGAAGATCTTTATATCAGATTCATCGTTTTGTCTATAAAACCACATGAACTCAGATTTGTTTTCCTTTATTATTTTCTTCCTATGTTTATCATGAATTAATTCTTTAGGATCTAGGGTTTTTATGAAACTATGTTACTTTGATTATTTTCAATAGATTATTCGTAGTTAGGGGCAATTCTTGTGTTTGATTTAATTTCATTCTCTATGCTTGCAACTTGACTGATCACCTAGTTGTTAGATTTAATATTCTTTTCGAACTTGGAAAAGGGAGATTATGATTAGATAGAAAATTAAATAGTAAACGACTCTTAGGATAGGAATATACTTAAGGCGTTTATACCCGTTACATGAGGTTCGTGTTTAATGCTTTGTGTTATTTATGAATCACCTAGGAATAGGATCGATTTGTATAATACATTAGGTTCTTATGTAATTCGGAAGATACATGTGAATATACTTGAATCCTCGGGTAGCACTCTTGTCACCACAATAACTACGAAAATCTCAATTGGACAATCGATAGATATCATAGTGGATTATAACCCTAGGTTTCTCTTCTCATTATTCGAACTCAATCCAAGTATTTAGGTTAGTTAATTCATTTAGTTAATCTAGTTAATTAAAGCCAAAAACACATTTGAATTTGGAACCATATTATAAGTAAATTAAGAATTGGAATTGGTAGATATTAGTCAAGTCCCTGTGGAGACGATACTCTTATACTTACTCTTTATTACTTGTTCGATACGTGCACTTGCGTTTATTTGCGTGTGTAAATTCCGCAACAAGTTTTTGGCGCCGTTGCCGGGGACTTGCAACATTTATTTTCCAATTTTTATTTTTGATTTTTCTTTTGTTTGGTTCCTAGTTAGTTATTCTTTTTCTCGTTCTCTTCATTTGGTATGAATCATAGCAGTTATCATTGGCTTAATGAAGGAACGACTTGTGTGTATTGTGCAGGTGAACACTCGTACGATCGTTGCCCACTGAATTCAAATTCATGGTTATACATGGATCAATTTCAAGATAGTCAGTATGGTCAGAATCTTCACCCCAACAACTACAATTCAGGGTGGGGGACTAACCCAAATGTTCCATGGAGCGATGATCTGGGGAGTAATCAATACACAAACTTCATGATGACCAACTCGTTCATACCTCAAAGCCACCAAGAGTATTCTCAGCCCCCACCAACAGAACCAAGTATTGCATTTATGGTGGAATTCACCGATTGTATGGAGGAGATGAAAAAGATAGGATCTAAAATTGATCAAGCGTATTCTCAACCATCAACAGAACCAAGTATTGCATTTATGGTGGCATTCACCGATTGTATGGAGAAGTTGAAAAATATCGAATATGAAATTAAGGCATTCAATTTAAGAATGGGTAATCTACCTCACGATTCACTCTCGAATGAAGAGGATAATTCGATATTATCAGATACTAAGCCGAGCGGGACAAACTCTCTTATTTTTGAGAATGAAATAGAGCAGCCGCATAGCAATAAATGGACAAGTGTCGATGTTCGTCATAACAAGGAGATCCCGGATGCAGAAGAAAATATCTTAACCATTCCGAATGACGATCAAATCAGGGAATACATCGAAATCAACAAGTCAATGATGTTGATAGATGAAATCGAGGTAATGGAGATAGAGGAGGATACAATTGAGTTTATCACATCTCCAATTTATGAGTCAAAAAGCGATGGATCTTATTTTGGTGTGGATGAGATATTCATGAGAAATACGCAAAAAGGAAGGGTTGATGATAAAACGAAGTACAATATGCATACCCATCCTCAAAGCGTGACTTGGATAAGAGTTGGTAAAAATTACAAGAGATTTGAACCTGGGGATAGAGCTTGTCGATTCGATACGAGGTTCAAATTTGTCCCAATTGAGCTTACAAGGGAAAGACCAAATTTCGGGACAACAAAGAAAGCAAAAAGGCCCGGACTTATGCTTGATCCGGATGGAACCCTATTTGATTATTGGCCACCTTAAAAGGGAAGTATCAAAGTCAAGCTAATGACTTAAAACTAAGCGCTTCTTGGGAGGCAACCCAAGCTTTTATTAGTTTTTGTTTTTGCGTTTTTTGTTTCGTTTTTGTTTTAGTTTTAGTATGATCTGTGGTGTTTTGTCGGGTTTTGCAGGCGTATCGCGGTGCAAGGTAACGAGGAGATGAATATTTCATGAACTGGCGCGTTTTGGAGAAGAAGAATAATCAAGCCATGGCATAATTTGAGTCAGGCCATGGCTCAATTTTAAACAAAAAAAGTGAACAAATTCCAGCAGCTTTAAGCCATGGCACAACCTGAATAAGGCCATGGCTCCATTTCAAGTGCAAGAAAAAACAAATTTCCAGAATCGGAAGGCCATGGCTCAAATTGGATCGAGTCATGGCCTCCAAAAAAAAAAAAAAAAAAATAATAATAATAATTTGAATCGGGCACCCCTTCCACCATTGCTATCTTCTTCCTCAAAACACAAATCCTCCGCCGACCAACACCATTGCTAAAGAAAGCTCGCCGAAACCCTAACCCAGCTGCGAACCGCCACTCTTTTTTTCCAGATCTGCGCCGCCACGCCATCTCCTTCTCCCCACGCGAACTCAGCCATAGACAGCCGAAACCCTAACCCGCGCGACCCCTTCCCCGTGCGAACACAGCCGCGCTACCTGCTTCTCTATCTCAGATCTGCCGCCGCACGAACCCCACGCACCCATCCACGAACACCAGTCGCGCAGATCTCCCCACGCACACACTTTTCCGTCGCACATCAGACGCGACCGAAACCCAACCCAGCTGCGTCCTACTCTCCTCCAGCCCCACACCGCGACCTGCTCTTTCTCTCCTTCAGCCGCGACCCTCAGATCTAACCCCACCGCGCCACTCAAACAACCACCGAAACCCTAACGCCGCCGTACCACCCAGGAGCCCAGCCACGCCGCCGCCGCTCCTCCACCCCAGTGGGCCTCTCTTAAATGCCGTGCATCGGTAACAACATTGCTTTTTGCCTTTCGTGGTTCGATTCGTGATTTTGATTTCGATTGCTAGTTTGAGGGTTTGTTTTGCTATTGTTGGAATTTTGGTGTGTGATTCTTTGCGGATTGTGGAGGAACGGGTTCTTGAACGGAGTTTAGATAATTGGATTGTTGCTTGATTGTGTGGGTAGTTGAGATTGATTACATTTTCGGTTTCGGTGTGATATTTGTGAATTGCTTGTTTTGGTGGAGTGAACCAAATGGCACCACGAAGTCGAGCGGTACCGAGGATGATGCATAGGATGGACAGATATGCAAGAGATCGCCAGACACAGCCTCGTAGGGACGTATTCTTTTCACTATTCTCTGTTATATTTGGTGGTTGTCTTACTGTCTGCATGTGCATATTCTCGTCTGTCCTGTTTGGTTAATATGGCATGTTTCAACTCGTGTGTTTATGTCACAGTGAGGACACTGTTCATTTTAAGTTTGGGGGTGAGGTCGCATTTACTTCGTGCATGCTAGGTTGACTTTGACTAAATTTTTTGAAATTTTATGTGTTTTTTAATGTTTTTCCTGCACAATTTAAGCACGAATACATAATCGAGAATTTAGGATGACGTTAGAGAATTATAGTTAGAATAGAGCTTAAGAAATCCTTTATTGCCTACATGATCTCTAGATTCGAGGGTTAAAATGCTAAGGATCTAAGTGATAGTTTTGCCTAAGTTTGGGGGGAAGGATAACTTTAACAAGAACCAAATGAAGCAAATAATTGAAAAACTATAAGTTAAATTCAAAGAAAATAACCTCAATTGTATGAGACCTGAAAAACCTCATCGCTTGAGACTTATACTTGCACTCCTCTAACTTGACT
Organism: Penstemon barbatus; assembly: GCA_003313485.2. Lineage (NCBI taxonomy): Eukaryota > Viridiplantae > Streptophyta > Magnoliopsida > Lamiales > Plantaginaceae > Penstemon > Penstemon barbatus. The sequence continues at coordinate 96,892,280 of CM064883.1, forward strand.
GCGATAAGATGAACGAAATATGGGTGCATCGACTTAACTATTTTACTATTCTGCATTCCTCTATTTTGACTGCTTCTTTAGAACGAGTTATGAGTGTGAGTGGTGCTAAATATACTTAAGTTATGCTAATTAATGAATAAAATGCTAAGTGAAAGTTCAAACTTAAAGGATTTCATAACTTCGACTGAAAGCTTTGCTAAAACTTAGTAATTAGTATGATAACCTAAGAAAATAGAGAATATGTATGACAATTTAGGAATTCATGCAATTAGGCTCAATGATTTCGAAGCTATAGTGATTTAAGTGATTCCGACATTCTCGTTTTATGTATACACACACACGCAGGAACTACATAATAGAATGCATAATGTTTTGAAATTGTTAGTTAGTAGTTTGACTTGAGATGCATGATTGTGAATGTTCGTGTCGTTGTTTAAGTTTTTGTCATTACTCGAGGACGAGTAATAGTTTAAGTTTGGGGGTGTGATAACTCTGTGAAAACAGTGTTATCAAGTCTATTTCCTTAACTCATTCGATTATTCTTATTAGAGTTTTGATAGAATCTTAGGCAATTTTAGTTAGTTTTGTGTTTTGTCGCTCGAGTCATTGGTTTGGTTGTTTTGTGCATGAATTGAGGTATTTTCTTATATATTGTGTTCACATTTGTAGGCCCGAGCTATTTTGGATTTAAAGACATGATTGGAAGCGAAGAACAACGAATTAAAGATAAAATGAAGTCAAGTAGTGCAAGAACAAAGAAGCTGTCAGAAATGTTTGTTATACACTACGAGGACCATAACTCTTTCAAGGAAGCTCCAATGAAGCTGAATTTCGACTATGATGTAGAGGAATGAGTTAGCTACACCACAGATTTTACGGATCTTGATTTGGAGTTCGGAGCTGAGAGTTATGATATTTGCAAAACTGTCGCGCAAACCTGACACGATTTTCAGCGGGATTTTAAGAGAATCCTTGGGCCTAAAGTCTCCTACTTGGACTCAACTTGGTAGATCTATTTAAGGACTTCTAGGTCACGAAATTAAACATCTTTGATCAGCTCTAAACATACTTTTCTCATAGAATACACCTACAACGTCAAAGATCTACTTGGAGAAAGATTGAAGAAGAAAAGAGAGAAGTCCTGAAGATCACCCATAGCAAGAAGAACACAATATTGAAGATCTTTATATCAGATTCATCGTTTTGTCTATAAAACCACATGAACTCAGATTTGTTTTCCTTTATTATTTTCTTCCTATGTTTATCATGAATTAATTCTTTAGGATCTAGGGTTTTTATGAAACTATGTTACTTTGATTATTTTCAATAGATTATTCGTAGTTAGGGGCAATTCTTGTGTTTGATTTAATTTCATTCTCTATGCTTGCAACTTGACTGATCACCTAGTTGTTAGATTTAATATTTTTTTCGAACTTGGAAAAGGGAGATTATGATTAGATAGAAAATTAAATAGTAAACGACTCTTAGGATAGGAATATACTTAAGGCGTTTATACCCGTTACATGAGGTTCGTGTTTAATGCTTTGTGTTATTTATGAATCACCTAGGAATAGGATCGATTTGTATAATACATTAGGTTCTTATGTAATTCGGAAGATACATATGAATATACTTGAATCCTCGGGTAGCACTCTTGTCACCACAATAACTACGAAAATCTCAATTGGACAATCGATAGATATCATAGTGGATTATAACCCTAGGTTTCTCTTCTCATTATTCGAACTCAATCCAAGTATTTAGGTTAGTTAATTCATTTAGTTAATCTAGTTAATTAAAGCCAAAAACACATTTGAATTTGGAACCATATTATAAGTAAATTAAGAATTGGAATTGGTAGATATTAGTCAAGTCCCTGTGGAGACGATACTCTTATACTTACTCTTTATTACTTGTTCGATACGTGCACTTGCGTTTATTTGCGTGTGTAAATTCCGCAACACCACTTGGGACCAACATTATGGAAATCCATGAGAAATGTATTAACCTTATATATAATTAGAGCAAAAGACAAAAACATGCTTTGTTTAACTCCTAAAAATTCTTCTGTGTTATTTTAACCTTAAAAAATCCTCTATGATTTCAAATAAGTGCCAAATACACCCTCAAAAAAGTGAGTGTGTTTCACACGCCAAAATTATAAGTATTTGTTCATAATTTGTTTTTGATATGACAATTTTATCCCTGACATCGAAAGATAAAAATACCCCTATGCTTTGTTTAACTCCCAAAAAAAATCCTATGTGTCATTTTAAATCCTCAAAACCCCACTATGTTTGATTTTATATACCACACTCGACTCAAGTAGTATATAATTGTTTTTTAAAAAAAGAATAAATAAATTTAAAAATAAACAAACACATAGGGGTAATCTTGTCATTCTATCAAAAATCAAAAATAAAATTATAAGTATATACTACTTGGGTCGAGTGTGAATTTTTTAAAATTAGACAAAGCATATGTGGTGTTTTTGTCTTTTGCTCTATATAGTTAATTATAGGACTAATTGTGATCCGGAAAAAAGAAAGTCCGAATAAAAGTCAGAAAAGTGATGGAAAAAGGTAAAATACTAGCGGCCCCTCGGCTTCATTATTTCCCCGTTTAATGAATGCGCCTCTTCCTCTTTATTACAAATACAGATCATATTACAGGTTTTGGATTAATAATATCAGTAATTAATTAATTTACAAATATCCAATTAGGAAGCAAAAATAATGTTGTATGCAGCAAGTAATAAAGCAAATGAAATTTTCAACTCACACATAAAAGGGTGAGCAAAATGCGCACACACAGACACAATAGCACAGCTCATCGCAAGAAAAGAACCCTCTTTTCAATTTTCTTCCATAAATTCTTCTTCTTGTTCTAGCCCTGGGAACCTTTTTCTCTAAGATAAATAGATTATTTTTGTTTTATTTTAGTCATTGTTGTTGTTTCTGTTGGTTTTTGACCGTACAAATAGTGGGCTGTTTCCCACAAGTGTAAAAAAGTTCTGCTTACAGATATACTCCACTTATTTGCACCTTAACCCAAATTCACACAAATTTTCTTGGATTTTCGTCAGTCCATATCTAAACAATCAATCCCTTTTCTAAGTTCTCCTTATTGTGGAAATCTACTGAAGAAATTCAACCAAAAATTTCTTATTTACATTTATATTAATTACTCGATCTCTTTCCCCTTGTGGGTGTTTTTGGATTCATGTATTTTGGGTTTTGAAAGCTAAGGAAAGAAGCATAAGAAATGAAGATGAAGCTCAGAAAATCAGTGCTCTTCTTGCTGTTTGTAACAGTTCTTGCCCCTATTGTTCTCTACACTGACACTCTTGGAGCCTATTTCACCTCCTCTTCTTGTAATGCTCACCTTACATCTTGCTTTTGTTTATTAATTTGTGTTTTTTTTCCTTGTTTTTTTTTTCAAAAAGGGATAAGCTTTCTTAAATTGTTGACTGATTTGAATTTGTGTTCACAGCTAAGAATGAATTCATGGAAGATGTTTCAACCTTTGTAAGTCTCTCCTAATATCTGGATTTACCTCATAATTATGTAATAATTAATATGTGTTTGTGTTTTTTGAAATCTTGATTTTTTTATAGACATTTGCTGGTGAAGTGAGGCCATTAAATGTGCTTCCTCAGGTTAGATTTATTAAATTCCTCTTCTATTTACCTTTCTTGGATGTATGGTTTATATGGAAAATTCAGATCTTTCTTATTCTGATATCTTTGTTATTTACCATTTTAACACAGGAGTCATCTACAATGCTTAAAGAACCATTAGGTGTAGTCTATTCGGAAAATTCAATCGAATCTAGTTCGAATTATTCTGATGCTTCATCCGGAGAGAATACACGCATTACTAGACAACTCACTGAAGGTTCTTTATTCACTTCCTTATCTAAATCTCTTGATTTCTGTACTCAATTTCCGGTTAATATTAATTCGACTTAATAATAATAACAGAATCAGTAGAAGATAAGACTACAAATTCATCCACCTTGAACAATAACAAGCAGTCTACAAATGAGAATCCCATAAGACAGGTAACCGAGACCACACGTGAAGCTGAGGCTGAGACCGAGAAAGAAAATTCAGTGAAAGCTGAACAACATGATGTGAAGAAAGAAATCAGTTCAGAGCATTCCGAGCCCATATCAGAAGACGACTCAGATAAAACCGTAAGATTATAAGATAAGAGTATTTTGTTCTGTTGACCTTGTACAATTTTTTGTTCTCATAAGACACCATTTGGTAGAATTTCAAATTAGTATTTTTCCCTTGAATATATACATTGATGGTCTTGTTTTGTTTATATATAGATAGATTCAATACGGCTACTTAAAATATGGGGTTTCTTGTTTATTCATACTTTACACAGTTCATAATTCTTTTCAAAAATCTGTTCTTTCTGACTACTTGTTTTCTCTAGGAACGTAAACATACTTCGCGAAACTCCGGCAAAGATAGTTTAAGAGAACAAGTGAAGCCTAAAACCGAGAAACAGAATGAACAAGCGGTTAGGCCAGATGCTCATGTTCTTCAGCTTAAGGATCAACTCATACGAGGAAAAGTTTATCTTTCCCTCTCAGGGACTAAAAGCAATCCCCACTTTATAAGAGAGCTGAGATTACGTATGAAGGAAATTCAACGAGCACTTGGAGATGCCAACAAGGATTCCGAGCTTCCAAGGAAGTTAGTTTTCAGTGTTAATTGCTTTTCTTGTTTCTGCTTTTGATCACTCTCTCATTAACTTTCTTTGTGATTGAATGTAGTGCTTATGATAAGTTGAAAGCAATGGAACAAACATTGTTGAAAGGAAAACAAATACAAGATGATTGTGCTGCTGTGGTAAAGAAACTGCGAGCAATGCTTCATTCAGCAGAGGAGCAGCTCCGAGTCCATAAGAAACAGACGTTATTTTTGACACACTTAACTGCCAAGACAATGCCTAAAGGACTTCACTGTCTTCCTTTACGCCTTTCATCAGAGTATTTCATGTTGAACTCATCTCAACAGCATTTCCCTAACGAGGAAAAGTTAGACGATCCCAAGCTATACCACTATGCTTTGTTTTCAGATAACGTATTGGCAGCGGCAGTCGTTGTAAACTCAACATTATCCCATGCAAAGGTAAAAGTCGCCACAAATTTAAAATTCTACAAAAATATTTTATGCTATTGTCATTCAAAAGAGCTAAGGCTTTGCCTGATTGGCAAAAACTTCCCTGTATTATTTTTATTAGCAAAACCCCCTGTTTTCTTTTTTTATTAGCAAAAGCTCCCCATTTTTTGCTAATAAAAATAGCACAAGGGAGGTAATGAAAAATAACACAGGTTTTTTTTTTTTGGTTAATTAGGCAAGGTACTTTTTGCATTACACTCCATCCAAAAAATACTCATGTTATTTTCAATTTTAATCTAATGAGCAGGATCCATCAAAGCATGTCTTCCATGTTGTGACCGATAGGCTAAATTACGCTGCAATGAAAATGTGGTTTTTGGCACATCCTCCAGGAAAAGCTACAATACAAGTTCAAAATGTTGATGAATTCACATGGTTGAACTCGAGTTACAGTCCAGTTCTTAAGCAATTAGGTTCACCTTCCATGATCGATTACTACTTCAAGAATCGCCGTGGTGATTCTGATTCCAACATGAAATTTAGAAATCCCAAGTACCTCTCTATCATGAATCATCTTCGGTTTTATTTACCCGAGATTTTTCCTAAGCTGGAAAAGGTTTTGTTCTTGGATGACGATATTGTGGTCCAAAAGGATCTCACTGCCCTATGGTCTCTTGATCTAAAGGGAAAGGTCATTGGAGTGGTTGAAACATGTGGGGAGAGCTTTCACCGTTTTGACCGGTACCTCAACTTTTCGAACCCTCTTATATCGAAAAGTTTTGATCCTCGAGCTTGTGGTTGGGCTTTTGGGATGAATATCTTTGATTTGGAAGAGTGGCGGAAGCAAAATATTACGGAGGTTTATCACAAATGGCAAAATCTGGTAGGGTCCATTTACCTTTATAAATTTTCATCCTATGCTCGAACTATAATATCGTATCCTTATGTTTAGATGTCTTTTTTATGCTCAGAATCACGATAGGTCGTTGTGGAAACTTGGTACACTACCACCTGGTCTGATAACATTTTGGAATCGAACTTATGCTCTTAACAAATCATGGCATGTTTTGGGACTTGGGTATAATCCAAATGTACCTCAAAAGGATATTGAACGAGCAGCAGTCATACATTACAATGGAAACTTAAAACCATGGCTCGAGATAGGCCTACCAAAGTTCCGAAATTATTGGTCACAATTTGTAGATTACGAACAAGTATACTTGAGGGAATGCAACATCACTCCATAAATGAAATGAGACGTTTGGTTTGTTGTTTCCGTTTATATTGCAGGTACTTTTGCTATAGGCATAAACAAAATCATAAGCTATTTAGGTATATATGTGAATTTTAAGCGGGTCATATTAGCTTCACGGTCCAGATTATAAACATTTTATTTATTTATTTATTTTGATTGTTATAGAGCCTGCTGAAAGGCTTATGTATTTGTAAATAATTGAACACAAAGTTTTGTTTGCTTAATGTCGGTAGACCAAAATGAATGATATTGAAAATGTGTTGTCTATATTGTATTCCGTTAAGCTTGCCGACAGTTGTGTATGTATAGATGCAATGTAGCTTCTTTCTTATCTTCAACTTCACGGGACTTAAACTTGTAAATGTAGCTTATGTTGTGGCCCTGTGAAATCATTTCTATATATGGAGAAACTTGTTTTGTAGTATACTATAATTTAGCAGCTTCTTTTTTTTTTTTTTTTTTTTTTCTTATGAATGGAATCAAGTGTGTCATCCATAAAGTAAATTAAATATATGGAAATGAGTTATTACTAATTGTATTTGTTTACTATTGTTAGGAAGTGTTAATAATTGTAGTTGCTAAAAATTAATTTGATAGAGGAGCAGTTGGGACCTATTTGACACCTTGTTTTGAGTTGTGACAGCTACCTACACAAACAACACATGCTAGCTGGTGGCCCTTTTATTTAATTTGGGAATACATAATTAAAGCTTTTAGATGACTTTTATCTCTTTTTTTTTTTTTTATTTTATAAAGAAAAAATACATCTTGGTCTCGTGTGCTCAACCAACCATCATAAAGTTTCATCAAATTCAGAGCATATCACCCAGTAGTTGGTACTTTGATCTTGATGTTTTTGGCCATGAGTTGTATCTGAAAGAAATAGTGTCATGGACTGATACTATATATAGCATCTTTTTTTTTTTTTTTATATTAGACTGTATATTTACAGCTCGGACCAAAGAGTGCAAAGAGTATAGGTCCTTCTCAGCTTGATGTCTCCAGTAGGATTCAAACTTAAATCTCGCCTTTGATGGTCGCAAGTCACTACTAGTTGGTCCAACCACCTTGGGTACTACTATATAGTAGTATATATACTCCTTCCGTCCGTCCTTTTACTTTTGCTCTTATTTCCTTTTTGAATTGTCTCAAAACAATACTCAATTTCTCAAAATGAAGTTATTTTTCTCAAAAATACTATATCACATAAAATAATAATTTGATACCACTAACTCTCAATCACTACTTTTAAGGATGTAAATGTGAAAATATCTATAAATTTCACTTTTCAATTCTTACGTTAAACTTCGTGCAAAAATCCTAGGAAAAAAAAAAGACAAACCTAAGTGAGTAGTGTATATCAACAAGTGTGAGCCCCACCTATTATAAGGATCTAGTCAGTATTTTTAAACGAAAATTTCGTAACCACAATCCAACCTGTTAGGGGGTTTTAGGGACACTTTTTTGTGCAAATAATATAAACAGAAAACAGGCCGAAAGGACAAATAATATACTGCCCTTGGCTATGTTAGAAAAGTTTCAAATTCTAGAAAAAATTATTATTATTATTATCATTGTTATAGAATGACTAGTAATTTTAGTTGCATGTAAATTAAAAAAAAAGGTGGGATCAAACCTAATTACGGGCTGACTCCAATGACTAGTAATTTTGATCAAATTCAATCCAACCTAATCCAATGACTAGTAAATAAAAAAAAAAAAAGGGGTGGGATCATCTTAGGACAAATTACGGGCTGACTCATGCTTTTCTACAAGATGATATTTTGACATCAAGAGATGATATTCAGTAGCAACTCCATTGATTCCTAGAGAATATAATAGAGATCTCTGATGATCCATCCTCGCACGAATTATCAAGGATCCAATGTACTTATAAACGAAGGCAAAATCATCTGAGAAAAAACAATTACAAACTAAGACAAAATCTTATGAACATGATAGGCCGCGCGTAATGTACATTGATTGTAATTAAGCTACACCTTATTGAATAATCTTGTTACAGTAAGATGTCATCAATCTTTTTTCCTTCAGTCAGTGCGAATTAAGTAATGGTGTGTGTCTGCTGTATCTTCAATTCAAATAATGGTTCCACTTGGAATTAAGGCATCCTTGATTATAGTAACGATGCCACTCTTGATGAAGTACCCATCCGTCTCTCTCGCAGCCTCTTGCACATTGCCACTGTTAATTATCTGTAACAAAAATGATAACTACCTAAGATCGAATCTACCTACCGCCTCAATATATTATTGCAAATACATAGTATAGTATAAGCAACCAAATTATCTATCTAGCTACCTTCACATCGTCTCCAATTCGAGCATTTTTGTCGATTATTGCCCGCTTGATGTGACAATTCTTGCCAATTCCGATTGGAACACTACCTTTTGCTTCTAAGAGACTTTTGTCTGCTTCCGTCTGGTATGCCATTGCCAAAATTAGTACATAAAAAGAAGTAATTTTTCACATGTAATGTAACTAATTGTCTTCAACCATTTTAATACTAAAATCAGTACCTCATAATAGTCAGCTCCCATCAATAGGGTATCTTCTATGATCGCACCCTCCGAGATGCACGATCGCAGACCAATTACAGAATGGTAAATCTTACAGTTCTGTCAAGTAGTTATAACTCATCGATCAGCGTGACTACCAAGTTGTTAAAATTGTTATGTTATGTCCAGACAAAAAAAAAAAGAGATGTTTACCTTTATGACACAACCCTCACCAATGACACTGTCAGTGACGTCGGCATCGAGCATTTTGGAAGGTGGCAAGTAACGAGGTTGTGTATAAATTGGAGCTGAACGGTCATAGAAACTGCAGTAAATTTATAAATGCAAATCTTGGTTAATTGTTGCATTAATAGCTATGACTAGGGGATGATCCCTTGTAATAAGTCATTAAGGATATCGACCTGAAATCTGGGACCGGTTTCTTAGTAATCCCTAAATTTGCATTGTAGAAAGCCTCAATAGTTCCGATATCTTCCCAGTAACCATCATACAGATAGGCCTGAACCTGAAATCACAAAGGAAAATAGCAGTCAAGAATATGGTTGTCAGCACATCTTTTATAGGTCAAACGTGGGCCTTTACGAGTGAATAATGCAATCTTTTAGGTGGAATATGACTTGTGCATTAAGAAGAAAGCGAATTTCTTTTAGACTACTTACCCTCATACCAATAGAAGTAGCACCTGGAATAACTTCACTTCCGAAATCATTGGCTCCTGGGAATTTTTCTCTAAGTAAATTCAACATAGCGTCCTTACTGAAAACGTAGATTCCCATACTAGCGATATAAGGCATTTCTTTTGCTCTTTCATCATCAAGACCTAATATTGTCGTGTCAACCTAGGAAAAAAAAAGTACGAATTGGATCCTGAATTATATATCATAAAAAGGATATTAATGATTTTGCAGTTTTACCCTCATTGCCTTGAGTTGTTCTCCCGTTGGCTTTTCTGAAAATTCTTTAATCCTTCCTTCTTCATCGATCTTCATAAGACCAAATGCAGTAGCACGTTTTTCATCCATTGGCAAAGCAGCAACTGTAATATCAGCATCGGTTTCTCTGTGTGCTTGTACAAATTTCTCATAATCCATTCTGTACAAATGATCTCCAGCAAGAACTAGATATTCAAGAACATCTTGTTCTTCAAAAAGCCATAGGTACTGTCTCACAGCATCAGCTGTACCCTATAACAGATTCATAAGCAAAAGCAGCATATAAAAGATGATTTTCTCACTAAAAAAAGGGCAAAAAAGGAAGAAAAAAAAAACGAGGGGCATGTCCTCGTTTTCTTACGTACCTGGAACCAGTTTGGATTTTCTGGGCTTTGCTGGGCTGCAAGAACCTCAACAAAACCTTCATTCTTATAGCCACCCATATTGCTTGCATAGGCTCGGGATAAGTGGCGATTGAGAGATGCGGAATTAAATTGAGTAAGGACATAGATTTTGTTTATGTTGCTGTTCAAACAATTACTAACTGGGATGTCAATCAACCGATAATTTGCACCTAAAGGGACAGCTGGCTTTGCTCTTTTCTTGGTAAGAGGATAAAGCCTTGTCCCAGCTCCACCTCCAAGAATGATGCCAAGAACACTCTGCATCACCAACACACGTTCATCCAACTTGTTTCGACTAAGATTATGACAAATTTCAGAAGATACAACTCGGAATATGTAAGTACTGGCACATTTTTATATTATAGATGCTTCTAACAACACAAACTCAAATTGTCCTTAATCTCACGTCAATTTCAGCAAAAACTAACAATTACTGGATTAACATCTCCAGATACGAATTTGAATGATGCATTCCGATCAAGATGAACAGAACAATTATACCTTGTACATCTACATAGACATATTTTTCTTGCATCGAGCCTCATTTTGTTCATTTACATCAATGTAGAAATTGCCTATGCCATGTTTGGTTCCTGAATTTCAATGAGTAAAAATGACAAACATCTAGCTTCATTTTTTGTTCATCACCATTTTCCTTGTCATTTTACTCAATGAAATTCAAGAAAAAGGCCTAGGTACATTCCTACATTGTTGCACCACATGAATAAGGCATAATGTTTGATTTCATAAAATAACTGATAAGGAAAAAGGAAATGAGCAGAAAAGGAATATCATATCCATTGAAGCAGTGAAGGAAGCCAAACACAATAACCTCAATAGAATCAAGAAAAGCCAAATAAAAATATCAAAATGCACCACACGCACACACTAGCAACAATTTCAACAAAATCAATAAATCTCCAATCAACACAACAAACGCACAAAAGAGGGATAAAGAATTTTACAGCGCTAGCATCAGGGTCAAGACAAGTCTGAGAATAGCTTGAATCGGAAACAGCTTTTGGAGAAACCACTCGGGCAGCGGGCAATCTGCCCCTTCTTCCATTACTGCTTTCTTTAACATTCACATGACTCACCGCACCCCCAAACAACTCCGATTTAGAGGAGCTTATCGTAGGCGGCCTACAATGCAATTTGTTCTCAGAAGATGATGAAATTGAAATCCCACAAATTTTCTTGAACCCAATAAGTGATGACGATGCTGCTACTGCCGCCATTTTTTAATCACACACATGCACACACCACCACGTACTCTTTGAATCCCTGTTTCAGATTATTACTATTATTAATATTTAATCAACACCCAATAGATTGATTACTTATTTTTATGCTGACTTGACTGAAGTCTTATTCTATATAGTCGTAAAAGATTATATTTTTAGGAATTAGGAATGTGTGTAGAGGAATGAATCGACAGATTTTCTGATAACAGACTCTGAGCTTTGTGAATTGGGCAATGCACGCCACTTATTAGTTATTACGTTTCGTTTTTTCTTACTATTTATTAAATTTATTTATTTCTAGTTATGCTTGTTTGAAGGAACTAGGCAAGTACGTGTGTATTTAATTTAATGTATGTTGTTTGTAAATTAAAGTAAAATTAATTTTATTGTCGTAAAATAGAGTAAATTATCACGTGTTTCACCAATTTAATTTATTTTTCACCTATTTAACATGTTTTTTAACTGATTTGATTCATTTTTACCAGTTTAATGTTTTATCAATTTATTTATCGGTTTTAACTTTTTTTCATTATTTTTATGATTTTGTCCTTTTGTGTTTCCCGTTTTAAACATCTTTATGCCGGTTTCACCTTATTTTGTCAGTTATATTAATCCGTTTTCACCAATTTTGCACATTTTTTTCACAAATTTACCTGAATTTTTATTTGACACATTTTCACCGACTCTATTCATTTTTCATCAATTTCACCCGAGTTTTACATGTAATTACGATTTTGGGGGCTCTTTTTTACCGGTTTCACCTCAAATTTTCACCAATCTTGCCAATGTTTACCAATTTCACTCGAATTTTCATCGATCTCACACGTTTTCAATGATTTCATAAATTTTTTTTTCATCGATTTCAAAATTTTCCACCAATTTTTCACGACAAGGATTCCATGAAAATTCGATGTTATGCATGTCTTGATATTATTGAAAATTCTTTATATTTCTCTATTCTAGCCAAAGTAAAATTACGTAATTAGCTAAGTCATAAGTAGTTTTTATTCTTTCATAGTAAGATGCGGTTCAATTTTTTTTTTGTAACATAATGATATTTAAGAGAATTTAATTATAATTTTTTTTATATTGAGAGTGTTTATGACTTATGATGTACTAAGTCTTAAATTAGCATTTTCTTACTTAAATAAATATCGATGCTAAAATATAATAATTTTTTTATGGTTAGTTTTTATCTATTATAAGAGAAGAAGATTAAAATTATAAAAGTCGAGAGAATTTATAAATTTTAGGAGTCTATGTGGGAGATAAATATAATAAGACTTCATGTCTAATTATACCTCTTCAATTACTTTTACATATTTACGATTGAATTAAATCTCATTTTACAATTTAAATAAGGGTATTTTAGCTCGCACAAAAAAGTTAATAAATATTCATGCTTTTATAATAGTAGATATAGAGATAGAAATAAGGATATTCATTATTCATTATTCCCTGCTGTGTGATTTTGATTCCTTTCTTAAATTTAGAAATACAAGTCTCCTTGTGCTTGTATTATTTATTGTGTGACTTGTGTCTCCATCTTCTATTTAAACAGGGGTTTGAAAATGCTATAAAAGAAAATGTATTTATAATAATATTTTATATAAAACTTGAAAAATAAATATCATTTAAACTTATTAGATTTTTTAAATTGGAAAAAAAAACTTTTAAAATATTTTTATAATAAAACCTGAATTTTTTTTAAACTATATAAATAAAATAATTCTAATTATTTGATTTATTATAATTAAAAAAAACCCTAAATCTAATTAGTTTAAAAGTTTTTATTAATTTAATTTTTTTAATAAATATATTTAATGTTCAGATTTTATATAAAAATCTTATTTAAGTTATATATATTATATATAAAATGAAATTAGTTCAAAATATTATTATTTAAAATTAAAAAAATTCTAACATATTAAATTTATTATCTATATGCATTATTTAGTTTATATATGTTATATATATAATCTAATTAATGTAAGAAATTAATAATAATAATATATAAAATTTATAAAACTTGTGAACTTTCGGGTAAATTTACCTGTCGTAAAATATGTGAGACAAACTTTGGCAGCAATCTATAATAATAGGACTAATTATGCAAATTTTCCATCAACTTTTAGTCCGGAATTGAATTTTTCATCCAAAAATTAACGGAACTACTAAATGTGTCGAGGACAATTAATATATATGTAATACCAAATAAATATGTTTTTAAAGTTATGATACCGTAATATTTTGAATCTCGGTCATTAAAGAGTCACAGGTTTTTAAGCATATTTTGGTGCCAGGGTGTATCTAGAGAAAAACCATGTACACACCAAATTGACAAAAATACTCCTTACAATTCTTTCTTGTTTTCATTTTGCCCCTCTTATTTCATCTCCCTCAATTTTTTTCCCATCCCTTCTTTCTAAACTCTAACCCACACCACCCCTTACTTTCTCCATTTTAATTAGACACCTCGCTGCCACCAAAACAGAGTGAAGCTTTCTCCACCGGTGAGAGTTCTTCATCTTTACCGGTGAAGAAAGCTTTACCCAACAAAGATGAAGAGCCCAATGTTTTTTCTAATTTTTTATTTTCCTGCTTGAATATGCTCCAAAATTAGTTTTCGTCAAAAATCTGCTTTATATTTAATTTCCTATTATTTTTAAAAATTAGTTTTCGTCGAAAACCTGCTTCCACGAAATTTCAAGAACAAATTTCAATCTCCAACTGAAGATGTGCATATTACCAAATCTAAAATGTATTAATTTTCCTATAATACCGATAACAGAAAGTAATATTCAGAAGCACATCTACGGTATTCTCAATATTTGCATAAGTTCATTTAATATTTTATACCACAATTAAGCATGTCTCAAAAGTGCACCGGTAAAGGTTGACGAAGATGATAAAAATTTTATTTTTTTCTTTAACTTTTTTTTTATATATATAAATTGAACACATTTTTATTAAAAAAAAAAAAAAAAGGGACATCTTTTTAATTTCACCTTATTCAATTTGATTTTATATTTATAAACAAAAAATAAATTATAATTTATTATTTATAAAGTTCTTGTATTTGATTTGAGAAAAAATCGAATATAATTTCAAATATCTATGTATTTTTTAAAGTATCACAAGTTATATCAAGTTGGATTAGATGCATCTCTAACAGGAGGTATATATATTGATTAGTATATGAGATTATGATTAACTTTTTAAATGAACACTTCAAATTTAACTGACTATATGACCTTATGATAGAGTATAACCAGGTTTTCATGACCGAAATTAATTGACTCGATTAATTAACTGAAGACAATACTGTTGACCGTATGATAATTTATAACTAAGTTAATCGTAATCGAATCGATCATTGGCTCGTTTAATTGATCGAACTCAATATTTGAGCATAGGGCAATATATAATTAGGTTAATTGTATTTGAGTTCGACAATTGACTCTATTAGTGGACCAAAATCAACATTGTTGTCCTTATGATAGTGTGTAATTAGGTAATCATAATCAAAATTGAATTGACATAATTCAACATTGCTGACACATAGAAATCGATAATAGGCTCGATTAATTGATCAAAGTCAACATTGTTGACAATAGGGTAATGTAATATTATGTTAATTGTAATTCAATTCGATATTTGTCCAGATTATCGAGTACGATCAATCAAATTGTACATTACCATAAGATCAACGATTTTGACTTTTATCAATTAATCAAATCAATTACCGAATAACTTGATTTGATTTTGTATTATTATAGTATATATATATTAATTGAAACGAATTTGATTGTTGTTATGAGTCAAGAAAGTTTACTATACATGCAATTATTTTACTACATCAATATTTTGAAATTGAGGAAATATTTCAGTTTTTGCCTTTGTGGGTTATTTATAATTTTAATAACATATTAATAAAATTTTATAATTTAAATATCATTTGTAATATCACATAAGATTATAAAATTGACTGTTACAATATTTATTTCCATGTATCTCTTATTAAATTTTATAATAGGCAATAATGTTTCCTGAGCAATTGAAAAAATTGAACTAATATTATTATTTAAATAGTTACATAAAGAAAAAAAAAATATTGCAAATATATCAATCCGTCCAAATTTGTTTTCATTCCTTGCAAGTCAGTGAGTGAATCAGTCCAAAATGCATGAGGTGTGAACAGCTCACTCGTATAATAAATGATAGTATCTTACTATTTAGGTAGCTAACTAACGAAATTAACTGAAAATTTAATCCGAATTAATTGCTCTTGCCGTATACATTACATACACCCCATCTATTTAAATTCGTCACAGGACATACATTCGAATCAGTATATGTATCTGTATATTTCTTTCTTTTCAATAAGATAAGAAAATAAGTTTCCAACAAAACAAAAGAAAAGCAATAATTAATCCAAATGGGCATCTTTTTCCCCCTGGTTATTTTCTACCTAACTTCAACACTATCCTTCTCCGCCGCGGCCGCCGGAAAAAGCAGTGAATTAGCCACTGAAGTCTGTAAAAAGACAACAAGCTTCGCCTTCTGCCACGAAGTCATCTACTCCGACCCACGCGCACCCGAAGCCGACGCAAACGTTCTCTCGTACATAGCCTTCGGACGAACGTTTTCCAACGCGACGCAAACGCAAAAATATATTTCCGCAACGTTAAAATCTATCAACCCCTCATCTAAAATATATAAGGGCATCAAGAAATGTGAAATCTATTATTCAAAGGCGATTCGAGCTTTGACTGAAGCTTTGGGAAATTTGGATTCGGAAACATATGACGGAATGGATAAATTAGCGATTGAGGTTGGAGAACAGGCACGCGCGTGTGAGAGCAGTTTTCATGGTCACTCGCCTATAACGAAGAAGAACACAGATTTAATTAAGCTTTCCAATATTTGCCTTGTTGTTTCTAAGCTCTATTCAATAGATTGAGAATGTAGTCTTTTTGTTTGCTTTAAAATAATTTGGCTAAATAAGATTCAATTTAAATAAGATTTGTCTTTTTGTTTAATTCAAATGCCTCGATAAGGATATAACTTTTAATCTACTGATATGATATGCAGAGTAGGCAAACACCACCCCTAATTCTTTTCTTACAAGTTAGGGGATTTTTTTTTCAAATTTATGTGTTAATCAATTAATAGAATAAAAAAAATAAGATAAAATTGCTGAAAATATCTCAAATTAACTAGTGATTTTTCGTTTCGAACTATATCACCTCACCGAATTTTATCCCATAATGTTATATGGAGTATTTTGTTCTGAATAATATTGCAATATTTATGTTCTATTGTTATTAAATTATTTATCAAATCTTGTAGTATTTAATTATAAGAGATTCGGGTTTTATTGTATTTAATTTGAGCCAAAAAAATATTCAAAATTACGGAATAATAAACATGTTTTTTTCCGATAATTGGAATGGTGAACGTGTTGCACAAAACTTTTATGTTGATTAGCTTAGTGGTTAAGGGTGAGGCTTCATGACCAAGAGGTCATGGATTCAATTAATGTGGATATTTTCTCTAGTGTAATAATAACATTTTTTCTAGTTTAATACTAATATTTATAGTAAGTTTACTTTGATATCAATACAATAAATTTAATTTGATTCGATATCAACATAATAAATTCAATTTGATTCGATATAATTTTTAATGTAAAGATGTATTAAAAAAAAACTTGCCAATTATATATACGACAATGTTTTGCATGTAATGCATGACGTGTGTTCTACTGTCTAACTTGCAGTCTATCACATTAAAATTGTGAGAGCACCTCCGGCAATTGTGTTTTTTGCTCTTCCAAGAGCTAAAATTGAATTTATACATAACGAAACTTAAAAATCTTGCTCCAGCAGTAACTTGTAAAAATAAAAAACTATGTATATTGAAGGATTGAACTTGTATATATAAAGACGTCCCATGTATAAATTTACAAGACTTTCACATCAGCAAATTAAATTTCCCCAACCATCTTCCCCCCAACCACCTTCCCTGCCAAATGTTTGTTTGAACTAAATATTTTATGAAATCGTTACTTAAAGCCATTTATTTCAAAAAAAGTTTTTTAATTAATTTATTATATTTGAATAAGAAACATTAAAACATGTATTTATTATTTATATTTTACGTGAAAATGTAATAAAATATTATTTATAAGTTAATATTCAAAGAAGAATTATAAAATATAATAATTCTGAAATTTTAGATGATGACTGCTGGAGTGAATAGCTAAAACTGAGTAGCTAAAACATTGTTCACCATGTATATTTTAATATAGATGACCACTTATAGAAGACACTGCTGGAGATGCTCTGATGGGTCCAACATACTCCCTTCTTTTTTTCATTTGTCCGTAGAAAAAAATTATTTACTTTTATTTGTTATTTTAGATTTTTAATAAGAAATCAATTTTTTCCTATTAATATTATTCTTCTTGTTAATGCTTGTAATTAATATTAATTAATATTGTGATTAGTTGGTTAAAAGGATATTTTGGGATTTTTACTTAAAATAGTGACTATTTATTATATTTCTTAATCCGTGTGCAATCTTCCAAAATGACAAATAAAATAACGGAGGGAGTATATTCTTTACTTAATTAATTTCGATTGTTAGTATTCTTTTTTCTTTGGCTTTACTTGAAGCTAAGTTATAATTTGGAATCTGTGCTAATCCTTTGAAATTGTAAAAGCATTTCCAATGGGTGATCTAAAAATGTCAAAACCAATATATCACACAGAAATTTTTTCAAATTATAGCAAGTTTGTTAAAATTTCAATTTAGTTTGCAAACTAATCTGGGAAACTAATCTCAAATATAGTACTAATAACTAACCTTAGAAAAGAAGGCTCTGTCACTCTGTGCAATTTTACCATGTTCTCTTTTCCCTAATCAATTACACATAAATGTTTATACAGTTTTGTCTTAAAAATACTATTCTATTACAATTACGTATACCTTATATTCTTCAAATTTATTTAAAATAATGTTTCATTATAACGTATACGTACATACTATTGTTAATTAGCTTAATAATTATTTTACATAATATTGTAATTATGGAAAAAGTTATTTACAACAGCTGAAGTCTTACTTTTTAACTTTGGAAAAGAGAAAACAAATATTGAATTACTGGATTGCATAGATGCGTTGGGCCGGTGCACTTCGCAATTAATAGCCCAGTTTTAAGTAATTTAGAAGAGCCAAGTCCAAATCCAAATAAAGGTATTAATGTATTATGAGCAAAAGGCCCAAACTGAAAGCCCATTTTGGAGAAAATGGCCCATATCAATACGTTTCTGAATTCTCATGAATTCATCTGGATAATAGTAACTTTCCTTGGCACATTGGAGAAACCAAAAATAATTCAGAGTTTTGAATTTTTCAGTTATCTACTTTAATCTCTGAACAAAGTACATCTCAACTAAGGCATACCTTTTTTTCAGGGGGAGGGGGTTATAATTTCTTTATATTTTTTTTTGGGGAATATTTCCCCTTCACGTGTGTGCGGTCAGAATGTGTGGGTGAAACAAGTCCACTACGTGACATATGAAAGCCCAATCTTGTGAATTTACGACATGTGAGTGAAGATCCAACACACGAATAATGACACTCCGGGGGCTTTGTTAACCGGAGGAATAATGAATCTCCAAGCCTTGAATAACTGGAAGAATAATGACAATCCAGACCTTTGTTATCTGGATAAAGTGTGTTGGTAGATAATCAAGCCTATCATGCGAACAAGGAGGAGCTCATCACGGAAGGAGGTGACCCACTTTAATATGGGGTTTTGATACCATATTAGAATTCGCCACATGGATTGGGCCAAGTTCACTTACTTGGCTTGGGCCTAACTCAACCTCAAAAAACTAACTTGTAAGATGAGTATTGTCCAATACCTTATAAGATGGAGTTAGCTATTGTTTTTAAACAATGTGGAACATTTAGTCTCAATAAGTGGCTTCTCATGACAAGTTGAGAGATTTATTGGGATGAAATCTCAAATTCTCAATGTGGTGGTGGTATGCTCCCTAATTAATTTGTACTACCATTTATTGATTCATGTTGCTTGAAAAGCGAGTATGTGTTGTTCTTACTTCTTAGAATAAATGGATTGGAGGTGTCAAATGTTCTTTTTTTATTTATTTATTTTTCCTATGTGGGTTTGGTGCTTGAGGATAACCCGAATCTTTTACTCTTTTTCTTTCCTTTCTTTTGAGGGACAATAATGGGAACAGCCCATTGAAGTCGTACAATCTAATTATTTCTAAAAAAAAAAGGGGGGAATGGGATCAATTCCTTCTATCAAAAGCATCTTTATGAACAAATTCAGTAACCAACTTTATATCAAAATTGTTAATAGAGAAGTTTCTCGAGGATCTGGTAGGGTTTCGCCCAAGAAAATTAATGAGGTGAAAATGTGTCAATCCGAAATAAATGATGATATGTGAACTGTTGAAGATTATAGTTTCTTGCATAAGAAAAATGACGTAGGGAAAATATCCATTGATTTAGTGCATATTATTTATCTCAACCAAGCATCTAATCTCGTGACGATGAGATTTAGTCTGATGGCAAAGCTGAGCAATCATGATCTTTAAATCATGAATTCGGATATTTCACATGACGTGTGAGTATTTATCTAGTTTAATACTCGTAATAGTCTTGTTAATGAATATTATTTTTAGTAATTTAAATATTATTTATACATTACAAGTAATCAAATAAATTTATCTATATAATGATTTAGTCAAAATCGTATCACTAAAAAGATATTTAATCTCACTTGAGTACCAAATTAGGTGCGAGAGCTACATCATTCTCTTCAACAATGATGCAAACAACATAGTTAATCAATATCATTGCCAAGATTTCAAATGGGGCCCAAATCAACATGGGGTTCAGCAAATTTGAAAATTATGGACTAACCCGATTTCTTTTTATTATGTAATATTAAATAAAACTCAATATTTATCTATTTAATTTTATATTGTCAAGATTTCTTTTCAACAACTTCAAATTAAAATAAATCTTGCAAAATCATATCGATAACAATAGATAGAAAAACATATCCTAATATAAATCACAGCATAAAAAATAATGTAAATAATAATGACAACATAATTAAGGAGTTTATTGTCTACAACTGATAATAATCATAAAAAATTGACAAACATTTTGAAGTTTATTTATTTTCAGCTTAGTTTAAATTTATTTTAGATTGCATTTTTTAATTTATTTTAAATTTAAGTTAAAAATGAATTTAATTTAAATTGATTTTAAAATTTGGCTCCTATTTTCTTAGTCTATTGCAATAATTTTTTTTTAGGGAGTGTAAAATACTGTACATGTTAGCAAAATACAAATGGGTGATTCCACTGAAGAGGCTCTAACTGATTAGAATACAATGGAGTTATGGCAACTTAACCCCTTCATATACATAATACTCAATGTATTACCCTATAATTTGAAAAAAAAAAATACTTTAACCCCTAAATTCTTATGAAAATAACGTCGATGATATTCTTAAATCTAAAAAGAAAGTATGAATTGACAAAACTAACTTCTTATATAATATATTTTGAGTCGATCAACTTATAAATGTGACACTTTACCTCCATGTGATATTTTACTCCTGTATTTTTATGCCCGCTATCGAGTATGTTACACTTTCGTTTGGATAGGAGGTAAATTGCTCCTATAAATTTTGACATCAACCCGAATACAATGTGTGGAAGAAAAGTAAGCATCCCTCCTCCCTCCTAAAAAAATCAAAATTAAACAGCATTTTCTTTATAGGAAAAAAAAAACATCACCACCATTTTTTTGGGTGCTTTTATGTTCTCTAAGCTGCGTTTTGCTATTAAAGTAACAAAATGGACCAGGCATAACCACAAGCCATCATTATGATTTATTGATGCCAAAAACCCAAGATTGATATTTGAATTTTAACGGTCTCGATCTCTTTTCACCTTTTCCTTTTTGCTCATTTGATTAAATTAAACTGGCTCTCGATCGTTTCTTTTTGTCTTTGTCCTAACAAATGTATCACTATAATTTTTTTAGTGAAACGATGGTTATACAATTATGACGACGAATTTATTTGATGACTAGTAAAATATAAATAATTAATGTCCAGTTAATAAATATGAAATTAAATTATTTACTGACAAAATTAGTTTTAAATTAAAACTTGATACATTATGAATTACTAGGATTTAAGAATTTCTTGCCCCAATAAAGAAAATAAATTTCTGACAGGGAAAAAAGGGGGACTGTTCTTATCTATGTTGTATGTAGCTGAATATTAAGACAGTTTGATGGTTGCTGGTGCCCACATCTATTATTATGTTAATATAGGGCCACATTTGAAATTTTAAGATTTTGTTATTGAAATTTAAGATGCACAAAATTATTTATCGCCACAAGATTTGGGAGACAAAAATGTCAAAATTTCATTGTCTTGTCACCTGTGTTCGTCCATCATAAATTTTGTCTAGTAATGAGTGGCAAGTTGACGCTAGCTAGCACGTACGGTAATGAAAACAATGGAGTGAAGTGTAATTAATTTAATGGGAATATCAGTTGGCGAGATCAAAACAATTTTCACTTTATTATGTATATCTAAATTAATGGGTAAATTACGAATATCCTTGAAATAAGACTTAATTATAAAAAAAAAATTATCAGTTGTTGGATATTATAAAAATTTTCCTCATATTGGTCATATTATTACAATTAATCCATTAAACCTAAAATATTTCAATTTTACTCTTAGAGATTATTTGTAATGTTTATAATATATTATAAATTTAAAAATTTTGGATGCTAATTGTTATATTCTATAAATTTAAAAAATGATAATCATAAATTTAAGGCTAGCGTTATTGCCAGAGCAAGGATTGTTGCTCCCAGAGCAATTTTTTTTCATTTCCTAATTTGCCCCTTCTAGTCATAAGTCATAAAAATCCATACTTTTCAGTTCCTAAAATGCCCCTTATTAATTATTAACAACTCACTATCTTCTCTCTCCTATTAAAATATCATTAACTACCTTTTAGTTTCCCAAGAAATCTTCAAATATAAAAACAATTTAAGTTGAATTTTCATTTTATAGAGTTTAATCTGTTGGGGAGGTCATGAACATATATTACAAATTTATAATTTCATTTTAATTTAAGTTTAATTTGAATATTATTAAAAAATTAAAAAAATTTATATAGAAACAGCACAATAATATATTTTCAATGAAACATAAATATTCATTAAGCAACAAAATAATTTTCACTTTCACAGTATAATTATATTTTTATTATCTAGCTTGCTAAATAATTTTTAGGAACAATGTATATAAAATATTTATGTTAATAATAGTGACGATAAAAATATTATTATATTATTATATTAATATTATCTTATACTCATCCCAAATATTATTATATTAATATATGACGTCCCTAGCTAATAATAGTGATAATTAATTAACATACATGTTTTTATAGAGTAATTAACATACATATATCACTAATAATTAATTATCATATATTTATCAAGAATAATTATTAGGTGACAAAATTTATCGCTATGTCTTTGTCAAAACCATTGTTAATTACGACAAAATTTAAGGTTATGTTTAGTACAATATCTTTTTTTGAAAAAAAAAAATTGCTTAGCACATTAGTCCTTTTTTTTTTTTTTAAGTTAAACCCTTAACGTAATTAACCTAATATTTAAGAAACAATTAAAAGATGTTTATAAGGAATTCCCTTTTTTTTTTTAAAAAAAGTAAGGTATTTATGGAAATATGAATTTTTTAATACTATTGACTATTTCTTTTAGATATATAACACATCTTACATAAATATTTTATATAAATTGTTCCTAAAAATTATTTAGCAAGTTAGATAATAAAAATATAATTATACTGTGAAAGTGAAAATTAATCTGTTGCTTAATGAATATTTATGTTTCATTGAAAATATATTATTGTGTTATTTCTATATAAAGTTTTTTAATTTTTTAATAATATTCAAATTAAACTTTAATTAAAATGAAATTATAAATTTGTAATATATGTTCATGACCTCCCAACAGTTAAAACTCTATAAAATAAAAATTCAACTTAAATTGTTATCATGTTTGAAGATTTATTGGGAAAAGAAAAATTAGTTAATGATATTTTAATAGGAGAGAGAAGAGAGTGAGTTGTTAGTGATTAATAGAGGTATTTTAGGAACTGAAAAGTATGGATTTTTATGACTTTTGACTAGAAGGGGCAAATTAGGAAATGAAAAAAAAAATTGCCCTCGCAGCAACAATCCTTGCTCTGGCAATATCGCTGGCCTTAAATAGATAGAGATTAAAAGTTGGACATATCAATTCTCAAATGTATATGGTGTTGTTTGTTCAAAAGAGTAATCTAAAACTTCAATTTAGGCATGAAAAAATAACTCCCTCTGTCCCATTTATTTTGTTCTCTTTGCTACAATATCGATCAAAATTTTTAATATTTTAATTGACATATCACATTAAATAATTCATATTTATGGTGTATTAATTTTTTAAAATATTAATATATATGATTTCATATGATATTATCAACTTATTAGTGAAATATATTAATTAAATTATGTATTATAATTTTTATAAATTTAATCAGACCAATTGACATTACCAAATGAGCAAAATAAATGGGACGAATGGCGTAATATAGATAAAGACTTTTTCCGCCCTTTTTATTGATAAAATATTAATTAAATTTATTTACAAATTTGGAGTGTCAAATTGATATAACAATTACTCACAAATTGATAAAAGTAAAAGAAGATAATAAAATTTCTTAAATATCAGTCAAAGCAACTAAAAATGGTAAATTAATTTAAATGCGCTTAACCTAACAAAATATACTCCGTATAATTAGAAAGTGGAATTCCACCTGCGCTATCAGTGTAGAAAAAGTAGAAAGAGATTAAAGATGGTAGGAGCCCATCAATTTCAATCATTAAAGAGAAAGAAGAATAAGACTTGAGAATTAGTACTGCACATTAAAATTGAAATTGAAAATTAGCAGAAATTTTTGTACGCTTTTTTGTCTCCTGTACCTGCAATCCATTTGCGTGAAATTCTTCTTTCACGCAAACAGGTAAAAGCTGCACTCTGCAGGTATATACATTCCATACATAAGGCAGAGGTGGTGCGTGGCGGAAATGGGCGGAGGAGGAGGTGGTGGCGCGTGGTGGAAATTGAAGAAAGTCCTTAAGACAATATTTGTTCAGACATGTGCCTCTGTCTGCCAAAGACAACAATCCCACAACGTAACTCCCTGGTCTTCACTGCTTAAGAAGTGGGTTGAAATTAATTTTTTGAAAACTAATTGGATTATTATTTCTTTTGTCTCAGGTATCTTGCAATTCACCCAATTGTTCTTCTCGTCCGGAAAATCAAAAGAGGAGCATTTCTTGCAAGAAGATCTCATCAGAAATTGTGGGACAAAGTAATTTAAGCACCAGCCCTTCTTCCAACAAGGTAGTATTTATTTAGCTTCTTCCAATTTCCTAGATTTTTATTTTTTATTTACTGATTTAATTTCAGTTTGTGGATTTGCCTTAATTTACAATGCTCGCCCAAAAATCCTAAATTTTTGAACAAATTGTTTGCCTTTAGTACACTTCCTCTCAACAAGTCACTTGATCTACTCAGAAATTGACCCTGTAATTTGATAAAATTAAGCAAAACAATATACTGTTGGAGAGATTTGATTTGATTACTTTATAACTCTGCCCCAGGCTCTGTAACAGAGCTTGAGGACTTTGGTTCTTGAATTTCAGCTAGGAAAAGGAAAATGTACAAAAAATTAAGCTTGAATGTTCCATCTTATAATGCATAAAAAATAATTTCATTAGTCTTTTACTCACTAAAATTCAAGAACCAGACAAAGCAGAAGTGATCTTATCTTGCTGTCTTGAAAGACTTGCTTTCAATAATGTCTGTTTGGCCACTAGCTACATAAAAGAGTATGATCCTGTACTGTTTGTTTTCCAGTTCATTTTATCAGCTTTTCTCTTGTATAAAGTCATCTGATTTTTATTTCTTGTTTTCTCATTCAATTTATTTAAGTTACAGATTCCTTATACCTTTTCTTATATGCTTCTTGCAGAATTTGTGTGCAATATGTCTCGATCCTTTATATTACAGCTCAGGTAGCAGCCCAGGGCAGGCGATATTTACGGCACAATGCTCCCATGCATTCCATTTTGCTTGCATATCCTCTAACGTCCACCATGGTAGTGTAACTTGCCCAATTTGCCGTTCACAGTGGACCCAACTACCTCGTAACCTAAATACCCATTGTGCCCTCCATTACAATAAGACAGATCCTGTCCTACAAATCCTCGATGACTCAATCGCTAATTCTCGAGTTCATAGACGGTCCTTTCTACGTTCTGCTCGATATGACGATGATGATCCCATCGAACCCGACCACTCTAGTAATCAACCCCGACTTCATTTCTCTCTGTTAACCCTCCCCCTCACTCATTCATCCAGCTCATCCTCGCTTGAAGAATCATCACCGAAAAACAAAGCTTATCTTCATGTAAAATTAGCGCATCAGCCTGCAATTGATTTAGTCCTAGTCGCAAGCCCAAATGGGCCTCACTTACGACTTATGAAGCAAGCCATGGCGTTGGTTGTCTTCTCCTTGAGGCCCATGGATCGTGTGGCCATTGTCACTTATTCCTCTTCCGCGACACGTATCTTTCCTCTCAGGCGCATGACATCATACGGAAAAAAGACGGCATTACAAGTCATCGACCGGTTATTCTACACGGGTCAAGCTGATCCAATGGAAGGGCTAAAGAAAGGGGTGAAGATACTTGGAGATCGTGTCCACAAGAACCCACAATCTTGTATCTTGCATTTAACCGACACTATGTCGAGATCCTACAATCGGTTTGACGTAGAAGTTCCTGTTACAATCCATCGGTTTAACGTTGGGTTCAGATTTGGCGCCTCAAATGGATTCATCATGCATGAGTTCGAGGAATTCCTTGCGAGGACACTAGGCGGTGCGATAAGAGATGTCGAGTTGAGGATTGGGGAAAGCACGGATGTAGTTAGGATTGGCGAACTTAGAGGAGGCGAGGAGAGGAATATTCCGTTGAATATAAGAGAGTCGGGACACATGTGCGTGGAGTATAGCTATGTGGACGGTGGAGATGGCGAGCGTGTTATGGCAGGCGAAATTGTTGTTGGGGTGGGGGATAAAGGGGATAGAAATGAGAGTAGAGATGATGTGCCAATAGGAGGGAGGTTGAGCAGTGCTGAAATTTGGGAATATCATGATCCTTTTATGGCTAGGAGATGGGCTAAGCATTTGCATGGTTATAGGCTATAGACCATAGATTTTTTCTGCCATATATGCAATGGTATTTCAATGTAATTTTACATAGCCAGTAATTTTTTGATTATGTATAATTGTACATGACAGACATCAGCAGCAGTAAAATGAGGTTTTGCTTGTTTTCTTGAATTTGCCACTCATAAATATTTCTCTGTGTTTTTTTCTTTGGTAAATTACTGATTTCTTTTATGATACAAAATACTGCCTCTAAAGTTAATTATTGAGGTTGGAGAGTTCATAGTCATATTAGTTCTACATAGCTGGCGCCCAAGTTGGTCCATCATAGTTGTCGATCTACTCTAAGTGGCTTGGCTCGTCTTCGCGGCGATCTTTTCTTTAACTACTGATTTTTGTAATGATCAAGAGAATTTTACCTCTAAAGCTAAGCTAATTATTGAAGTTGAAGAGCTTAGGATTGAATAAATCCTACATGTTGCGTCCACGTTGGTTCACTATAGTTGTTCACTTTAAGAGGGTTGGCTCGTCTCTGCGGTAGTTCTTTCTTTAGTTGCTCTTTTCATGTGCACAGCTAAGAATGAGTTATGCTCTGATATTATTTGTTAGGAATGATGATGAAAGAATTCTATCCAAAGAGTAAATTATTAAAGTAGGAGAAATTAGAGTCACATATAACCCACAAATAACTCATATTATAGATGTGGGATTGAAGTTTCATTTCTTCTAACTAGGATGGGCATCTTCAATAAAAAAAAAAAGTTCAAAAGTGTTACTCTTTAACATATTTTCTTCTAATATAATTTAGGCTGGAAAGCAAATCAAGCTACTCGATACTCGATTTGAGCTCGTTTGAGCCCAGTTCGTGACACTAATTAAATAAATTTGAACATCAATTTTCGTTCTATAACTTTTGAAACTGGTTCGATAAGATGAGTATTGATAATATACATGTAAAATATCAAATTATTTGACACTCGACTCGAGCTCGTTCGATAAAATTTCATTTGAGCTCAACTCATTTAACAATTAAACCAAACTAAAACACAAAAAATTTACCTCTATAGAATTCAAACAAAACTTGAATAATGTTCGATTACACCCCTAAATTATTTTATATGATTCGCCAATAAAAAGCAACTAGTAGTACGATTTTGATCCGTAGTGGAGTCAACACGACTTTAGTCCCATCGTTTTCTCCAGTTCCCGCGGTCACAAAAAGACAAAAGAAAAAAGCAATGGCAACAAATAATAAACAATACCATGAACGAAAAGGATAGATCGATAGATAGTGTGTTTACTCAAATCATTACCCAATTTTAACAAACAGCAGCTGAAATAAAAAGAAAAGAAACCGCTAAGAGTGAGAGATCTGTTGAATTTCTGATGTATCCGCGATTGATTCACCCCCGAGAATCCATTTTAAGCCCTGAAAGCTTTCAAAATCCGAGCAGTGATGGATATGGTCAACGGGTCGGTGGTGACCCGTGTATCGTCTTGACATCCGACCCGAGACCCCGCCTTCGTTGGACTGCTGACCTCCATGACCGCTTTGTCGACGCTGTTACTCAACTTGGTGGACCAAGCAGTCAGTACTCCTTTTCCCTCACTTTTAATTTTTACATTAATTAGTACCTAATATATTCACCTTTTTGGGTTTATGGCTGGTTAGTTAAATCTAAATTTGTGCTGATGTTAATGGTGTTTCTTGATTAATCGTACATAGTATTGCGTTTGGAAAACCATAGCTCAAAATATCAATAAGTTTAAATGCCAAAAAGTTTTTGGTTTTGGGTCAGCTCTACTTCAAAATGTTTCTTTGATTTACAAATTTTTCA
Source organism: Penstemon barbatus (assembly GCA_003313485.2). NCBI lineage: Eukaryota > Viridiplantae > Streptophyta > Magnoliopsida > Lamiales > Plantaginaceae > Penstemon > Penstemon barbatus. The sequence goes on from CM064883.1 coordinate 96,921,021, forward strand.
AAAGTTTCCGCAAAATCTCAAGACTACTTCCAAAAAGTCTCTAATTCTTAGATGAAACATAGCAAGGTAACGAAATTTTGATCCATGGCTATATCATATCTATTTGTGCTTCATAGATATTTTATTTTAACTTGTTGTTTGACTTCAACTGAGTTTGTTTTTTATGCAGAAGCAACTCCAAAGGGTATAATGAGGATAATGGGTGTAAAGGGATTGTCTCTATTTCATCTGAAGAGTCATCTACAGGTTGCTTTCTTTCAATTAGTATTACCAATTTGAGTATATTCCTTGATCAGAATGAAGCATGCGTTTTTCGTGATGATCTTCCAAGTTGTTTGACTTTATGTTTTGTACCTTCTTGCAGAAATACAGATTAGGGAAGCAATCTGGGAAAGAGTTTGGTGAGGTTTCAAGAGACGGTAGGTCCACTTGTTTGTTTCTATCTCAGTTAGAGTCACCTCTGTTGAGCTAAGTCCAGCAAATTAGTTAGTGCATATTAGTGTTCAGGTGCCTCGATTTGTATCTGACCGATATAGGTAGACGTTTGTTCTTTGTATATTCAAGCAGCCTCTGAACTTTACGTTTCATAATGGAGCTGGGGAGAACTCTTAGGATTAATATAGTGATTATGAAGATAATACAAGAATCTTGTTATGTCAGCCTCCTTCCTGGGGTTAAAAGCATAAAACCCACCTGCGTTTTGGGAAACCTGCACAGAACCCTCTGTATTGATTTTATTGCATAAAATACCTTTGTGTTTTACAAAGTGTTGCATACTCTTCCGCGCACCGTTATTTAGCAAACCTTGTTAATAGTATTTTGAAATTCCTCTTTTACCCATATAGACAAATTAATCGAGGGGTGAAAAGCACAAAATTTAAAATTAATACATGAGGGGTTCATTGCAAGTTTCCCAAAACACAAGTGGTTTTTATGATTTTTACCCCTTCTTCCTGCGTGACTTGCAAACCCCAAACAAAGAGGACGATATAACTCATAAATTTCAAAAAAGAAAAAAAACACAGTTGTATTCAGCACAAGTCAGATTGACTATAAAATGGGAGGGAGTAGACAGGAGAAAACTTCCCATCCGAAGACAAAGAGGAAAGAGGGTGAAAGGTGTTCATTTTCATCAAGGATTATACTAATAAAATTAAACATTTTAGATTTTGGAATTAAAACACCTTCATTGTAAGTATGTTTGATTCTTTTGTCGAGAAGAAATTCTTGCTCAACAAAATGCCTTTTAAGAATGAATTCTTGTTATACTGTTGATATCTAATTAACTTCATTACTTATTAAATTGTGGGACTTTCAGTTTCATATCCTTTGGATAGCCCTGGTGCCAATAATTCACCTCAGAACTTGCAAGAGTAAGAAATTCTCTTTTTTTTTTTTCAATTATAGACTGTACTTTGTGTATCGTTCTTCCATTATCACCAGTATATTAGCTTTAGAAACTATTTCATGGATTGGATGTAAATATGTATTGTGTAGGGGTTATGAAGTCAAAGAGGCATTGAGAGCACAAATGGAAGTTCAAAGCAAACTACATTTGCAAGTTGAAGTAAGATTTCCCCTCTGCCTCTCTATAATGCAGAAGAATTGAATTTCAAAATTGATTTGGTAGTAATTATTTGAAAACCGACTTTCCAAAAGTATATGTGATCAGCTTTCTGAGGTGTTCAATGAATAAGCTACCATTCGAGGCTGCAGTTAGTTGATTTCTGCCTTTTACTTGGTTTCCGCAGGCTGAAAAACATTTGCAGATTCGTCAAAATGCTGAGAGAGCATATATGGCTATGCTGGAAAGAGCTTGCAAGATGCTTGCTGATCAAGTTATTGGGGCTGCTGCAGTTACAAACGACGAGGAAGATGCAGGTTATCAAGGCAAAGTAATGAAAGCACCACCGCCTAATGCTTTATATCAATCACAATCTACTGATGAGTTTGGAATCCATGGCCCTGGAGATGTATCTCCAAATTTCCATAGGCAAAGGGCTGATTGTTCCACGGAAAGTTGCCTTACTTCCAACGAGAGTCCAGTAGGATCCTCACGCGGTGTAAAGAGGGCATCGACAAATTCCTCGTTGGTATGGGGTGAATCTGATGTGTACACCCCGGATTTGCATCTGGTACATGGAATTGCAGGCTGTGGTGTGTAGTTAGTGGTCAAGATTGCTAACTTCTTGTTTCAAAGTGATCTGAAACAAGCCTTATCTAGAGTTGTAAATTATAGCTGCTGATCTTTCACATCAAGAATAGACCTCCTTTTCTTCCACGTTCACAATTTAGTTTAGCCGTTTTCTTACGTTTTAAACGCTCCAACTATTTTCACATTTGGAAATGAATCTTTTATTGACCATTGGGAATGCATTAGGGACTAAATGATTTGGTCGAAATGTTTAGTATTAGGTCTGAGTACAAGCATGTTTTAACCTAAATTTGGGATGACTTATGAGAACTTTTGGACGACTACAAGGTAATTCAATGATCTCACCCTTTAAGCAAAAATTGAAAAATAAAATAGCCCAGATGTAGAGATAAATAAAGAATGAAATTTATTTTTATTAATTTGTTATGAGACCTATTATACATTCAATAAACTTCAAACTGCAAAACTCTACAGTTGACCCAATCCAGCCCTAGTAAAAACAGTAGGCCTGGATTAAACAAATATGTCTTCATAATCTAGTTTCTCCAGTCTTTGCCTGAATGGTTGAAAACTACAAAGTTGCTCTAGAAAGAGCCAACTCGAAACCCCGTCAACTCCAACGGAATCAAAATAATTGTTGCCTGCTCAAGTATTAATCACAATCACAACCTGAGGCAACCCTTTCAGTGTTCAAATATACTCAGTAGTATGTTGACTATGATCAAATGTATATCAAACAAGACTCTGCCCAAAATCTCCACATAAACACTGTCCATCGTAAAATTTATGCAGTCGTTTGCTATCTCGAATTGTTATAGTTCTTGATGTCAATATTGAGATTATTTTCATGAAGTTATGGGAGTCCCTACACATGCTGGTACTCTTGATAACCAGAATCTCTGCCGCTTTTGATGTATTGAGAAACCCAAAGGCAACTGCCAACTTCTCACTGTGATGAGCAGTCGAGGCCGTGGTTTCTTCCTTTTCCTCATCTACAGTTTCCAAATTCTTCTCCACCCGATACCCAATACCCCGTGCTTTCTCAATCAAATCCTCCAAAAGTTCCGCTACTTCATCTGGTTTATGTTTCTTGTCACCAGACTTGAAGGAGTAAACTTTGTTTTTAATGCTAATCCAGCTCCAATCCAATAATTTATTATCGATTTTCTGGTCCCTCATCATTTTCCTCACTCGTGAAACATCCTTCCACTTTTCCGCAGAAACATACATATTCAAAAGTAAAAAATACGTCTCCGAATCTTTCGGCTTCAGTTCAAGAAGCTGTTCAGCAGCATAAAAGGCTAATTCTAACTTCCCTTGACTTCTACACCCCGCAACCAAAATCGACCATATGAACTCACTTGGCTTAAATTCTGTCTTCTTGATAAACTCAAAAGCTTCATCAATTTGACCCAACCTCACAAACATATCAATCAAGCATGCATAATGGTCCATCACTGGTTCAATATTGTACACGTTTTTCATCATGTCGTAATAAGCCATTGCCTGGTCAACTGTTCCAACTTGACTACAAGCTGAGAGAACACTAACAAAGGTGACTGTGTTTGGTCTTACTCCTACAAATCTCATATCTTCAAAAAGGTCTAATGCTTGTTGTGGGCGTCCGTTCTGTACAAATGCCGTGATCATGGAAGTCCACGAAATTAATGTTCTTCTATACATCTCTACAAAAGCTTTGCTAGCTCTATCAATACTTCCACATTTACTGTACATGTTAACAAGGGCAGTTCCCACAACCACATCGGATAAAAATCCCGTTTTTATCGTTTGAGCATGAATTTGTTCCCCCTGCTCCATTGCCACTAAACTACTGCAAACAGTTAGTAGACTTGAAAACGTATACAAATCAGGTTTCAACCCTGATAATTTCATTCTTTGGTAAATCCTAAGAGCCTCGATTCCATAGAAGTAGGCTGAAAGGCCATTCTCTGAAAAATTAGACATTTCTGCATGGCCTGCAATCATAGCATTCCACGTAACTAAGTTGGTAAAGTTCATTTTATCAAACAACTTCTTTGCTGCAGTGATGCATCCACTTTTCAAATACAAATACATAATTGAAGTTGTAATGTGTAAGTCGGAACCATATCCTAGTTTTATGCACAATGAATGAACCTGAGATCCCATAACTAAGTCCTGCATTGTGCAGCACAAACTTAGGACAGTAGTTAACGTGATCTCATTTGGTTCTAGACCCTCAGCAAGCATTTTAACAAACATATCCAATCCCATAGCAGAATCTCCGTTAATCCCGCAAGCCGATATGGCAGTAGTCCACGAGATCAAATTCTTATCCTCGATCCTATCAAACGCTTTAATTGTCATATCAAAACAATGACATCTTGAATATAAGCTACAAAGTGCGTTTCCGACACTTGTATCATACTGAATATCGTACTTTACGATATACCCATGAATCTGTTTTCCTAAATTAACATCATACAGAGCAGAGCAAGCATTTAAGATAATTCCTAAAGTATAGTTTGTGGGGTAACCCCCAGCCTCCAACATTTCATTGAACACACTAATAGCAAGCTCGGGACGTAAATTGTGAACGTAACCAGACATCAATGAAGTCCAGGTAACAACATTTCTTTGAGGCAAATTATCGAACACCTTCCGAGCACTTTCCATTGTCCCACATTTTGCATACGCATTGACAAGAAATGTCATGAGAAACAATTCTTGACCGAATCCAGTTTTTATAATGTTGGCCTGGATGGTTTCAACTCCTGAAAGCGAGTTGCTATCTATACATTTTTGTAAAATCGGAACATAAGACGATGATTCAAGTGTCGTGTTACCTTGTGTGATCAGTGAAACTGCTTCTCTGAATTCCAACTCCTTTGTGCTATATTTTCTCTACATTTGAAGATGTGTTAAAGCATGAGTATCGTATATAACATATTCATTGATGAATAGGGTACAGGTTTACCTTTTCAAAATGAAGTGGAGGGGAAATTTTCTTGAATTCTGAGTCGAGCTTTATGGTGTTACCAACCAAAACTGTTGGCAGGGAAGCCATGATAATGAACCTGAATTCAAATTATACGAGTCTTTGTAAATATAAATTTTAGCTCTGCTTCGTGGATAACTCAATTTAGTTTCTCGAGTATCCATTGTTTTGTTCTATCTCCATCTGTTTTGTTTGGATGAAATTTAGTGCTAGATCATCGTCATCCTCATCTATCATTATTCAGGACCAGTTGGATAGTCCGAAGCCCAACATAAAGAGCTTTTTAACAGCCCAAATAAGCCCAACGATAAAACTTATATTGTTGCTTAATAAAATAAAGTTCTTTGATACTCGATTCGAGCTTATTTAAGTTCAGTTCGTCATATAAATCAAATAAGTTTGAACAATATTTTTTATTTGATTATTTTTTAAGTTCGGCTCAAGTTATTTTTTTTCTTTTCAAAATCGCGATTAATAAGAGTAGAAAAATAAGTTGTCTCCGAATCGCGATTAAGAAAAGCAAAATATTTCTTTACTTTTTTTTTTTTTTTTTTCCAAAATCAAGAATAGGAAGACCAGAAAACATTATCCCAAAATCACAATTAGAGATCTGCTAAAAGTCGAATCAGATTTTGCATGAGTCATGTGCATGACAAGACTTACATAATTTTTTTTTCTATTATTTTTTTAAGAAACCACGGTCAAATTATTCAAATCATCTTCATAACTCGAGGGTGAAGCTCATTCTCTCAATTGAGTCGAAAATGTCTCAAATTTGCTTTAATTTAATGATTATGGAGTAAAATTGTCAGCCCAAAATTTATGGGGCAAATTTATCAACGGTCGTATGTATTGGACTAGTTTTTCTATTTCCCCACTTTACTAAATTTGTGATCTAATCATCAATGAAGTGTATTATATCTATTAATAAATATTTTAGGTTCAATTCGATCCGATTTGGGCAAAAATTACCCAACTTATTGACAAAATATAACCTATATACAATATAATATTCCATGGTTGTTCAATGTCTTCATCCTTGTCATGTCGCATCCATCCTGTTTTCTTTTTGGCGAAATATTTTTGATCACATTTAGTATCACACTTTGATATTACATGATCTATTCACCTTATCAATGTATGGGTGTGGACTCATATAAATTTAAAATTTATAAGCGCCATAGAAATATGACAAGTAATTGCCCTTTCCCTACGCTGACCGAGGGCAGTAAAAAATTAGCGGATGAATTTACACTTTTGGCCTCACAGCCCCTCACTTTCCTCAAATGGACAAAAAGTTAAAACGCAGCAGTGGTTCGCAAAATTGATTATTGATTGGTTGAATTTTGTATCTGACAGACAGTTCGACTGTTATGAAGACCAAAGACCAGACCAGCTTCCCTCTATGAATGGGGCCCCTTTAGGCCTGTTCCCATAGGTCTCTTTTTCTTTGACAAATTTATTTTTTTCTTAGCAATTTATTGTATATAGGTTGTGATGGGCAGCAGATCCTCTGTACCACTAATTTGTACCACTAATATGTACCACCAATATAAAGTTGACACGTGTTCATAGTTAACTCTAATAATTAATGTGGTCAAGTTTAATTTGAATTAATTCTACAATTAATATGGACACGTGTCAACTTTACATTGGTGGTACATATTAGTGGTACAAATTAGTGGTACAACGATCGGTAGATAAATTGTGTTCATATTTCAACAAAATTTCCATTTATGATGGGCTTTTGTAGATTTAAATTTTTATGTTAGTGAGCTTAATTGCTCATCAATTTTTGTACACCTTTTTTAGTAAGCTACGAATGAATCAATATTTTTCTTAATATTGAAATCTAAAAATCTCTAAATTAATATTTAAAACTATTATTAGCTAATTGTTAAGTACGAGCACCTTAACTTTTCTTTTAATCTCTTCTGCGGACTGTGTTTTGAACTATACTGTGTTGTCTTAATTCTCTAATAACTAATGAGTAATGAGATTATTTTTGTATCTTTAACTTTACTTAGGACTCTCAACTAGGTGAATTCGGGTCGGATTTGATCTAACCTAGATTTGACGTTAGATTGAATTTGGGTAGTGATCTTGTTCTAATTTAATATTTCGAGTTCCTTGGATCATGTTCGGATAATGTCGGCTATCGAATTTTTTTCGAATCCAATTCCAATATTTAATGTACTTTTGAGTGAATTATTAACCAATTTATTCCTTAACTAACAATAAAATATATTATTAATGTTACTGATTTTAATAACATATATTATAGTTTTTTTAATTTATTGTTGGATATGAAGTTTTAACGGATCGGATATAATTGAATCGATGTTCGCTCCATGTAATTCGGATTATAGATCTTCATATTTAAATTAGACTCATTAAATCTCTAACTGAACAAGAATCCTGATAAATCAGACTGAAAATAGAACGAAGTGGACTTGATATGCACCCAATTGAGAAGCCTAAACCTACCTACGAAATTCAAAACTTTAATAATCTTTTTTCTGTTTAATAGAACTTTAATTATAAATTATAATACTATTTTCTAAAAAGGAACTTAAATAAATACAATACTAAACTTACAAGCAAGCATTTCAACATCTATAAATAAGATTCCTTTCGTTTAATTCTTATCCTTCAATTCTTAGTATCATATAGTATAAAAAGAATTCTTAAATTAATTTCACATATATTCAATAACACTTTAAATAGTTAAATATATTAATTAAAAAATCAACTTCATAAGATATTTATGAAATTAATTAATTTAACTCAGTACTTTAACTAGATGAAGTTAAAATTCTAAACGAATTAGACCCAATTTTTTTCTATGGAACAATTTTCAATCAAATAATTCCAAATTCAGATGATCATAAGTAATGTCGAAACAATAAAAGTTGCACATAAGAAATAGGTACAACATAATTAAGACAAAGATGAAGTAGTTTAACTAGGACAACTACACTTTAGTAGCATTAGCATCTCTAATCGGCAATTATAATTATCATTATGATGGTAATCTTCTTTTATTACAAAGTACAATTTCAAAAAATACTCATCTCATCTGAATAATTGGAGATGATCATCTGAATAATTAATAATTAATAATTAAAGTAATAGTGATAAGATTCGGTCACACGACTCGAACACTTTCCTACCTCATCACTGCACATTACACATAGGCATATACATACAAAATACTAATTATATGTATAATACTTAATTATAGTAATTAAAATTAAAATTAATTTTGCCACGTCATATACACAATTTGAAACGAAAATTTGCAATATTCAGAGCCACTGTCCAGTCTCCCTTAGCTGAAGACTGCCTCTTTCCGGTCTTCATTAATTGCCCAATCCAAAATCAGCTTACATAACCAATTCTTTTGAATTAAATAAGGACGAAACTGAAATTCATTTTTCAATTTTGCTCTGGTCCCGTTCAATTGGTGTTCTGGAATCGTCTTTCCGTAGATCTGGGTGCGGATTTTCTCTACTTTTTACCCTTATCATACAAATTTTAATATTTTGGAATTATATGTTTTCGTGATTTAGGCTTGGACAACTGTTTTTCTGTTTGTTTTGAAGCTTTTTTGGAAAAAGTTAAATTCTGATGCTTACTACTTAATTCTCCAGAGTTTTATTTGTGAATTTCCCAGCTAAGAAATGCCTTTGAGTGTTGTAGCAGTCTCGACTGCAGATTTCCATATAATATTTATTGTTGTAGCTTCTAATTTTGATGATGTATGTTAATTTGTGCTAGTTTGGCCGTTGGAGTCAGTATGTCGAATTAATTGCTTTCTATGAGCGTGATTTTCTTTTCCTACAGTGGTCTATCCACTTCCCGTGTTTGCGTACGTAAGATGTAATTTTGAACCACATGTTCTGCTTTGTGACTGTATTATTTGTAATTTGTGTGCATTACATATTTCAAAAGCTAGCTTGATTGTGTATTTCAGCTAATTCGACTTGAGGAAAATAACTCATATGCATATGGTTACAAAATAGATGCAACAAGATCCCTCTATGTAATTGAGAAAGTGGGTGGGTGTAGATCTCTATATATCAACGGGAAGCTAATCCATATTGAATTCAAATCTCTTGTTACTGATATGAAGACATTGTGTTGCGCTGTCCTGTGTATTCATCTTATATTAGACTTAAATTTAAGCCAATGTTATCAACCCGTGTGTATCTTCCTTTATTTTATGGTAGCAGAGCCCTTTTTAATACTTGTAATGCTCTTTAAACCTATGAAGGACCTCAAGCAGTCACATGGCCTACTGTAAGTTTTTCTATTGTTATTGTGTTTGTTGTAATGTCTTATGAAAGCTCTTATAATTGCTCTATGTTGTCTTTCCAGCATAGTCAAGAATAAGATTGTTTTTGATGGGCCAAACTTACTAATTGATAAAGAATTCTCAGTATTAGTCATTGAGGAAAATCTTATTTGTCACTGCAATCCCCTCCTGCCATGTACCACTTTATATGGAAGAAAAAGGAAAAAGTAAATAGTTAACATCATCCTATAATTGCCATGAACAAACTATTCTAACGATATGCTTTGATTGCCAGAGGTTTTCCATCTTTCAGTATGTCTCATCAATAATTATTTCTAGATTTTCGCTTTTGTTGGCCCATACAGTTTTGAAGTTATTGTTCTATGTTACCTGCCACAGATGAATGAATTATGTATCAATCCAAGGATGCTCCTAGCTCAAGCATAGTACATAGTAATCCTGTTGTTCATAGTCAGCCATTAGACTGTGGTGCCAGCACAATGGATCCTATTGGTGGAGGTAATAATAGCAACAGTTCAAATTTGGCTTCTAAGCAGCGGCTTCGTTGGACACATGAGCTTCATGAGCGATTTGTTGATGCTGTAGCGCAACTTGGTGGACCAGATCGTAAGTTCTTTTCATTATATTCTTGTTCAAAGAACTTGAGTTTGAACCCCCACCCCCACCTAACTAAAGATGAAAGGAAAAAGTGAGGAGCGAAGAAAATAAAAGGATAATTACTCGAGCACATATATGAATCAATAAATCCGAAATATAAAAAATGAATAAAAAAAAGGCTTACTAGCTTGATGATTTGTTGGTTTCTGTATTAGTCTTTTTTGAGCTTATGAATTATGGTAGATATAACCTACTTTATTGTTTGACAAAGAAAACCCAGAGATAGAAAACTCCCTTTTACCCATACTTAAAAAAATGTATGAAAGTTTGGCATTATGTAAAAGTCATGCTAGTCAAGCAAGCCAAGGTTTGTTTACATAAGTGGATTTTCTCTCATTTGAAACAAAACACTGTTGATGATGCTCCAAGTATTATTCCTGAAGCAAATTTCTTTACATGGTTGTGTCATGCTTTTGCTTATGTGAGGAAAGAGAGGGCCACTTATTATCTTCATTTCAGTGTTAAAAAGTTGTCAAATTGCTGAGCCTTTCCGCAATACTTGGTGATGGGTTCCTGAGTCTCAATGAAAAATGTCATACAGTAATCCTTATTCAAAGTCATTCAAATGAGAAAATTTCTGATATTTCAGTACCATATTTCAGGAGCTACTCCCAAAGGTGTTCTTAGAGTTATGGGAGTTCAAGGGCTAACAATTTACCATGTAAAAAGCCACTTACAGGTATGTACGCCTTAAAATCCCTCATTAAATTTTGTTTTCTGTATATGTTCTGTTTTATAGATTATGACAAGTTTAACGTTGTAAACAGAAATACCGGCTTGCAAAGTATCTTCCAGATTCTTCATCTGATGGTAGGTTATCTTATTATTATCGTACTCGATTTTCATTATTATAAATTCGCATACTATCTGTTCAATTATGTGGATTTTTTTGGAGTTAATTCTTGCCCATTCATGTATTGATACATTTGTCTTCATTTGATTAATAAGGGAAAAAAGCTGAAATGAAAGAATCTGGGGATTCTCTTTCCGACTTGGATGGTTCGCCGTAAGTGGAATCTCCTCTCATGTTTGACATTTTCTATATCATTTATGGATGTGCATGTTATTTTCTGAGACATTGTCACCTGTCGATTTTTTATGTTTGATATAGTCTCTTTCATTGATAAATTGATCACGCCTAATACCCATGATTTTCTATAATTATGATCATGGAGTGACTCATTTAATAAAACAAATAAGTTGTTTGTTCTGCTTGCAGTGGAATGCAAATAACTGAAGCACTCAAGCTGCAGATGGAGGTTCAGAAGAGACTTCATGAACAATTGGAGGTATAGGCAATTTTTGTTTTCTTTGCACACCTATGGGCTATGGCTATACTATTAGGCTTTAAATGTGTGGGACTAGAATTTCTGAAATTGTTCAAAAATGTTTGTCATGTGTTACATAATAAATTTAACAGGTGCAAAGACAGCTACAGTTACGAATAGAAGCCCAAGGAAAGTACTTGAAAAAGATAATTGAAGAACAACAGCGCCTTGGCGGAGTTCTTTCAGATGTTCCTGGCTCGGGGGTCACTGCTCCTGGAGCACAGAATAATCTCCAAGAATCTGATAGTAAATCTGATCCAGCCACCCCTGCTCCAGTGTCCGAGTCACCTTTTCTGGAAAACCCAGCCAAAGAACGTGTCCCAGCCAAGAGTATTTCTGTTGATGAATCCTTATCCTCTCTACACGAGCCACAAACTCCGGATTCTGGTTGTCAAGGGACTTCACCTGTTGAGAGCCCAAAAGAAAGGCCAGGGAAAAAGCAACGTGCGAGCCCTGATTCAGCATTCCCAAAACCGAAAATGGTTCTCACTCATTCAATATTGGAGTCGAGCTTTAACCATCCTTATCAGCAGCCACATTCACTTTTCTTGACACCAGAGCAGTATGATCTTTCATCAGGATTATCTCTTGGCAGTGAAAATCAATTGGAAAAAGTCTCGGGTAGCAACATGTGACTCTTATTGGTGCATGTTACTTGCATCTCTGAGAACTCATTTGTAACCTTTGTATGCGTAGTTTCTGAAAATACATATCTTCATTATGGCAAAGGACTTTATTGTAATTTAGATATTATTCGAATTTTAGGTTTAAAGCTTAACTTGAGGATATGCTTGAATCTTGCCTTCTTAAGGTGGTATGTGGAAATTCCTCATTCTACTTACATGCTAGTACTCGTGAGTGGGTTATTGTTTGTTTGTTTCCAATAGAGTCAAATTCATAAATTCAACAGAAAATGGTTCAGTCAACGAGGGCTCGTGCTCTAATTGCTGACTTTTTACTAAGAAGTAATGTTGGGAACACCAGGAGGCCTGACAATACATATCAAACAAAGCTATCATCTTCAAATTACAAAAGAAAAGCACAAATATGAGACTAACCAAAGAGACAAACAAGTGAGATTAAAAGAATCCTAATCTAAAATGCAAAGGTGGTGATTACGAGGAACAATGTCTCTTATGGTTAACTCTCTTGAGGATGCAAAGGCGTAAGCGCTGGCTTAGAGCCTCAAGCTTTTCAAACTTCTCGCGTTTGGACTTCTTTGGGCCTGCAGGCGCTTTATTCTTCTTCTTGCTGTCATCCTTTGGAGAGTTTAATGAGCTCTGTTGAGAATCTCGTAGGGGAGTCGCAAGCACCTTTATGGTTTTCTGGATATTAGAATCAAGAATATTAGGTTGCTAACCGGTAAGCACCAACCAACAAAATGAATGTAACAATGGGTCATATATTTCTCTAATCTTGAATGTAACAATGCAAATTCCTTTAATCGGGTTAGAGGGTCGGGGGAATGAGGACCTGATCGTAGTTGCTGGAACTCGTGCATTCCAAAGAAGGTGCATCATCACTGCCCAGAGATGAGCATCTTCCCCAACTTTCTCTATTTGAGCTTGTAAACGAACAAAACTCTTCATTTAGGCCATTAGGCTTGTCCTAATCAAATTGAAATTGGACAACTTTAATACACACCAAAAACAAACAAGAGTTCAATAATGTTTCACCCAAGTAGCTACAAATGCAAATCAACCTGTAGAAGTGATGCGTCGTTGCCACAAAGTTCGGGATCTTCAGCAGCCAATGCATCCTTTAATAGTAAAATAACAAACAAAACATGCTTATTAAAAATATTATCATCTAAAAGTTAAAAGAACACTGGAATAGTGTATTTATGATGTTTTGATTTAAACTAGTAATATTTCCATTATGATATAAGTAAATTTTTTATACATTTCAAATACAAGATTCAATTCTAAGTATTAGAGATTTTTTTTTAATATTTTAAATTTAAGAACAAAAAAAAAAAGAAACTTGCTAAAAAAGTGAACTTACATTACAGACAGGTGCAGTGTCAGAAAGGAGTTCCTCCACAGATTTCGTAGCTGAAACACTACGTGGTACTGATGAAGAACTTGCTGCATCGGTACTGACATTTCGAAGCCCAGCAAGTATCTCATATAAAAGATTCTAGAAAAAAAATTAATCAGCACATAGAAAAAGACCGATTTCCGATGGAAACACATGAATAATGATTCACTAACGCAAAGTCCAAGCTTCATGTAAAAGTATAGGAAATTACCTCTTCCACACCAGTGCCAGACTTTAGGTCTCCCAGATCATAATATTTTTCAATCTTAGTAGCATATGAAGATGAAAGTCGAGGAGGATGGAGGACATTGAAAAAGAAAATAGATACAGAATCATAATAAAACTTAGGTCGAGTTGAATTGTGATCGCCATCAAACTTGATAATATTCTTATCACCCTGCAAATAACCAAGAAATTAATTACACAGCATGTCAAAAACTTCATTAATCATTGATCTGGAGAATGTTTCATTACTGACTTACTGTGTATGCCTCAAAGATAGCATCAGAATGCTGAGGTTGAACAAATTTGTCATCTTTCGCATGTCCAAATAAAGCAGGAATAAATGTTTTTGGTGCAACCTGCTGTTCCATTAAAAAATTGGAAATGTAATTGGTATGATTACCAGAAAAATTTCATCAAGACAAAACTTGCACATGAAGGTTTAGGGCTAAAAGTAGAAATTGGATAAACACTGACCTTTACACAATCCAGCTTTATAATATCAAATTTGGCCTTCTTCTGAATTACTCGTCGCATGTATTGAAGAGCCATCTTAACCTAAAAAAATAGTTTGTATTGTGAATTGATCAAAAGGGAAACTATAAACTTATCAAGCAACTTGAGAAATTAAGCAAGAACAATTTCAAGTCTTTTCCCATGCATGCATAATTAATTTGAGTATAAGAACAAAGTTCCCATTAGAAATGCTCCTAATCAGACAAGTATGAATGTGAACATATTCTTGATAAGAGGCAAAACAGAACCGTATAGCTAACAAAAGAAACAGTCTCCCCGCATATTCTATAACTATAAACACATTAAACTTAAACTTTATAGTTAATATCATATGGCCCTTACTGTAAACTTTGGAAGGCGAATCTTGTATACATCTGCAAGTTCTAACATGAGATTGAACAAATTAGAGAAGGCACTGTCCAAAACCATTCCAGCTATAGAAGGGTCTTCGGCTCCATACAGAAGGCTGCAATACATTAAAGTTAAGGACAAAGTAAGAAATCTTAAGTATTTGCCAATTATCGTCTGTCAAAATCTTTGGGAATTTAAAATATGCATGTATTAAATATTATCTCAACTAATACTGTACAAAAAGCATTTCACAAGAACCTACGATGCATTAGATCGCAAAAGAAAAGAAAATCAACAGTTATGAGTTCAATGGGAATCATTAAGTCCATTTGCTGTGTGATATTCTTAATAATTACAGAGAGACTTCGGTTAAAACTTGTTAATTTAACATAATTTCCAAGTCAAGGTTATTACAGCAAAATCCAAATTTGCTGTAATTTATTCCATGAGTCCTAATATAAGTTTGTCTCTTTAGTTATCCTCAATTTATTTGTAATAAAAATATTATTATAAAATTGGTTAAGTACTTAATTAACGGTCAATACTTGATGTAGGAAAAGAAAACATAAGGAAAAACCTAAACTAATCGAATCTGAGAATAAAACTAAATTAAAGAGGACTTGGTCTATGAAATATAAATAAAGAACAATAGATATACTAAATTCAACCAATCACAAGAGTGTTTGTAATGAGAGTTGAGCCAATATATTTATATGGTCTACAAAGTACCACTATGCAATCCTACAAGGAAATACACTTAAGTATAATAATCTTCTGGCCATTAGGCTTAATCTTGGAACTTGGACTAGGTCTAATCTTCTGGGCAACCATGTCCATTATTTGCCCGCATTTATTACCTTACTCTTTTAAATTGATTTTCTTCTTTAGGTTCAGAATTTTGTTAAGCCCAAGTATAGCATATACAAAGAAAAGTTAAAACACAATCAATGATGGATTAAACTGTGTACTGATACTAGTCTCTATATTTTATTTACTTTTACCTTAAAAAAAAACTAGACTCTAAATTTTATATATCATATTTATTTAGGTTACTTTTAGAGTGTAATGGGTTAAAATTTTATTTCCTTTTCTTTTCTTTTCTGTCCTGCATCTACATCAATATCCTCTATCAAAAGCATGAAATGTAGTACAAATAGCAAGTGCAATAGTGCAAGGCAGACAAAACAATCACCAACCTTGTCACGGCACCCATGGACCTCCCCCAGAGACCTATACGAGATACTTTCTCATTGGTCCTCAAATATGATACCACAACCTTGAGGTCATTTTTCTGAGACAGAAAATTTCCCATTACTTTATGGAACAAACAAATCAAGCTAATTTTATAAAAAGATGAACAAGTAAAAAGTACCTCATGCCAACCAAGACTGACATAATCTCCATCAGATAAGCCAGAACCCGAAAAATCAAGAGTGAATACTGTAATGTTCGAAGGCAGAAGAACTACAGCTGCCTCATTTGCATCTGCTCGACATCCACTGCAACACAAGAATAAAAAAACAGTAAGTAAAATTCTACTTCCTCAAATCTCTTAAAACTGAATATACTTATTCTTAGAATTTAATTATCCTTGTAGCCAAACGTCTTTCTTAAAGGACAATGACACACCTGTTTCCATGGCAGTATATTACACAAGGAAGAGGAGTATCATCCGGAAACTGTGAAGGAAAATAGTGGCTACACCTCAATGTATGGCCCCTCTCATTACTAAGCTGCAAAATATAACAAGTCTATACTTTCATTCATGCATCTTATTAATTCGATGTAGAAGAGAAGTTTTGGTAACTGATGCCCATACTTGCCTCCAGGTCTTCTCTTTTGTACTTTCTTCCTGCAAGAGTAAAATCCTTTTCCCACAGATATTGGTCGGGGTTATAGTCAGCCCTGTTTCCCAAATCAAATGGAGAAGTTACAAAACTTTGTGAAATAATAAAGGCACTACAACAAAAGGACAAAGATCTTTGAACAAAGAAAAAGACAAACATTTCGAGGTTCTGGATGCGAACAATTACTACTACTGCAAAAGTTAAGGGCAGAAAATACACATACAAGTAGTTGAATTGAAATTTAGGTAAAGTACCTAAAATCTAAAACTACATGGGCTCAACCATTTACTTTCCTATTCCAAAGGAACATCCACTACATTACTTTGAACTCCCGAATGGGAAAAAACATACATGAATTAATAATGACAAAACTTAACAAAAACAAAATGACAAAAATTAACAAAAACAAAATGAAGGATAAAAACAAATGTGGCTAAATGTACCTCGGCGGCCGGATGACAAAGTTGATAAATTGATCAATCATCTTGAGAAGCAAAATTACTGGAGCAGTCTTACCCAAATGATGGGTTGGGAATCATATTACACACATTTCACAATCTTGATTTGCCAAATACACACAAGGGAGGATAAATCTAAAAGGGGTTTATGAAAATAAGTTAAAAACCATAAATGGAACCTAAAATAATAACCCCCCACTTCTCCTCATCATACTATCCTAGACTTAAACCTAAACTAAAGACAACCACAGCACCCCAAGATTGAACTTTTAATGCAGAGGCCAAATCTTGGGGTCAAATTCAAATAAAAATATTTATTACTATAGTTGCATAAAATCTCCAACTTCATTAATTTATTTCCTCCTTCTGTTGTTACATGAATCTTTATCCTCTCACCTATCCTATCTAAATCACATACGAAAAGGATTAGAAATAAGGAAAAAAAAACTAAATTCTAACTAAATTTAAACAGATCTTGAAAGTTAACCTCCCAAGAAGTACGTGACAAGCTCCTGAATAAAAAAGAAAAGAAAAAAAGGCACGATCTAACAAAAGGCTATTTCTTTTTCCAAAAAAGAAAAAGAAAAAAGGGTAACTGAAAATTTGAAGAAGTATTTTCAGCGACCTGAAAAAGCGAGAAATTTCAGGGTGGGATTTGAGGTGAGGAGAGATAGAAGAATGGAAAAAGGAAGGTGGAGTTGCTATAGGTATTGTGGTGGCGCTGCTAAAACAAGTAAAATTACAACTGGCTTATTATTATTATCTATTATGGTTTTTCAATCTTCATTAGTGAAAAAATGTAGTAACGACGTTACAGCTACGGACCACAATTTCCCATAAGACGACGATGTTTGTATTGTAATATTGTATTGTATTGTAGTATTTGTTTTGTTTTATTTTGTGTTGTTTCTATTTTCACAGTGCCCATGTTGTAGTATTTGCTAATTTTGCAATTATTTTACTGTTTGATTTCACCTTTCTTCTTTATTTTGTGTTTAGACATGGTAATAAAAATGCTTTTGTTTGGAGAATATACATAACATGATATAATAATTGTCGTCATATGAACTGATAATAATTGTTTTGGTTGTATAGGTTCTCGAATTATTGGTTTACATTAGTACGTACTGTATTTAAGTCTAAAATTATGAGGTCAACGCTATAAAGTTGAAGCTAGATTATAGGCAAAAGAATCCTAATTGGGGGTCAATTTGGTCAAACTAGCTTCTTCTTTTTTTCTTTGCTAAAGTACACTTAACCAACCATTGATTATTTAATCAGACAGATCTGCAGTGAAAATAGAACTTAGATATCGTATATTTTTACCTCAAAAGAAACACCATTTAATGATGATTTGTATAAAATGAAATGAATAATATAAAGAATAAAAACAATCGACAGACTCAGTATAAGTATTACTAGTGTAAAATATTGGGGGTAAATGTAAAATACTACCTTGTGATACGTTAAACAAGAAATTACTCTATTAAATTTTTATTACATCAAATTTTTCTGTATTTTTAAAAATCCTATAAAAAAATACCCAATTTATAAAAAATAGTTCATTTTGAATCGACGTATCTCAAGAAGCCATTTCTAAAATACTTCAAATTGATCCCTACAATTTCACTTAATATATTTTACAAATTATTTCTTGAAATTTGTCGATAAAAAAGGCCTATTTTTTATAAATTGGGTATTTTTTACAGAATTTTTGAAAACACGAGGAAGTTTGACGCAATAAAAATTTCACAAGATAATTTCATATAAGATTAGTATGACACATGAAAGTAACTTGCATTTTCCCGAAATTATTGGGTAACCTAGATTTCATCAATTGGAGAATTTTATATAAATTCATTTCAAACACCTATTGAAAAATTAACTAAATTTATCAATCACAAAACAATATTTGCACTCTCTTGTAGTAAATGTTATCGAACCACAAATTTGCACTTCCCATATAAATAGTTTTTATGTTTTGACCGAACCCGATCTAGACTAATATTAGCTTCACTCCCATAATCTTTAATTTTTTGTGCCCCAAATTACTTGAGCTCTTCATCAACGAAAAATGCTTGGAAAAGATTGAGCAACGTTGCTTCCCACAAATTAATGTAGATCAAAATCTGGTTAAAATAGACCATCAAAGCAATTTTCCAACTTAATTAATAATAGCAAAATCAATTTCACGAGAATCATTTTCACCAGAACATGCAATGACTAATGCTTATTCCATTCCAATAATCCCATTCATTAAATGTTGAGTATGTAAAACAAAACAAGCCCAACATGAAACTGCAAAAAGTATTCCTCCTTTCACAAACTTAGAGAAAAATTCACACCTACGCCACATGCAGAAGTGCAAACATACTTGGAAGGCTTTAAGCATGTGCACATATTTTTTTCCTATAGAGTGTACTTGTCAATTTAACTACGGTAATTATAGCTCAACTCCAAACTAACCGTGGTCGATCTTTTACAAAAAAACTGAAATAAGTACAATAGCTTCTGTTATTAACACTCCTCAAGAGATTCCAGAAGAAAAAGTAAAGGTCACAGTCTCAATTCTTTATAGGTAAGCCAATGACGCAGGGCAAAATTCAGATTGCAAAGCTTCTAAAATACATGAAAGTACCATAACCGTCACAGGACAATTTGTGTCATCCTTTTGTTCAATGAAGGCGACAGAAGCAACAGTTACAATATAAAACTACACTGATGAACGAAAATCATACTGATAAAATACTCATCAGGACTTAACGATTTAGCTGATTCCGTATCAGCTAGCTTTTCTTGGATGTTCCTAAAATCTCCACGTGAAGATTGTTTTTGAATTTTTTTCATTTCCAACGATCACTGCTTTGTCTTCCTTATTATAACAGAATCTATTAGCATTTAGCAAAGGGAATTAGTTGGTTAGAAATATAGTAGAGTTAGCCAGATAAGATTAAAATGATGGAGAAGGGAGGAGATTTTACCAAAGCTCCCATATCAAAATTCTCTTGTCTGTCCACATTCGCAAAATGGGTCTTCACGTAAAACAGCTCCTAGCTATCGGTATTTGGCTTTACAACACCATGCAGCTTCCAACCACCAAAGCCTGCCATAGAAAATGCCTGAAGATGGAATAAATATATGTTAGATGGAGATAAGGGAAACCAAAAGGAGCTACTCTTCAACAAATACTATGTGCTGCCAACTTCTACTTTTAGAAATAGCAGAGAATTACGGATAAGGTCAAGAGAACTAAGTGGAGATATTTTTAATGGATATTTGGGACATCAATGATTTTTAACTACTCTAAAACCAACCTGAATATGCTGCCTCAGTCAATCAGCTGACTCAACAACAACTACTCTAAAACCAACCTAAATATGCTGTCTCTGTCAATCAGCTGACTCAACAACATTTCCACGTGAAATTAAAGGACATCATATGTAGCCCAATATTTCACGCGCGCACACGCATATACACAAGGGAGGACAGGGTACCAAAAGTGAATTTTCATTGTAAACGCAGTAAGAACATAAAGGACAAGAGAGGAAAGTGGGATAAAAGTCCAATAGGATTTTAGAAAGTCAAAAACATATGCCTGGATGCCTATTGTTTCTCTCAAGACTCAATATAGGAATTGGAATTATGCGACTGAACTTGGAGAAAACCTGAAGAGAGACAATACATTGCTTTAATTTCTCAATTTGCATGTTAGAACACCTCAAAATACCTCCTTTGTGAATTATAATTGATCTAGCTGCCCAGGCACAAGAGATGTGTGTGCAAAAAAAAATATAGAAAAAAATAATTTACTATAGCAGATTTGCATGAAACAAAATAAAAACGAAACCAAATTACGATCATGAAAAATTTATGACGGTTATTTATTAAAATGAATTTGGGACAAATGAAAATTTCCATTCACTCTTCTACGTCAGTAAACATGGTAATTCCCAACAAACTATGCAGTTTTAATCTCTTTGAACTGGATGTTTCCTATCAGTTTTTAGTGGAGAAAGTAATTAAGATCAGAAAAATCTGATTCTTGTGGCAGATGGATATGAATAATCACAAATTATTTACTCACGTGTTTAATTAGGATCAAAAGATTCCTATCAAAGTTCAGCTATATGCCCAGGACAAATTAGTGTTCTTCAAGAATGCATTACAGGGGTTTAGTCTGGATGACAATTTTCAGGTTTGCTTTGCTCCTGCACATACCAATGATGAGTTATCTCCAGCAGCTTTTAGCAGAGCTTTGACATGCACTGCTCTGCGAGCTTGCAGTGGGTTGATGCCAGTTGACAAAGGACATACAAGACAAAGAATCTACTTCGAATTATAAGGATATCTAGAGGTCGCCGAATATTCAATGCTCAAACCTCCAGAATCCATATTTTCTTAAGCTTTTTTACTTACCATTACTCATTCTTTTGAAAAGGTCTCACAAGTTGTCACTTTGTTTGTCTATTTAATCCATGGGGCTAAGGCATCCTTTAACTGCGTTAAATCAGATATATGATAAACCAATTGACAGATCGAGATACGACCCAGACATAATTTCCGATTTCATATGTTTTTATCAGTTTCCACGTAGCTTATTTACATAATTTGAAATTCATATTTTCTTCCTTTGTTCATTAATTAACTGGAGCGGAAAGATATCCTATTGTTAATGTAGAAGAGATTGGTCTTGTCTCGATTATCTAGACAAAGCTCCCTGGTAAGACACTCATTACACAAAAGAATAGTATAGGCCAAACTGGTGAGAAACTCAATCTTGCTTTTAAATGTATAATTACTAATGCAATTTAGCAAAAATTAATACATGCATATGGCCAAAGCAGTGCATCTAGAACTAAAACATGAACCTGAATCTGGTCAAGAGCAGCACCAATATACTGCCAACAATGCTAATGAAGCTCAACCTGAACCTGCAGCTAATGGATAACTTCTGAGACCACCTCATAGGCCCTTTCCCAACACACCCACACTGTTGAGTGACCAAGTCCATGATTTAAATAGAAGTACTTTTCATGCCCAATGTAACATATTATGGGTGTCATTCAAGTAACTATGTGATAATAGAGTTTTGGGTGGTTCTCTATCTACAAAGAAATTCAAAGGCGGTTTGATATATAACCAGAAAATAAATGTCAGATACATGAAGTTAGTGGGTTTTTTTCCTGGGCCACCTAATTGCCATTCGTTAATTTCACTTATGAACAAATTGTAGCTTGAATCAGTATACAACTAATTACACATCATCTAATCCTTATAAAGTATGATGCAGAAATTCATAATGAGAGAAGTTGCAATAGAAAAGGATGCATGACCTCCTTCCATGATTTTCCAGTAGCTTCTAGTAAAGCAACACTGCAAGTGAAGTTAATTTTTTTTTTTCTTTACTGGGCCATTCGTTTACTTCACTTATGAACAAATTGTAGCATGAATCAGCATACAACTAATTACACATAATCTAATCCTTAAAAGGTATGACGAAAAAATTTATAATGAGAGAAGTTGCAATAGAAAAGTATGCATGACCTCCTCCCATGTTTTTCCAGTAGCTTCTAGTAAAGCAGCATTGCAAGTCTTCAGTTCTATTGAGGCGCCAGAAAACATGGAGGCTGCCTCCTCCCATCCCTTATTATGTCCCATACACCTGCACAATTAGTTTGAAGATCAAATTGAGAAAAATCTGTTTCATGAAGTTGCTATTTCCTAATAAGTAACAAACTTCAAGAAGAAGAAACTCCAAATTATTTTCGAGAAAGTGAGGAACATAAACTATAAACAATGGGAATACTGATAATTGTCCTTTTCTAGTTGCTCAACATATATCGTTTTGTTTCTTTTATTTAATTATTGCTATTCGTAAAATATTTTCAGGTGGCAGTGTGTAACAATAAAGTCAACTGCAAACCAAGTCCAGGGAGGTTGTGCAGACTTCAAATATACTTACCATCACTGCATTCTCATAGTGGTTTCAGTAATTGTGTACTTAGGAAACACCAGAAAGAATCAAAGAGGTCTTAGGATACACCAAATACTTTCACCCAAATACTTAGGAAACACCAGAAAGAATCAAAGAAGTCTTAGGATACACCAAATGCTTTCACCCAAATACTTCACACCATAAATGTAATGCAGAAGAAGCCATCACAATCAGCAGAAACTCACATTATAGTAAGGATCTCATCCCTTGAATATTTACATATAGCCTGTCGAAGGTGCTCTGCTGTTTGCCCATCCATAGCTGCAATCGAGTAAAAGCTAGAGATAAAATGTACCTCGGCATCCATAAAACCTTGCACTTTCTCCTGCATAATTTTCAACGTCTCGCGAGTCCTCTGTGCATCACTACAGCAACACATAAGTTTAATTGAATTTATAGGTTCAATTTATTTTTATTTAAACACACTCAAATTAAGTAGCAATTCCCACCTCGATAATATAAGCTGAGGTATCCAGCCTAATTGCTCAAGTTTTTGAGAGAGTTTGACTGCATCATCTCGTCCGGATTTACTTAAAGGACGATCATGATCTATTAAAAACAAGATAAATGTTAGCTAATTAAATAGCCTTTTTTAATTCTAGTTCGTTTGCTCTTGTTTGAACCCTAAAAAGAAAAGTACTTAATCTAAGCTCATAATTAAGCTTATATCGATTTATTATCCACATATTCCTCTATTTCATCGTGCATTATCCGCAATATCGTTCTCGTAATTCACAACCGAAAAACATAGA
Source organism: Penstemon barbatus (assembly GCA_003313485.2). Lineage (NCBI taxonomy): Eukaryota > Viridiplantae > Streptophyta > Magnoliopsida > Lamiales > Plantaginaceae > Penstemon > Penstemon barbatus. The sequence goes on from CM064883.1 coordinate 96,944,637, forward strand.
ATATAATATTGGAATTGATCCCAAATTAAATTGAGTACCTCTGAGGGAACGATTTTCCCAGGAGCTTTTGGCGTGGCGGAGCAATATGAGGCGGCGAGAGAGGGATTCCGGCGGAGTCTCCGCCGAGCTCTGTCCCTCTGCGGTTTCCAGAAACAGCGAGTTTCTGATCGAACCAAAGGATTTTCTTCTACTACTGGTCGTAGTGAATGAAGTTAAATGTAATACGGTAGTGTTGGTGAGTGGCATCAGAGCCGCAGCACTCATGGCGGTAGAAATTAGCTAAAAAGGAAATGTTCAACAAGATAGTTTTCGTCACCCATTCTCGAGTTTGTTTAGCTGCATCCTGAGATAGTGAGATTTCATATAATTTGACGATTCTGCAAAACGGATCCGTTAAACAAGCGACTTTACCTCTCCCGCTTCCAAAGAAAAGTTCTTTTTTTCCTTTTTTTTTTTTTTTGGTTGCACAAAAAAATGCCATTTTTCCTTTTTTATACTGTATATATTATGAAATTTACACATTTTGTGGATGTTATTGGTAATTTACAATTCAATTTATACGAAAGTGATAATACAAGATTTTTCAACTTGGTGAAACAAATAGCCAACACTTCTCATTTCATGTGGCAAAGCAAGATCAAGTAAGAGCTTTTAAATTTATACAAATATTTAGACATGTAATATAATCATGTATCACAATTGTATGTACGCCAATGTTACCTTTTCATGGGAGACACGTAATATTGTTAGTAGTAGTCTAGATCTATACATAAATGAGTCCATTTCACATGTTGTACCAAAAGTTCTAAATATTTGAATGAAATAGTATCATCTCCATAATCCAATATTTTCTCTTTCCACACTACTCTGTCTTTGTTCTTCCATTTTAGCAATGGTTTCAGAACACTAACATCGTATATTTATTAAATCTTTCTTATTATTATTGTTGTTATTTTTTTGTTAGATCAAACCCTTCTTATACATCAAAAAGAAGAAGAAAAATGGATTATTGCATATATATTTGGTATCATATTATAAGATATTTTCCCATATTAGTATATTAAATATGTAAATGCACATTTAATATCACAATTTAAATATTTGTTGCACTGTTCATACCACCATCAAATAATTAGATAAAAATATATGAAGTTGGCAACATGCGGTATCTCATTTTTTGGAGGGAACATTATCATGTGATAATGTGTCAGCGTTATCATTTTTCCTTCAAAAGATGAGATAACGCATGGATTAAAATTTCCTTTCGAGTACATGTTTCGGTTAGCCAAATACTGGAAACTTTTCGAGACAAGTCACTATGTTGGGAGAGGTACCCATTTAATGTGCCCAACCCGTCTCGAAAGGAATAAAACCATTGGAAAAAATAAGACAAAATTCAGAACATTTTATGGGTCTTTTGCACTTTGCACCCCCGAAACATGGAAAATAGGCATTTTGCACCCTAAAAAAATAGATTTAACACTTTGCACCTTCCTTTATTTTTCTCAAAAATTCTGGGGACAAAATAGGTAATTAATATTTGAATCTTTGGCACTTTGCATCCAAAAACATGAGAAATGGACATTTTGCACCCCTGAAATATATAGAATTAGCACTTAGCACCTTCAAATTAAGAACAACTCAGCAACTTGCACCCCCGGACACGAGAAATGAACTTCCTTGAACCCCCTAAACACAAAATTAGCACTTAGCACATCAAATTAAGAAAAAACTCAACAACTAGCACCTCTCATTTATTTCGACAAAGTTAACCACCTGGGTAAAAAAGAAATTAGGGTAAAAATAGGAATTCATTTTCTTTTTTCTTAAAATTTGCAAAATACAATTATGAATATTATAATATTCATCTGCAAAATCTATTTTAACATATTTTCTTAATTACCAAATTTTCAAATGTCCTCAAAATTGATAGAAATAGTGTCCGGCAAGCCAACTGTATGGCTGACATTTAATGTAATAAATGAAGGAACTATTCAATTTCGATTAATAAATGCACTTTATTATATGGTCTACTTTATCTTATGTATTAATTATTTACGCATAAGGATAGAAGTCCTTAGATCACAGGGCTATGGGACAACTCGTGGACTGATCTCCAAGGCCGTGATCTAGAACATATTCAAGAGTCGTAGAATCCAATCGAGATAGGACATCGTTGGATTCGGTTAGACTCTCACTATTGTGTATACTCCGATGAACTGGCGAACGCTGGGGTCCACGTGCGTGACTGGGATAGTCGATACATATAAGTGGGTGACTTGCTGGGATGGCAAGTGCACTGAATACCCCAATTAGAAAATAATTCACCATGGAAGTGGTAGTCGCATATCGGGGTTGAAGTTATTCCAATTTACGATAGTATACGAGGAACGATCCCTAAATACTTGAGGTGATAGGGTTTATCTGGTACGAGAACGTTTATGCTTAGATGTGAGTCCCGACCGACTTGAGATTACTAGAAAGTCTCTGTGGACTCATGTTGGGTATAGAGGGACTCGTATGCAGGTTCATATCATCAACAAAGGATCCATTGACCCGACTTGATAGGTTGGGAATTTCTCTTATGGATTTCTGTGAGAAATTAATTCTGTTAAATATCCTTGGCCAAGGTATCTGACGGCTTTATGAAAGTAGCTCATAAAGATTAAGTCAAAGAGAATTATTTCGAGACCATAAAGCATAAGGTCAAGATAAAAGAAAAGGGAACCGATGAAAAGTCCATACCCTTAAGTCTCGACTGGGAGATTGATCGATGGAGAGATTATGTCGTATATGGAAATTGTAAATGAGTAAAAAGGTTCATTGAATTGATTCACCAGTGATTGAGCTCCATGGGCTTGTGGCCAAACATCGACCGTGGAGTGTGGGAGAATTCCCAAATTGGCAGAGGTGCTAATTTTGGAATGATCAGTCGACAGAGTGTTTGACTGATTTATAGTATTTAATGCTCGAATAATTAAATAAATATTTAATTATAACCCGTGGCCAATTATGTGGTGAACCTACGTGGGCATACACAATACACATGAAGCGAAAGCGAGGAAAATAAGAGCAACTTGGTCGACCGAATCGACTGGGTCGATTGGGTCGATTCAGTCGACTGGGTCAACTGGGTCGACCCAATTGGAGCGAAAATGATCCGATTGGAATTGGATCAAGATTATATAAGTAAATTAATTAAGTTGGATTTAATTAATAGGAAGATTTAATTAAATAAACTTAGAGTGGGAGAGTAATTAATTAATTGGGCCATTTAATTGAAAATTAAATAAAGCCTAATTAAATTAATTAAAGAGTGGCCCATGAATTAATTGGAAGACTTAATCTTCTAATTAAAAGGGCTATGGCCCATGTAGGAGACTTGGAGTCCTAAGGATTAGTTTAATAAGATACCTATAAATAGGAGACTTGATGTCATATCTCATACACACAACTTAAGAGCCAAAAAGCCAAGCAAAAAAAAACTCTCCCTCCCCTTCCCTAGTGAAATCGGCCGAACACCCTTCTTCCTTTGGAAGAATTCTTCGATTTCTTTTTTGTTCCAATCTTGTTCTAACCCTAGATCTTAATATATCACATGTTCTAGCTGATTAGGATATATTATATTTCGTGATAGTGTGGTGTATCAACTCGTAGAGGCGCAACTCGTGGGGCGCTACAACAAGGCTTGGATCGATTCTACCGAGGGAGAAACACAACGACTTTGCTACCTAATTGGATTTGCAAGGAGACAGTTATAACTTATATTTAGTTATTAATGTCGTTTAAATATATTCATATATATACAACCAGTTTAATATCCTGGCAAGATTCCGTAAGAGACCCTAAAAGTTTTAAATTCCGCTGCCTGTATGGCTGATTATCTTACCGAATCCCAACAAAAATATCCAAAAGAATTCGAAAAGTTTCTAGAAAGTTAATACATAAATAGACTTAATCATATCTCAAAAATAAATTTAAGATGGAGAGAGAAATGAGTATTCTAGTATTCATAATCTTATTTTGAAATATAAGGAAAAAAGTAAATGAATTACTTATTTTTTCCCTAGATTTTTTGACCACGATGGTCAACTTTGCCTAAAAAAACGATGGGATGCTAGTTTTTGATTTTTTCTTAATTTGAAGTGCTAAGTGCTAATTTTGTGTTTAGGGGGTTCGAAGTGTCAATTTCTCGTGTTTCGAGGGTTCAAGTTGATGAGTTGTTCTTAATTTGAGGGTGTTAAGTGCTAATTTTATTTCAGGGATGCAAAATGCCCACTTCTCCTGTTTTAGGGGTGCAAAATGCCAAAGATCCAAAAATGAATTACCTATTTTGTCTTTAGATTTTTTGAGGAAAATAAAAGAGGGTGCAAAGTGCTAAATTATTCATGTTTCGATGGTGCAAAGTGCAAAAAATCCACATTTTATTGTACTAATTAGTGCCCTACGAGTTTTTTTTTGGCAAAATTGCAAAAATCGTTCAAACTAATCACTGATTTTTTATTTTCATCCCAAAATATATCAACTTGGCAAATTTCGTCCCGTAATTTAATATTTTTCTGGAATATCGTCCCACCATTAATTATGAGACGAAAATTGTGCATTTGTCCGTTAAATTACCACATGACTGCTTATGTCTCATGGCGTGGTAAATTTTAACATGAATAATTATATAATATTGTAGATATCGTCACAAACTAATTATAAGATTGAACTGTCATTTCCATTAAATTAGAAATTTAATATTGAGACTAAATTCATACAAAATGGTAAATTACGGGACGAACTTGGATGAGCTAATATAATCTGAGACGAAAAATCAAAATTAATAATTAATTTAGGATGATATTTCAAAATAATATTAAATTGTTCGATAAAATCATATAGTTTAAAACGAAAATTTAAAATCACTAATTAATTTTAGAAGTTTGCGCAATTTTACGAGTTTATTTTAACCAAAAGGTCCACGATAACTTTTCTCTTTTCTTTAGACAAATTAAATTAAATTAAATTAACAATAAAAGAAATCAACGCATAGGCATCATAAATATAGCTCTTTTTGGATAGCGCTATCGACAGATCGCCTGCGCTGAATTTGATTGAAGGCACAGAGATCTCAGCATAATCTCTTGATCGTAGCCTCAAGACTCTGAGTGTTGTTATTTTATGGTCAGCAATTCAAATTCTCTTTGTAAATTAACCTAACCTAAAGGAATTGAAGGTCATAATTGAAATTTAACTTTAGTTATCTTTTCTGTGTTGTTGATTTGCGGTTTTCTGCTTTTATTGTTTAATTTGTTGCCTTTTTGGTGCTAGGGTTTCATTACTGACCGCGGTATTTTTTTGTTATCTCTTTAAATGTCGTTTTTCATAGTTATTCCAAGTCATATTCTATTTATTCGCAATGAAGTTTTCTTTTGAATTCATAGAGATTTCCTTTTTGTTCTCTATGCGAATTTGTGGGTTTTGACAGCGGTTTGAAGTGGATAAAAATTAATGATGTAATTCGTTATTGTTTCAATCTTTCACACATTTAATCCATTGACTATAAGTAATGTCGTTTGCCCTCTTTATTATAATTTTATAAAAGATACTTTATTTTTTGGTATAGGCATTTTAATCATTATTACACTGCTTTTGGTGCAGTTTAAGTTTTGGGGTTTCTCTCTAATGTTTGGTGGCTGTAGGCTTATTAATCATTATGACATTCCTTTCTTTGCAGCTAGCAAGTAAATGAAGTGGAATATTGAACAATGTCCTTGCAAGAGGAAGAAATGGAGTATGCAGCTGCTGAGTTTGAGATGGCTGAAGTAGACGAGGATATGTATTTTGGTGGTCGCATAATGGGAGACTCTGAGTCTGATGAGGAGGATGAGGATGAATATGATCATTTGGTCTGTTTTATATGCACTCACACATCTTAGTTATTAACCTGGAAATTTGCTATTCTTTAATTTTTTTCCCATTGTTTTTTTGTTTCATTTTTTTAATGGCATTATGAATTAACTTGAAATGTGGAATTAGGACAACAAGATCACTGATACTTCTGCTCCTGAGGCGCGGAAAGGGAAGGATATCCAAGGAATCCCGTGGGAGAGGCTGAGTGTATCTAGGGAGAAATATAGACATACTAGACTAGAACAGTATAAGAATTACGAGAATATACCCCAATCTGGAGAGGGTTCAGAGAAGGTGACTTTCTGTTTCAAAAATCAGGAAAATGTATCGGGTCATTTTATACCTCTATATTAAGTTATTTAAAATATTCAATATGATTTGTCAGGAGTGCAAGCTAACTCGGAAAGGTGGAGTTTATTATGAGTTCTGGCAGAACACAAGATCTGTAAAATCAACCATTCTACATTTTCAGGTAAGGAAATATTTTCTGCTTTGATGGCTGTTTTTTATCTTAAGAAACTCTAAAGCCAATTCGTTGGTTGTGAATAGAACTCGGTTGTTTTTTTGTGTGTATTTTTGCTATTGTACCTTGTGAAAATCTATTTGTCTGTTTTGTTTCACTTAAATTGCATTAAGACAGATTATGTTAATTTTCCCACATCAGGATAGCTAAGATAGCTAATGGCAGTATTGTGCATTGACATGCGCAGTTATGATGATATAATACTGCTCCCTCCATCCGCAGTTATGATGATATAATACTGCTCCCTCCATCCCAATACTTTAGAATTTAGTGGCGTGAATCATTAATTTGTATGAGAGTATGGGTGTTGATGAGGGAGAAGAGTGTTTTGGAAAAGAGAACTTTGTTTTAGGATTTCCTAAGGAAATTGGAGCACAAATCAGATGCACTATTTTTCAACTGGTATCTGATTTTTTCTTCTACTGTAGGAGGATACTGCTTGATTCTGGTTTAAGCTAGGTGGTCTTTAGATAAATTTGAACCTTTTTATTTGGAATATTTCAGTATATGTGGTGAAAAGTTCTCGCTTGATGCCATTCAGTTTTCAGACTTCATTCGTTCTTCGTCTTTATTCCTCGCTGAATTCTAGGTCCCGGTCACATGATCTGACTGAGCCCAACTTTTGTAATCATTTTGTTTCTTGATGTGTGCATATATTCTTATATCACTTATAGGAGTATTGCAGATGGATTATTATGTATTTGTGAGATGATAAAATATACTCCTATATTTTAGTGTTCAAGGTTGTACAGATCTTTTTGCTCCCAGAGAGAGCTTATGTCATGCAGTCAAATTTTGGATATTTTCTAGTTGTCTTGCCACAGCTCATGAAAGTCAGGGTACAAGGTATTTCAATTAGTTGTAGTGGTTTACTAAGATGTCAATCATTCATTGGGTCTTCAATTCTGTGTAGACATCACTACTGAACTATAGGCCTGAGTTTAGGAATTGCTTGGATGTAAGATAGATGTTGATGCTATTAGATCAATTTATAGTGTTTACCTTCAAATATATTTTATTATGCCGGTCTTCTCAATATATGCTTGACATTGACATACTTATCTGTTGTATGGAAAATAATTTTTCATTGTTGCAGTTGAGGAACCTGGTTTGGTCAACGTCAAAGCATGATGTTTACCTTATGTCACATTACTCAATTATTCATTGGTCTTCATTGAGTTCCAAGAAAACTGAAGTTCTAAATGTTTCCGGTCATGTGGCTCCTTGTGAGGTGCAATTCTGTTGTAAAAATCATATTTTACAGACATTTAAGATATATATGTTCTCCTTCTGGGAGTTATAGCAGGAAGACTAATTTTATCTCTTTTATAGAAACACCCTGGAAGTTTACTGGAAGGATTTTCTCAGACACAAGTAAGTACTCTAGCAGTCCGCGATAATCTGTTGATTGCTGGGGGTTTCCAGGGGGAGCTCATTTGCAAGGTAATTATCGCAATGAAAGTTTGTTTATAATATATGGTTTCGCAGAGTCAAATAGCTTGATGAAGTATTCGTCATTTTATGCAGTATCTTGATCGACCTGGTATTAGTTTTTGTACGAGGACAACTTACGATGATAATGCTATTACTAATGCAATCGACATCTATGATGCTCCAAGGTGAATCTCGTTCTTCATTCTAATACTAGCTCAAATGCCCGCCCTGATATCTCTCTGAAGCACACATTCAAGATATGTTGCAGTATTGCCATTTATATTGATTCATATCTGACTAATTGGATTTGTACCACAGTGGTTCTGTTCATTTCACAGCTTCAAATAATGATTGTGGAGTACGGGATTTTGACATGGAGAGATTTCAGCTTGTAAAGCACTTCTCTTATCCCTGGCCTGTAAATGTAAGTTCTATTTGTATAACATAAATTTTTTGCCTATTTAGTTGAGCTTAGTACATAGGTATTGACCCTTGTTCATAACATAACTGATAAATAGTTTTATCTTTGTGATTAATGAGGGGGGAATAGAAAAATCACGAATATGTTTGTTTAACTATATTTGATTAAGGCTTCCTTGACATTGGCCGTTTAGTAGTCTGTAGATTTGACACTGCAATTTTGAGATTTGGCTTCATTGACAATAGTTATTTAGCAGTCATTGGAGCTGCAATGTAGAATTTTGGTCCAAACCTGGTTATTGTGTCAGTTTAGGCTCAACTCATTTGAGTATGTCGATTAGCTGTTATATACATCATTTTGAAATTGTCTGCTTGTATAAACACTAGCCTCACGCTGAAGTTTAATATGATATCGCATATATTGGTTAAGGAGGATGATAACCCATTAAGTTCTTTATTTTTGGTTTTGTGTTCTTTGAGATTATGATTGCGTCACTTTTTTGTCGACATGGCATATCGTCATTCCAATTTTGGGAATATTCGATCCGAGTTTATTCCTGTTGTGTGATGTACTATCTAAGTTTGCAAAATGTGTGTGCTCAACGCCTCTACCTGCCGGTCGATTTATGCAATTTGGTGCAATTAAAGTTTTTCTCTTCAAGTCTGTTGTTTTGTATGGAACCTTGTGTTAAGTTCTTCTCTAGTTCCTCTTTTTAAGGGAGGTTGAAGAATGGGAAGGAGATTGAGCTATGAAAAACATTTGAATATCGGAAGTTGCACTCCTAGTTTGGGGTGACGATTCTTTACACTGAATGTTTGAGATCACTATGGAGTAAATTTAATCATAAACACTCCTTGCCTATCATATTACAATGTGAGACATACAATAAACATCTAATGCAGAATTTTGTTGTTCCAATTTCCGTGTTCATGTATTCATGTAGAGTCAATATAATTTTCTAGAGTCTGTAAATATGCTTCCATGCCATCCACTGGTTATTCTCCTATTGTTGTTTGAGCTGCTAGTGACCTACTTTTGAAGTTGCTCACTTGGAGATACAAGTGAGTTGGGCTGGTATTATTCTGGCTAATAGTTTCTTTATGGGGGTGGTATAGTAACTATGTGCCTCGATTAACATACACTCTTGTTATATTGATGGACTCTATGTTTGAAACATATGGGCAAGTGTTGTTTTGTCTTATTTTTCTTTCTTTGTTGGTTGGTCTGTCTATGTCTTTGTGTGCCTGCCTTCTGTAACTCTCTCGTATATTTATATGATGATAATGCTCTGTTGGTCTATTTACAGCATACTTCTCTGAGTCCAGATGGCAAAGTCATTGCTATTGTTGGGGATAATCCTGATGGGATGCTGGTGGATTCTCAAACTGGGAAGGTAAACATTTATATTTTCATAAGTTATTTTGTTAAGCTGAAGCTTATAACGTCTCCTTTTTGTTTGTAGACTGTTGCACGTATGCATGGACATTTAGATTTCTCTTTTGCATCTGCATGGCATCCAAATGGTCACATGTTAGCCACTGGGAACCAGGACAAGACTTGTCGAGTATGGGATGCTCGAAACCTGTCAAAGTCGGTTGCCGTGCTTAAGGGAAATCTTGGTGCTATACGATCTCTTCGTTTCTCATCTGATGGGCAGTTTATGGTGATGGCTGAGCCAGCTGATTTTGTTCATGTGTATGATGTGAAGAATGACTATGACAAAGAGCAAGAGATTGACTTTTTTGGTGAGATCTCTGGAGTCTCTTTCAGTCCCGACACTGATTCCCTCTTCATTGGGGTGTGGGATCGAACTTACGGTAGCCTCCTACAATACAACCGATGCAGAAACTATTCGTATTTGGACTCTCTAATATGAATCCTTTTGGTTCCTTTCGTGAGTTTATGCATTGATTGTGTTGGTTGGATAACACCAGTGATACTGATATTCCTCTAGTTACCTTTCCTCCAATGAAGGGTCACTTGGTGTGGTGTTGTGTTGTGTGTATTGATATATTTTAAGTGTAATATTGACGGCGTCTGGAGTTATAGTATACTGATTATACTATTTGAATAATCTTCTTTGTTTTTATCCATAACCTGATATGAAAGTAAAAATGTTGAATAAAAGTTGTTAGCTTTGTGGAATTAATTAGAAGGCGATAACTTTATGTACCGCATCTCTTTTTGTGCTTATACATGGAATAAATAGATTACTTGAAAGTAATCCAATAATTGTTTGAAATACAGTCGTCAATGGTTGATTGTGTTGTGTGTGCAAGTCTTTCAACATCATCAATTTTAGTCACATAAATAATCTCACTTATTCATGGGCCATCTCTGCCTCCCTTAAGTTTTGATTTTCTTCATCACGGGAGGTTCTATTTTGGAACTATGTGAGACGTCCTAGTCGGTAGTATTATAATTCCACATTCCATAGTTAATTTGTGACATTTCTTGATACGAAATTGTTGCTTATCATTATTGTTTTATCATTATCTCCTGGACCACAATGTTGTAAGAAATAATTCCCTCAGCACATGGATCAAGATTTTGGAGAATTTCACTTTTGGTACTAAGATTTATCTTACTTTAATGATTTGATACCCCAATTTATTTCGCTCGAAATATTTGGTACCATTATTTGACGGGACGTTACATATTTCTTATTTTTGTCAAACTAATGACATTACGTGAGGAGCACGTGCCAGTCAAATTTTACGGAATTGATGAAAAAATTATATAATTGATCCTATAATTAAAGATTACGCAAAGTTTGTCTCATATATTTTCTGATCGATAAATTTTACCCCACAATTCACAAATTTGAGCATTTTCGTCACAATTTTCAAAATAGTTAAATTATTAATCCTGTATAATAAATTTGTTTATTATTAAATTTCTTAAAATAATTATATATATATATATATATATATATATATATATATATATATTATTAAATATCTTAAACTAATTAGATTTTATATAATAATATATAAATTAAATAATATTTTATTTAAAATCTTCAAAAAGTATCTTTTTAAATTATATAAATATTATTAATCCTATTAAAAAAAATTTACTTATCATTATTATAACTACAAAAAAATATTAATCTTGTTATTAAATAATATTTACACAAAAAAGAAAAAGAATGAAAAAAAGTTAACTTCTTCCCCAACTTTCTCCATCACTGCCGCCACCACCTCTTTCGAATCTCCCTCTCCCCAACTTTCGTGCATTGGCATTGCGCCGATTGTTCCGAATGAGTCCTTCCATGTTCAACATCTATTAATTTTTGTTATATTTTACGGTTCCTCCCTCCTCAAAACCAGTTCCAAAACTTTCACCGTCACCTTCGATCTCTGATTTCTTTGTCTACATAACTCCAATCTTCAAATTGATTGTACTGTTGAACTCGTCTATGAAAGAGCTTTCCAACTCATGGATTGAAAACTATTTTCGCCGGTGATTGGGGATGCGACGAGAACAGGTGCAAAATTTTGGGGTACATGAAGAGAGAAAAGGGGAGATGGTGGGTTTTCTATTTTGTTTTCTAATTATCGATTTTTATTTTATTAAAGATATATATATATATATATATATTTATAATATGCTAATTATTTTAAGAAATTTAATCATAATATATAAAATTTATTAAATAGGAGTGACTAAAATGCTTTAAATTTGTGAATTTGTCAATCAGAAAATATGTGGGACAAACTTTGGCAGCAATCTTAAATTATAGAACCAATTCTATTTTAATAAATTTCGTCAAATTTGACATTCGCGTGCTCCTTATGTGTTCAATTCCGTCATTAATTTGACGGGAGTTTGCATCTACAATCCTACTCTTACCAAGATATTCTTCAAATTTCATGAGAAACCTGGATAATATAGACAAGTTCCATATAGTGAGAAGTTGTACACTTGTACTGTACCCAATCATTCTACTCAAGCAGAAAAATCAAGATTAAAAGCCTATTTACTTCAATTTAGCGACGACCCTCATCAGTATTTCAAAAATACTTATTTATATATTGCTTACAATATTTACATTTTGCATTGAAATATATGATACGTACATATAATAATTATACACACTTTTGTACTACTGCAAACAGCAAAGAGCATGACCCAACTGCCTAACTAGTGACAGCCACCCGCGGCAAACCCGATTCTCGAACTTTCTAAATCGTACACAATATCGAACGCTTGCTGCTGCTGGTTACCAATGATCGCAATACCGCTATTCGAGTTACCTGCAAAGGCCAAACAAGTAGTACCCTTCTCAACTTCTATAATAACATTATGAGGAGCCAAATTCAGTTCAGCCTCCCCCTCGAAAACGAATTGAACCGAGGGAACAACCGTAGATATCTCATCTGAACTCCCCACAAAACAAGCATCAAGTATTGAGACAGCCTCAGCCATTTTATAATTAGAGGATATAATCTTAACTAGCTCCTCCCTCAAAGCTGCATAAACCGACACACCCAGACGTGATATCGTGGTCCCCGAGTCTATGATTGTCGGAACACTGTATGCAGTGGAACCCACGCCCAAGGGCTTGTTAGAAACCGAAATAGTCAAAAGTTTTAAAAAGTATAATTCTGGATCTTTAGAATTAGACAACATGGGAGTGAACTTATATGCCGAATTTGTATTAGTCCCAATTGATAAAAAACCTCCGCTACCAATTTTTCCTAAGGGAGTCGCGGTTGGGAGACAGTACGAAAAGGCTTTACCATACTTTACTGACAATTGCGACAACATAGAAAGCTCGTTTTTTGCTAGGCCAACAAGTCCGGCTGATTTACCGAACAAGCCTTGATTATCTTCCCCACATCCGAACACGAAACCAGGGAGTGATTCTGCACCTAGGCTTAAAGAATCTTTACTTAGATACCCTATTGAAAAGGACTGATCTCCGTACGTGGCAGAGTATAAACACGTGTTTGAATCAGTGCACATAGGACTGTTGAGAGTGGCTTTTGTTAAGGAAGAGCACTGGGTCGTGTCGCATGATAGCTTCTGGTATGTATTAGAAGTGGAGGGGTTAAAAAGGGACCCGACTTGCGTATGGCAATAGACAGCACAGGGCTCGCATTGGATCCAAGAGAAGGAGCTACCGGTGTCCACAACTACGAGATGGTAAGTAGTTGGATTTCCGAGGCCTATTCTTGTGTAGTAATTTCCAATACCAAGTGGCTGACCGGGATTTAAAGGTACGTTAACGGATTTCTCATCAAATAATCGTCCTAATTTCGTTGAGTTCGAGCTTTTCTTGGTACGTCTAGAGTTGAGAAACTTCACACGAGCATCGTCTAGAGAAAGTGCCTCGGAGAAAGGCAAAGGAGTCTCTGATGTTTGAAGTTCTCCGACATGAAACAAAGGTAGGCGTAAAGGATGATCTTTGCTCCGATCTACCCCTGCACAATGATATAGTAAGTACATAGGAAAAATACACAAACTTTCATTGTTGTGAGCAATAGATAGGGAAATATATATACCTTGATGAATGTCTCTAACTGAAGATGTTCTAGCAAGCAAGAAAGCAAAGAGCAAAGAATACAGAAGCCACATGTTTGCAAACTTATTAGAAGTCCTATCTAATGCTTAATGTTTGGCCATAACACTTGGAGGTATATTTAAAGGGAAGTAGTACTACTGTTAATATGTTAACTGTTCATTTGCCTAAGTTAAAGCATGAGATGACATTCTAAACTAATTTGTGAGGTTCTAATTAATTACAGCTTTAAGTGAGTGGTTGAGGTATCTATTTATGCCTTTAATCTATTTATGCCTTAAAACTCATCTTGATTTCATGTGTCTATTACTCCCTCCGTTTCATAATATCTGTCGCTTTGGAAAGATTTTCTGGTGCCATATTATCTGTCACTTTGGATTTTCAATAAAGCATTAATTGCTCTTTTTCCATTTTTGCCTTTTATGCTCATAAATTTTCTCAAATATTAGTGGAGGATAATTAATTAAAAGGGTTTTTTAGTATTTTCCAATTTTTTTTCAATAGAATTCAGCCATATTCAATGATTTTCTTAATTTGTGTGCATACATGTGAAAAAACATATATTTTGAAACGGAGGGAGTATTAATCTTATGATGTATACTTCATTACTGTAATTAATGAAAAATGAAAAGAGAAGGTGGCAGCTGAATGGTCACATAAAAGGGTGTTTAACTAAAAGTAGGCCTTACACATTAATTTTAATTTGCTTATCCCTAACTTCCATGATTTGGACATTTTCACATGCAACTTTGTCTAAATTGATTCATAAAATAATGCAGCAGCCAAAAAATGAGGGACCTGTTATTTTGAAAACAAGAAAGCAAATTTTTGTGTGCCATCATCTTTTCCTTTCACTTCTATTACTATTTGAGAGTGACACCAATTTTACAAAAGAACTCCTAAATGTAAATATTTCATAGGTAAAATTTCATATTTAGCCCTCTAATATGGTTGTGTTTTAAAATTAGCCCTTTATTTTGGTACCTCGACAATATACATCATTTATTGTGTCATCATCATCAATTTCAGTCCTTATTGCCGAATTTTTTTAAATATCACCGAAAATCAACAATATATGTTTTATTTGACCGAAAAATTAAATTTGTTTGCCGAAAATCACCAATTCATGTCTAATCTCATCGAAAAATTTAATCTTAACCAAAAATATCATTTGTCGAGTGACACTTAAAAATTAAGAATTTAATATTCTGCCTTCAAAATTTGCAAGTTTAAGTCACGTGATAGGTCAAATATGACAGAAATTGATGATTTCCGACGATAATTAACAAAATTCAATGATAAGGACTGAAACTGACGATGATGACACAATAAATTACCTATATTGTCGAATTACCACAATAAAGGAGCCAATTTTGAAAAACAACCACTTTAGAGGGTCAAAAATGAAATTTTGCCTATTTTATACCAAATAATATGAAGAATGTCATTAGCTAGTTTTGTCTTATTCTTTCATTTTGTTGGTTGGTTGGTTTGTCTATATCTTTGTGTTCCCCCCTTCTGCAACTCAATCGCGTACATATATTCATATTTATATGATGATAATGCTTAATTTGATGGTCTATTTACAGCATATATATATATACTTCTCTGAATCCAGATGGCAAATTAAAGTCATTGCTATTGTTGGGGACAATCCTGGTGGCATCCAAATGGTCACAAAACCATTTATATATATTTTCATAGTAATTTTTGTTTGTAGACTGTTGCACGTATGCATGGACATTTAGATTTCTCTTTTGCATCTGCATGGCATCCAAATGGTCACATGTTAATTAGCCACTGAAAAGAATTAATTAAGCATTTTATCCCTTTCAGTTGGAGAGTGTAATTCATTTGTCGAAATTTAGAGTAGACATGGAAAATATTTTGTAATATAGGGGGATACATTGTCACATTTATTATAACATAGGAGGGTAAAATGTTAAATTATCATGATAAAAGGTGATAAAGTGCCACCTATAAAAATGTCAGAGAGGATGTGTGAAACTTTTATAAAAGTACAGGAGATAAATCGTTTTTTTTTTTTTAAATCACAAGGGGAAAAATTGAATATTAGAGCATTTCGTAGGTCTTACATTATCATAACTTTGGAGAAAAATTGAGTTTGTTACTAAAATTGTAATGACATCACGTGGTACAAAATTTGTATTTTCGTATCCAATGATACTAAAATTGCAAGTTGATCTATCCTACGATTAAAAGAAAAAAAATTCCTCTTCAAATTTCATAAGAAACCTGGATAATATAGACAAGTTACTTCAAACAGAAAAATCAAGATTAAAAACCAATTTATTTCAATTTAGCGACGACCCTCGCCAGTATTTCACAAATACTTATTTATATTGCTTACAACATTTTACATATTTATATTGCTTACAGCATTTTACATTTTTCATTGAAATATCAATAAGATGCATGATACGTACAAAATTATTTATACACACTCTTGTACTACTAGAAACAGCAAATAGCAATGACCCAACGTAACTGCCTAACTAGTTACAGCTACCCGCGGCAAACCCGATTCTCGAATTTTCTAAATCGTAAACAATATCGAACGCTTGCTGCTGCTGGTTACCAATAATCACAATATCATCCAAATTCGAGTTACCTGCAAAGGCCAAACAAGTAGTACCCTTCTCAACTTCTACAATAACATTATGAGGAGCCAAATTCAGTTCAGCCTCCCCCTCGAAAACGAATTGAACCGAGGGAAGAACCGTAGATATCTCATCTGAACTCCCCACAAAACAAGCATCAAATAATGAGACAGCCTCAGCCATTTGATAATTAGAGGATATAATCTTAACTAGCTCCTCCCTCAAAGCTGCATAAACCGACATATCCAGACGTGATATCACGGTCCCCGAGTCTATGATTGTCGGCACACTGTAGGCAGTGGACCCCACGCCTAAGGGCTTGCTAGAAACCAAAATAGTCGAAATTTTTAAAAAGTATGAGTCTGGATCTTCAGTATTGGGCAACATGGGAGTGAACTTATACGCCGAATTTGTATTAGTCCCAATTGATAAAAAACCTCCGCTACCAAATTTTCCTGAGGGAGTCGCGGTTGGGAGACAGTACGAGAAGTCTTTACCATACTTTACTGACAATTGCGACAACATAGAAAGCTCGTTTTTTCCTAGGCCAACAATGCCGGCTGATTGATCACCAAACAAGCCCCGGTTATTTTGCCCACATCCGAACACGAAACCAGGGAGTGACTCTGCACCTAGGCTTAAAGAATCTTCACTTAGATACCCCTGTGAAAAGGAGTGATCTGCGTACGAGACAGTGTATATACACATGTTTGAATCAGTGCAAGTGGCTTTTCCTAAGGAAGAGCACTGGGTCGTGTCACATGATAGCTTCTGGTACGTGTTAGAAGCAGAGGGGTTAAAACGGGACCCGACTTGCGTGTGGCAATAGGCCTCACAGGGCTCGCATTGGATCCAAGAGAAGGAGCTACCGGTGTCCACAACTACGAGATGGTCAGTAGTTGGATTTCCGAGTCCTATTCTTGTGTAGTAACTTGGAATACCAAGTGGCAAACCGGGATCTAAAGGTACGTTAACGGATTTCTCATCAAATAATCGTCCTAATTTCGTTGAGTTTGAGCTTTTCTTGGTACGTCTAGAGTTGAGAAACTTCACACGAGCATCGTCTAGAGAAAGTGCCTCGGAGAAAGGCAAAGGAGTCTCTGATGTTTGAAGTTCTCCGACATGAAACAAAGGTAGACGTAAAGGATGATCTTTGCTATGATCTACCCCTGCACAATGATGTAGTAAGTACATAGGAAAAAATACACAAACTTTCATTGTTGTGATCAATAGATAGGGAAATATACGTACCTTGATGAATGTCTCTAACTGAAGATGTTCTAGCAAGCAAGAAAGCAAAGAGCAAAGAAAACAGAAGCCACATGTTTGCAAACTCGTTAGAAGTGCTATCTAATGCTTAATGTTTGGCCATAACATGCACTTGGAGGTATATTTATAGGGAAATAGTACTACTGTTTATCTGTTAACTGTTCATTTGCCCAAGTTAAACTGACTTGTGAGGTTCTAATTAATTACAGCTTTAAGTGAGAAGACAACCTTTGTGGGGACCTAAGTCTTTGTTATTGATTAAGACTAGTCTTGTTGAAGATTCTATTATGAACTTACAATATATACTTCATTACTGTAATTAATGAAAAATGAAAAGAGAAGGTGGCAGCTGAATGGTCACATAAAAGGGTGTTTAAAATTAAAAGTAGGCCTTACACATTAATTAATTTTAATTTGCTTATCCCTAACATCCATGTTGTCTAAATTGATTCATAAAATAATGCAGCAAAAAATGAGGGACCTGTTATTTTGAAAACAAGAAAGCAAATATTTTACAAAAGAACTCCTAAATGTAAATATTTTATAGGCAAAATTTCATTTTTAGCCCTCTAATGTGGCTGCGTTTCAAAATTAGCCATTTATTGTGGTACCTCGACAATATACATCCTTTATTGTGTCATCATCATCAATTTCACTCCTTACTGCCCATTTTTTTTAATTATAGCCGGAAATCAACAATTTATGTCTTATTTGACCGAAAAATTAATTTTGTTTGCCGAAAATCACCAATTCATGTCTAATCTCATCGAAAAATTTAATTTTAACCAAAAATATCATTTGTCGAGTGACACTTACAAATTAAGAATTTAATATTCTGACTTCAAAATTTGCAAGTCCAAGTCACATGATAGGTCAAATATGACATAAATGGATGATTTCCGGCGATAATTAACAAAATTCAATGATAAGGACTGAAATTGATGATGATGACACAATAAATGGCCTATATTGTTGAGGTACCACGATAAATGACCAATTTTGAAAATCAACCACTTTAAAGGGTCAAAAATGAAATTTTGCTTATTTTAAACCAAATAATATGAATTCACCCAATTACGAAAGAGTCTATCTATCATCAATCAAGACGACTCTTGGCTTTTGATAAAAGGTTATAATTCATTGAACAAATTTTCCACAAAGCTAAGGATGGTGATAATGACACCATATTGAAACTTATTTGCATGTTTTGAGCAGTCCTCTCCTTATCCCCTAGCTAGTATTTTTTTTTGTGGTATAGGATTAGGACCTGATATAAGAATGTGCCAAAAGGAAGACTATAATATCGATTTGTAACCGATTTTCATGAACAATCACTAACAAGTACTCTAGAACAACTTCTTTCAGTACTCTAAACCCTAAAATTAAGAACTTAATATTCTGACTTCAAAATTTGCAAGTTCAAGTCACGTGATAAGTCAAATATGACATAAATTGATGATTTTCATAATTAACAAAATTCAATGATAAGGACTGAAATTGATGATGATGACACAATAAAGGACCTCTATTGTCGAGGTACCACAATAAATGACCAATTTTGAAAAGCAACCACTTTAGAGGGTCAAAAATGAAATTTTGCCTATTTAATACCAAATAATATGAATTCACCCAATTACGAAAGAGGTCTATCTATCATCAATCAAGACGACTCTTGACAAAGTGTAACTCGATTTTTGATAAAAGGTTATAATTCATTGAATAAATTTTCCACAGAGCTGAGGATGGTGATAATTACACCATATTGAAACTTATTTGCATGTTTTGAGCAGTCATCTCTTTATCCCCTAGCTAGTATTTTTTTGTGGTATAGGATTGTGACCTGATATAAGAATGTGCCAAAAGGAAGACTAAATGAAGACTATAATATCGATTTGTAACTGGTTTTCATGAACAATCACTAACAAGTACTCTAGAGCAACTTCTTTCAGTACTCTAAACCCTAAAATTAAGAATCTAATATTCTGACTTCAAGTGATAAGTCAAATATGACATAAATTGATGATTTCCAGTGACAATTAACAAAATTCACTGATAAGGACTGAAATTGATGATGATGACACAATAAATGACCTATATTGTCGAGGTACCATAATTGAGAGCCAATTTTAAAAAACAACCATTTTAGAGGGCCAAAAATAAAATTTTACCTATTTTATACCAAATAATACGAATTCACTCAATTGCGAAAGAGGTCTATCTATCATCAATCAAGATGACTCTTGACCAAGGGTACCTCGACTTTTGATAAAAGGTTATAATTCATTGAATTAATTTTCCACAGAGCTGGGGAGGATGATAATGACACCATATTGAAACTTATTTGAATGTTTTGAGCAGTCCTCTCCTTATCCCCTAGCTAATATTTTTTTGTGGTATATGAATATAGGAATATGACCTGATATAAGAATGTGCCAAAAGGAAGACTAAATGAAGACTATAATATCGATTTGTAACTGGTTTTCATGAACAATCACTAACAAGTACTCTAGAGCAACTTCTTTCAATACTCTAAACCCTAAAATTAAGAATCTAATATTCTGACTTCAAAATTTGCAAGTTCAAGCCACGTGATAGGTCGAGTATGACATAAATTGATGATTTTCGGCGATAATTAACGAAATTCAGTGATAAGGACTGAAATTGATGATGATGACACAATAAATAACCTATATTGTCGAGGTACCACACTTAAGGGCCAATTTTAAAAAGTAACCATTTTAGAGGGCCAAAATAAATTTTTACCTATTTTATACCAAATAATACGAATTCACTCAATTGCGAAAGAGGTCTATCTATCATCAATCAAGACGACTCTTGACCAAGTGTACCTCGACTTTTGATAAAAGGTTATAATTCATTGAATTAATTTTCCACAGAGCTGGGGAGGGTGATAATGACACCATATTGAAACTTATTTGAATGTTTTGAGCAGTCCTCTCCTTATCCCCTAACTAATATTTTTTTTGTGGTATAGGAATATAGGATTATGACCTGATATAAGAATGTGCCAAAAGGAATACTAAATGAAGACTATAATATCAATTTGTAACTGATTTTCATGCACAATCACTAACAAGTACTCTAGAGCAACTTATTTCAGTACTCTAAACCCTAAAATTAAGAATCTAATATTCTGACTTCAAAATTTGCAAGTTCAAGCCACGTGATAGGTCGAGTATGACATAAATTGATGATTTTCGGCGATAATTAACAAAATTCAGTTATAAGGACTGAAATTGATGATGATGACACAATAAATAACCTATATTGTCGAGGTACCACACTTAAGGGCCAATTTTAAAAAGTAACGATTTTAGAGAGCCAAAATAATTTTTTACCTATTTTATACCAAATAATACGAATTCACTCAATTGCGAAAGTGGTCTATCTATCATCCATCAAAACGACTCTTGACCAAGCGTACCTTGACTTTTGATAAAAGGTTATAATTCATTGAATTAATTTTCCACAACCGATCGAGGAGGGTGATAATAACACCATATTGAAACTTATTTGCATGACTTGAGCAGTCATCTTGTTATCTTCTAGCTAGTATATATATTTTTGTGGTATAGGATTAGGAGTTAAGACCTGATATAAGAATGTGCCAAAAGGAAGATAATATATAGTATCGATTTGTAACTGATTTTCATGAACAATCACTAACAAACTCTAGGGCAACTTCTTTCAGTTCTCCTTAATATTTTACATTAATTTAACAAAGAATTATGACGAAGAGCTTATTATTAAACTTCATAATCGTCTGCTTTGAAACCTGCTTCTATCTGGTGTAGACTACCGAAATTGGCTGCATAAGTTTTACGAATTTTGTGCACAAAAATCTGTGTAGTAGCAATTACGTCAAATTAAGTATAAACCATTTTAATCAAGTAGAATGAATTTATGAACTCATCTGCATTCAAGGATGAATGCGTTGTGTTATGTTAAACCTGTAATAAACTACCCTGTGATATTTTTATTTCGCCAAACTCCCTTTTACTTTCGAAAATCTTGCAAAAAACATGTAATTTGTAAAAAATAGGTCGTTTTGGATCGACATATTTCAAGAAATAATTTTGAAAATATTTCACGTGAAGTTGTAGGGATCAACTTGAAGTATTTTGAAAATGATTTATTAAAATATGTTGATCCAAACGACCTATTTTTTTACAAATTAGCTATTTTTTGCAAAGTTTTTGAAAATACAAGAAAATTTAGCGCAATAAAAATCTCACATGCTAGTTTCTCGTAGGTTTAGCATAACACAGAAAAATAGTTTGCATTTACCCCATATAATCTCATATGCAGTGGTTTCATTAGATTGTGAAAAATAATTATATACAATCTCATATGCATTTACAGTTCATATGTTTGACGAAGAAAATTAATGCAAATCTAAGATCGGAATACCTTTAATAAATAAATAAAAAATGATCTCATCAATTTCGATCGATGATTTTAATATAAATACGAATTGGTTTTGTATAATTAATATTCAAGTCAATTATTATTCGTGATCTCGTC
Source organism: Penstemon barbatus (assembly GCA_003313485.2). Taxonomy (NCBI): domain Eukaryota; kingdom Viridiplantae; phylum Streptophyta; class Magnoliopsida; order Lamiales; family Plantaginaceae; genus Penstemon; species Penstemon barbatus. The sequence continues at coordinate 96,966,875 of CM064883.1, forward strand.
TTAAATACATTCAAACTTAATTTTTTGGAATCTTTCGACTATATTAAATTGAATATGAAGGGCAATTCTGGAAGAGGATTGAATCAAGAGATTTCACTTCATAGTAGTAAATACAAAACTAACAAAACTTCCAATTTGTGCCAACGAACCGTGAAAATTGGTGGGTCAATATTAGTCGTAAGTAAAATTTTATTTGAGCAAACAATGTTAAACTTTTTTATTGGTAATTTTTGAAAATGGATTCGAACTCAATTCAATAAATTAAATATGAAAGAAATGTAAAAATATGAAGTTACTACTCGTGCTTATCAAAAAAGAAAACTTTACTCGATCAGCCCGTAATATTCTGTGCAAATTTTAAATTATCGCACTAAAAGATTAATTACCACCCCACAGATTAAACTTGCACGTTTTCGTAGGGCTCCCAGTCCTACACCCTTTTATCCGACCGAGATATAGTGTGGGTTAAATGGCGAACCAGCTGTACGGCTACAACCCTAGCAGCTACAGCGGCACAAGCGGCGCCGCCTCCTCCAGCTCTCGATCCGTCGCCGACTCCTTCCTCTCCGCTGACACTTCGTTACGTGGCACTTCGTCCAGGTGCTTGAGCGCCGCCGAGTCACTCTCCTCTTCCTCAGCCCTTTCCTCCTCAATGATATATAACCCTGACAGTTACTCTATTAAGATTCCTGGTATATCCGGTACCGCTCTCACGCATTCCTACGGACCTCCGGGCGTCGATGTGGGGTCCACTGTGACCTCTACTGACTCACTCTATGCTGGCTTGAAGCGTACATCCTCTGAATGTAAGATGTACATTTCAATTGTTATTTTCGTGTTAATAGAAGTGTGTATTTTAGTACCCTAATTTTCACTTATTCTGTTTGTAAGTAGCTTTTTATGATTTAGTTGCATAGCGTTCAGCTGACTTTGTTTCTTCAAGAATTAATGACATAGTGCACTCACGTTTGAATAATTTTTCGAATTCGTTGAGAAAAAAGGAACCCACAGTTCATATTATCGAGCCTATTTTTGCTTAATGACCTAAATCTATGCGTGAACCCTTGGAATTATGGTATACTGAAGGACCGCATTTATAGGACCTGTGGCTGGATTTGTAAACTTATGTTGTTTCTTTGAGGCCTTCCGTAGTCAACAACTAGTATTATTTTTATGAGCAGCAAATGTAATGATTCGTTGCTTTTACTTGATGTCACTATGAAACTCTTAATGATGAACGAAATGGCTTTGAACTGTTATGTTATATATGAACTCCAGTGGGTGATTGGTGAACTTTATGATATTATAGGACTCGGGGTGTGTTGTGGAGTAGGGGATTTTTTTTCTTAAGTTGGAGTGCCGTAGAGTGGCAAATAGTCTACATGTCTTTATATGGATGAGTCTGTAACATGTGAAATTTCAACACTCCTACATAAGTATATTGAAGCGAAAGAGAGGAAAGAGCACACCAAGAGAGACTTATGTGATTTATCTGTCCTTTTCTTAAATAAATTATAGGTTATTAATTAGCTTTATGCTACCCTGAAGCCTCTTAGCTGCTTCAGTAAGAAGATAATTCAAAGTAGAGTTGAAACCTTTTCCTGAAGAGTATCGATTTCATTTTTCACTCATCTATACACTAGATATGTATGTTGAAGATTAAATCTACTAGATTTACTCTATTATTTTGCTTGTACCAATTAAAAGATGTATTATATACTATTAATTATTTATGGGTTTTGAAGAATATACGTAATCTAGATATATAATTTACTGTTCAAGTGATACTATTGAATACAACTGTGACTTTGTATGATATATTACTATATTACTTATATATGGGGTTTGAAGAATATACGTAATCTAGAAATATAATTTGCTGTTTTGATTATTTTTCTAGTATATTACTAAGAATCCTATTCAAATAATAATATATATGATCATTTTTCTTATTATATGTGTACTATTTATCTAGCACTCTATCATCAGACTCTTTTGGGTGTCCAAAACACGATTGGGCAAACTGAAGCTTGGTATTCAGCAAACCCTTTAGCTAAGCGCTTTAGATATGAGACTACGAGCCATTTGCCTATTTATCCCCAGAGGCCTGGAGAAAAGGACTGTTCCTATTATATGCAAACAAGAACCTGTAAGTTTGGAGACAGCTGCATATTTGACCATCCTATTTGGGTTCCAGAAGGGGGAATCCCAGATTGGAAAGAGGTGACTCTTTTTTGCTACTTAATATCTAATATCACTCCATGGATTCAGTAACTAACATTATTTTGTATCTAAATTATATTTCTATATCCTAGTTAATTGATTAATTAATGAGGTTATTTTGAAATGATATGCACCTACTAGTATTCAGTACTATGCTATATTTTAATGCCAAGCCTGTCTTTACATCTTCAACCTGTACTATACGTAAGTCAATATACTGATATAAAAGGACTTTCTATTTTTAACCGCATGCCTGGTGTATTAATTTTATGTCTGACAAAGGGCGTGGATGAGATTTTAATGCGGACAATAGAAATCAAGCTTTACTATGGGATAAATCAGACTAGAATGTCTTAACTGGTTAATAATTTGTCTAATATAAATTGCTGGCATCTTTTGTTTAAAATTTGCTGATGTTTCCTCTAAAAACTGCTTTATAACTCTTGTTAATTCGTCCCCTCCCCCCGCCCCCCCCCCCCCCCAAAAAAAAAACCCACCCAAGCACATGTGACATGAGTTCATTTTTTCTTGCCGGGCTTGGATTAGAAAAATATAACACAGTAATCTATGAGATAGACACATATTCGACTATGTATCTCCTTATGCTATGCCTTTACCCTGAAAGTAGGATTAACAGCAATGTTTTATACTATGCTTAAAACTCACAGCAACCTTAATAGTTCTCTAGTAAAGCTATGTCTTATACTTTTGTTTTGATTACATTTGTTTTTCCTATATATGTGCATTCCCTAACATGTTGCAAGTTCAATAAAAATCCCCCTCATTAGATCATGATGATGGCTTCCCATGGAAGACAATATAATACTTCAGATGTCTCGCACGGTTTTGTCAATTTCACTGGATTGTAATATTACTGACAATAATGCTTGACTAATCAAATTCGAATACCTAGCCTTTTCCTTTCTTCATGAAATGTGGATTCATGCGTCTTTAAGTTCAAGAGTACAAGTTCCCTCATTGTGTATGAATCTTTTTTATATTATATACATGCAAGCCAGATATTGATGTAGAAAAATCTTGGGAAAGGATGTTTAGGCTCTTGTCTGGGCTAGTGAACAATATTCAGGACATTAATATGATGTTTCTGAAGCTGTCTTGGTTGTTTTGTAGGATGGGGACGGTTTGGGCTCCATACATTATGATTTTTGTGAGCAGATTTAAGTGCATAATGTCTGAAAGTTGTAGGATAAAGTAGAAGCAGGAAATGGGAATAAGTCTAGGCTTAATACAATCTTCGAAATTTCTCTGAATTTTCAATGAACTGGATGCAGGTTAAGATATTATAAACATTTGTAACTCTTATGTATGGCTCCAACTTTTGACTAACCTCACTAGGAGTGGTTTTTTATAGAAAAAACACTAGAACATATTAAAGCTTAACTCTATATCTCCTAGTCCTAATAGGAACATAAAAAGGTAAATTTCAAATAACCTGCAAGTCATGGAGTTTCTAAAATACTCGTAGAATGAAATTAATTGTATAGCCTATCTAAAGTAAAATCATAAATTAATTCAGCTATAATGAAATTCAACAGAATAAGTTGCCCCTCGTTATAATTTTCTTATGATATTTCATGTTGACCCTTTTTATCTGAATTAGATATGCTTACCATTGGGGAACTATGTTGGGTTTCTCAACTCAGTCAACTGTATACAAGATAAGAATTGAGAAAGAGAAGCATATTAATCTAGTTAATTTAATATACTATATAGTGCTGAATAATATGTATTTCGATTCCAATAGTCAATGTACTCCTTTACCATAAAAAGATTTGGAAATTAGGGTTCTGACTACTGAATATGCACACTGTAACAAAATCTCTTATCTAAGCTTCTTTTATGTGCGTCCTCCCCCCATTTTGGATTTCAGTCTGCCTGGTGCCCAAGAAATGTTTGAGAACTAGGACTGTCATGTTATTTAATTACTGGACTTATCTGATCTAAGCTTCTAAATTGACACAAAGGTGAAGTCAGCAAAATCAATGTATTGATCTTGTCAAATGTAGCATATTCTTATTTTATCTTAATCTCTTGGCAGAATCCTATGCAATAAAAAACACATGAAGCATGAAATAATTTCTGTCTTTGTTCTGTACTTTTAGTATATTGTCTTTCCCAACCCGTTCTGCAATGGATTTTCTGAAAAATTCACACGGGCATTGTTTATTTTATGGCACTTCTGAAAGTCATCGTAGTACAGACCCATGTGTTTTTTGGCAAAAAAGGGACCAAGCGGTTGTATGTAAAAGTATTTAGGGAGATTTATTCAAACTAGCCCTGAGGTTTGGTGTAATTACATTTACCACCCTCCATGTTTGCAAAATTACTGGAACTACCCTTGAGATATGGAATTTATTGAAGTTAACCCTTACGTCATTAATGTCATAAAAAAAATTTTGAATTCCGAAAATACCCTTGGGTACTACTATCTAAGAAATCACAAAACCTAAAGAAATCACAGGTTTCTCCACTGATTGCTTCCATTTTTCAATAATGTCACTCGTTTTTCACGGTTTAACCCTATTTCGTCACTTTTTTTTTTACCAATTTCACACGTTTTTTCACATCAAAAGTCTATTGGATCACGTCGGCACAAAAATTAATGCCGTAAAAGGGGTAGTTGTAGTGAATCTAATACCTCAAGGGTAGTTTGTGTAATTTCTCGAACATGGAGGGTGGTTAGTGTAATTACTAAACCTCAGGGGTAGTTTGAGTGATTTTCCCAAGTTTCTAAATGATATGTTTGTGGTGATGTTCTGAAAGCATGAAAATAATGAAATCCTTGGAATATCGGTAAAAATTAGTAACAAATATATATGCTGATGAGTTTGATCAAGGCATAGTATATAAATATCAACCACTCCTACAAAATATTATCGTTTATGAATCAGCACATTCAGCACCCATTGCATATAGGAGTTCACTAGTGTGTCTGACCAGGCCTCTGTTTAAATTGCATATATCGGTAAAAATTAGTAACAAATATATATGCTGATGAGTTTGATCAAGGCATAGTATATAAATATCAACCACTCCTACAAAATATTATCGTTTAAGAATCAGCACATTCAGCACCCATTGCATTTTAGGAGTTCACTAGTGTGTCTGACCAGGCCTCTGTTTAAATTGCATACACATGCTTCCTGATATATTTGCATAACTGAAGGATGTATAGCTCTATTCTCTGTTTAAATTTAATGCTTTATCGCTGCTGGTGTTACTCCAGTTGTTTCTCTTTCAAGTAGAATCTGCAGAGTTTCTGTTTGTCATGAGTTTGGCATGATTTTTAAATTGTTTATTCAGGTCCCACCGGTACCCAGCGAATCCCTTCCTGAAAGACCAGGCGCGCCGGATTGTCCGGTAAGCTGATTCCCAAACGTTTGTGTTCAACTATAGCTCGTCGTGGTATGAAATATGTTTGTTTGTTGAATTTGTTTCAGTACTTTGTGAAGACTCAAAGATGCAAGTTTGGTATTAGGTGCAAATTCAACCACCCAGCACTCCCAGTAAGTTTCTTTGGCATATCTCATATGAAATCCTTTAAAGGCGTGCCTTTTCCTGTTACTTCATTCAGCTGATTGCTTGTTGACTCAATTTCAGGGTGCTCCTGAGGATGGTGATGTTTCTGCCCTACCTGAAAGGCCATCGGAGCCTCTATGTTCTGTAAGATACTCTTCTCAGGAGGGCATTTCTTAGTACTTGCTGGCAATCTAGTAATTTAACTCGTTAAAATTTAAACAGTTCTATATGAAGACTGGAAACTGTAAGTTTGGTGTAACCTGCAAATTTCACCATCCCAGAGATGTGCAGATACAATCAGCAGGAGAAGGAAACGGCACTGGGGTGCAGAACACAGTGTTCGGAGATTCCAAGCCACTGCAACCACCTTTTACCCCAGCATTATTGCACAACACCAAAGGCCTTCCCGTCAGACCAGTATGCTTCTCTAAACAGATTTTAAAACTTCAATATTCAATGAGTATCAATTGACTCGTGCAGAAATTTATTAGTTATGTTACACAAATATTAAACGTCTAGAGTATATATTTAGGCCATTATTACACCTGCTCCTAGTGAACCTTTGGTTTTTGGTATGCTGTTCTCATCACTTTTACATTTGACAGGGTGAAGAAGATTGCCCATTCTATTTAAAAACTGGCAGGTTAGCATATCTTCGGCATCACGTTCTGTGTTTGCATATTAAAAAAATTCCTTATTGTTCCTAATATGTTTTTGTTTTCATTCAATCAGCTGTAAGTATGGGACCACGTGCCGCTACAATCATCCTGAGAGAAATGGTATGTGGGTTACCTTACATCATGACAATTTTTTTCTGCTTAATGAGTTTTTAATGATCACTCATCACTATTGGAATTATATGCAGCGATTAGTCTACCGGCAGCTGTTGTTGCTCCTACTCTTCTAACCTCTCCTTCAACACATTTCAACAGTTATGGTGTTATTGCGCCGGCAGCGGCTCTCTTGTCAACTTATGATCCAAGGCTGACTCATACAACGGTACATTTGAAATCGTTAATGTTTCTTTGCTGGTTTTATAGTATTTGTTTGGTGCATAAAATTGCTGGTAATATTGATAATTTGAGACTCCCTCTGATTTTTTATTCTTCTAGTGTCGTCTTAGATTTTCTATTTTAGTATTAAGGCCACCGCTTATCATTAATCTGTGGACTTTTGAATTTATGGGATAAGAAAAAAGCTATGGACATATTTTACATGTGAAGCTATGTTACTGCTTCTAGGTTTAATTAATTACTACTCCCCCTGTCCCCAGTATCTTACTCCTAGTTTCATTTTGGGATGTCTCAAAAGAATACTCCATTTCCTGAAATGGTTTTTTTTTTTTTTTTTTATCAAACTACCCTCTCACGTAATGTAATGATCTGACACCACTAATTCTCAGCCACTACTTTTGAAGGCATAGATGTAAAGTTATTCAAACGTTTCACTATTTTTGACTCATGAAGCCCCGCGCCAAAAATGGTAGGGAGCAAGATAAATGGGACGGAGGGAGTATTTTAGTTTGTAATTATGGGAGTTTATCTCATTTTTTCTGGTTATTCTCAACGATGTTATTTATTTGCTTGTTGCAGCTTGGATACGGCCCAACTATTTACCCTCAACGTCCTGGACAACCAGAATGTGATGTGCGTACCACTTTGTATAATTACACTTCGGTGATGAGTAATTTTCAGGAACTTTAAGACTCACTGTCTCTAATATTATCTTCTATTTAATGATTAAGCATAGACTTCTTAATATGAAGAGAATGTTTGACTATTTTGAATTGCTAGTTTTAGTTGTGTGGCCTTTGCATATGCAGTTTTTCTTGATTATTTGCATTTTCTGCTATTCAACTTGTTAATGTTAATATTCATAAGACCTCGATTTTGTGAAGTAATTTGCGTGTATATAGATACTTTTGCTTTTGGACCTCTTTGCACTAGCCCTTACCTTACTAACTATCTGACTAGTTATTTCCGGTTCAAGTATTACATGAAAACAGGGATATGCAAGTTTGCGGACACCTGCAAGTTTCACCACCCTATTGATCGTTCAGCGCCCACAGCAGCTAAAGAATCTCTGCTGGAAACTGTGAAGTTAACTCTTGCTGGCCTGCCAAGGAGAGAGGTACTTTTTGATCATCTGATGAGAACTTTAAGTACAAAATATTCTTTTGAGATGCACAATTACTGGATGAAGGACTTTGTTAATTTTTTCAGTTACTATATAAAATTCGAAGGACAACAATGTATCTCCTCAAATTTTTTTTGTAAAGTTACTGATATATCATACAGCTTAGCAGTATTGACACGGGCCCTATATTGTTATTAGTTGTTTAATTGAAGCAGAAGGAAGGGGTGAACTTGCTAGTAAAAGTTGAGCTTAAATTGATGAACATCAAGTTGACTTGCCTGAAATGGCTTAGTTTTTAATATATGTGCTTCAAGTTCGATAACATATATTTTTTTTTATTGGAGGAGGGTGGGGTTATTGATTACTTTTGTATTTAGTGCTACCAGGTCTGCATGTTTGATGGACGAGGCCAGTTTAGCTACTTATCTTAAATCTCTTCCTGATTTTTTACGCAAGCAATTTTCATTAATTTTCCATTGGATAAATTTGGCAATAACTCGAAATTTTATCAGCCTTTTATTGCATTGGCTACTATGCCAAGAATATTTTGACTAGAAATAATTACTTAAGCGAGACGTAAAAAGTAAAAATATGGAGTACATAAAGAGGCCGAAGTCTGAATGTGTATAATTTGAGCATATCTTCAATTTATCAAGTGTTCTGTATGTTTACAGTCTTGTTTTTTTTTTTTTTTTTCTCTTCTATTGGGGTATTCATTTAGTTAAACAATTAATTCATTACCTTGTTGATCATGTTTATAGGGTTCAGTACACTGTCCATATTATATGAAGACCGGAACATGCAAATATGGAGCAACATGCAAGTTTGATCACCCACCTCCTGGAGAGGTGATGGCTATGACTTCATCAGACGGAGTATCATCTACTGCTGTTGTTGAAGAGAAAGAGAACGGAGAAGATGTTTAAAATATTCAGGATTTCTAAATTTAGCCCAACTTATCTCAAATGAAATGCTGGTGGAGTTGGCCATGAATGGAGATTATTGTGATGGTGAAATATCCGTTGGATTTAAGTCATGTTGGTATCAATCGTTGTTTTCGTATTGTCTACTATAAATTAGCTTTGTTTAATACTATAGGGGTTTGTTTAAATTTTTTTCTTCTTTTGGGTTTGCCATTTCGGGGTAGTTATGCTATAATAAGTCTTGAGGTCTTTGCTTGGAGATAATGTTTCTTGCTGATTCTTTGTTTACTGGTGAGGTTGACGGGATTTTAAGGGCTGATAATGAATGTTGCTCACGAGGGTGCTTGTTGGTTTGCAAGTCATTTTCTACTGAGTTTCTGGCAAGGTACCCTTGTGAAATGCCTAATGTATAACATACCCTCATGTTAGATGAAAATAGGCATGTAACCCATGTAATGTACAATACTAAGCCTTTGTTTTTTCTCATTCATTCTTCAATGGTGTCACAAAAACACCTTGTAACATGACAAATTAGATGAGCATTTTGCATGTGGTATTGTCTAATGAACATTTAACCTCCTGTAAAGATGAAAAACCTCAAGAGAATCCACGAAAGCACGGTGCCCTTTTATTTTCAGAGAGATATCCATCCTGCCGTGTAAGAATAAGGCTAATTGCTACCACTCCATTTTATACAATCATACTCTTTTGAACCCTACGCAATATGCAATTAACTAATCTTCTTTGAACTTAATGAATTGATGACCAAAAATATTGGCTTACAGACTTCAAGTTTTGATGGTTGAACCATGGGTCATATTGTTTTTAGAAGTATTTGGTGATGGTACATTTAACAAGTGACTTCTACAGTGCTAGTCTTATGCATGAAATAGGAAGCCATTTTCAGGATCTTACATAAATACCTAATACAATCATCAATTCAATTAAATTGATTTTTCTTAATCGTTTGCAGGTCGCGATATTTGGAACGATATACACTTCAGAGTAATTTTCATAAGCTGGAAATATTTCTTTTTCAGTTTACAGTACACTAATTGAGATGGAAAAAACTAAAGTACTAATCTAAATGGGAAAAATATCAGGAATCGAATACAGATTGCATAATAATTAACCATCTACTCATCATCACATAACTACACAGAAGTATGGATATTATTAAGATTACAATAACATGACAAGGGAGAAAAAAAAAAAAAAAAAGAAGTATTAAAAAGACAGGTGATTATTAAGCTGTGCCAGTGACGCCCAAATCATCCTTGTCATCATCATCATACTTCCCGGCGCCGAAAACAGGGCCACCAGTACCGGCGGCATCATCCACCTTGTCCTGAAGTTTTTCGATCTGAATTCCACCTTCATCCTCCTTTGAGTGGACATCGCATCGTGTCTTGTTCTCCCCGCCTTCTTTAGACTCGTATGTCGTCGCCGTAAACGACTCCGGCGGCTGTGCTCCTTGTGCCCCTGACATAATTTGATTGATATTGATATCTAATGCTTATGCTAAGTACTCAAATGAAATGTATGTATATATATATCTCGGCTTTATGATATTCTTGTCGCATCTCTTTCTCGTATAGAAATTACTATATATGTAAATAGATGATTGACGGAATTTGGAAGGCTTTGGGTCGGCGAAGCTTATCTGTTTGTCGATACACGTGGCGGCGTAACCAGGCCGCCGCTCATCTACGTGTTGCGCGTGTAGTAATGTCTGGCACTTGGGTTGGGGGAAAAAATATTTTGGGCACACGCATCCGTAAATTAAATTCCAAGGACCCAATTCAGCTGTCACATACTTAGATATAAATAGAATCTTGAGTCAAAGTTATGATTTACAATTTTTTTTTTTTTTAATATTAAAACAAACTTTCATTTCAAATTAACACCAAAATTAAATCAGTCTACAAGGGGATCCCTCATCACAAAAAATAGAAATAGGAATATTACAAGGACTAAAAGGGCAGTCCATTTCAAACTGAAAGCCCAATAAACAAGGTTGTGGGCAGCAAAGTTTGTATTCCTACCGGTAAACTTGAAACGCCAACGTGACCAACAGTCAGAAAAAAACTTTTATCTCCTCAACAATTCCCGCAATAGACCAATCTAGATTAGACTCCCACTTATTAATGGCCTTCACAAGGTTAAGACATGATGAATTCATCCTCGTGTCCAGCACATAAACATTTTACATTTTTTTCTCTTCCCATCTCGATTTAAAAAAAAATTGGACAACCTTTTCCTACTACCCAAATGAATAAATATCATCATGTACAATAGTCCCAAGATGTAACTGAGAAGGTTACGATGACCCAAAATTTTCTTTTATAAATTATACATACAAGTTATGAATAAAAATGTTAATAGCTAGAAAAGTGGAATTGAAATTAATACATGTCTTGTAAGCAATTTATTTTAAATTAAAGATATACGAATCGGTTTTTAAATGTATATTGAAAGGTTAAGAGAAAACTTATTTCTCTGTTTTCTTCTTTTGAGCGTCCATCTTTTTATTTTATATTTTTTCGTCATCGTCTTGTTTAGATAGTATACAATAAAATGAGAGGCCTAAAATATATGAACATTACAAATAGGATTTATTTTTCTGCTTGGCAATTTAAAATAGTAAACCTTTAACGTAAAAATAAATTAAATTACAAGTCTATGACAAGAAGCTGGAATAGCTCAGTTGGTTAGAGCGTGTGGCTGTTAACCACAAGGTCGGAGGTTCGACCCCTCCTTCTAGCGATTTTTGTTTTTTGTCGACTTTATAAACCTTTCCTTGTTCTATACACAATCCATCACTTGCAGCAACTAGTACACCTAGGGCCGTTTGGTAGTGTGTATGAGATTAAAGGAGATTAGATTGAAGTCGGATTGAAGGTCATATTAAAAATACGTTTGATAGATTTGATTTACTCATATTACATTAAAGCAATCTACCGTAATATGTTTGTAGAGTTATGAGTTTAGGCATATATTAATATATTTTCACTATTTAATTGAACATATTATGTTTGTAAAAACCCGAAAATTCCTACATATATGAAATTTCTAATCTTGAATTTGAACTTTAAATCAAGAAATCTATTGAGAATTTAATTAGTTAATGAGTCTTCAAATTGAGACCCAATGGTACACTTTATGAAAATATTGGGGTCAAATTGTAAATTTTCATAGTTAAGGGGTATTTTGCAAAATCTCATAAACTTAATTGTTGAAATTAAGCCTAATGGTGACAAATATCTTTACCTAAATGAGTTGTCAACAAATTAGAACACATTAGTGTCATCTATGTGGATGAATTCAATTGGATGTAGAGTACTATATATAACTTCTATTCTCTTCAATTGAAGAAAGAAAATTTAGTTTAACATTTCCTTCTCCAAAGAATAAAGTTGTGAGAGGTTTCAAGTAATCAATAAAAGATTTAGAGGAAAGAAAAAGAGGGAAAATATATAGGCAAAACACTTAAGACAATTTTCGGCTTTCTATCCAGCAGCCTCAGTTTATCAGCTGTTTCGGGACCATCAACCGTTGGATCATCCTAAAATTTTGACTGAAGGTCCTAAATACTTGGGTGTACGTTTCAACTGTTCGGATCATCAATATCACAACTAGAAAGGAAAAGGAAGCCACTTGAAGTTGGGGTAAACTTATGAATGCTTGGTGATTTTTCGAAATTCCCAAGAAAAAGAAAAGAAAAGAAGGGGTGAGTGTGGGATTTAAATATCGGTCGCTTCCCTCGACTCATTATTTAAACGCGTTAAATAGTTTCGGTATTAATTTCGTTAGTTTCATGACTTGATACGGTTATTTGAATGCTTTCCTATGGATACTTTGTTAGCTTAGATGCTCAAATAAATATTGGTATATATGGACTATGTTATAGAGTTGGTTTATAAAGTCTTATAATTTTGATAGATGTTGGTCTAATAACACTAAAATCTCTTCGTAAACTGAATTTTGATAAAGTAGTATACAATAGTGCATTGGTTAATAGGTACTAAGATGAGTTTGATTAAATAGAAACTAGTATACGCTCCGTGCTATGCACGGAGTCATGTTAAATTTTATTTATGAAGTAGTTTATGACAAATTAGTAGGAGAATAATAATGATTCTGACACATAAAGAAAATGAAGACTACAATGATAGTCTACAATTATTTATAAAATAAAGAAACAAAAGCCAATTCAAAAGGAAAAAAAAAGACCACGTAATGAATTTTTTAAAATAACCAAAATAGTTATACATCAGGCTAAGCATAATATTTCAAAGTACAATATCGATTCTTTCATCTATGATGAATACAAACTCAACAATGATTCCTAGCTTCCACAATCTCTAACTTTTGTGCATTCTAACTCTTAACTATACAATTGATGAAAAAATACAATGATCAAATAAAGTAAAAGTGCATCCTGGTATCAGCTACATACTTGCAGCTCCAATTATATGCAAGGATGTATTAATTTAAGCTTCTCTAACCATTTTCCTTGGTTCGAGAATTCTGGGAGCAGATGCCATCTTCTTACTTACACTTTTTCCTCCAAAAATTAGTCTATGTCGTCCATCAAGTTTCCTTCAAAAATAATTTTGTCAAATATCATTTCCTTGTGCTTTGCAAGTTTTATTTCCCAACCCCCAACAACTCCAACAATGTACTTGTGCTAACTTCAATAAAAAAAAAAAAAAAAAGTATTTGTGCTAACTTCAATATAATACAATGTTCTCAATCTTGGCTACATTTTGTTGCTCAGTAGTCCTGGAAAAATTAACAATGAAGGGCCCTAGATCATATAAATTGTTGTTAATGAAATCACCATAACCATCATTGAAATCAAGATAAACTATATGACACAACACAGAAATACATATTTTGACACACTTCAATCAAATCAATAAACAGAAATTTGCAGTGTAGAGAATAAACATTTAAGATGTTCCAATGATCGAGTTATCTCCAATTTGAATCATGTATAAAAATATTTATATTTTGCCATAAAATACCCCAAAATATGCACGAAAAGCACACCAACTCTTCTCTTTGCCAATCCTACACCCCCACTCACCTTCATATTTACCCACACAAAATACCACTCACTCTTGCCATTGAATCCAACTATATATTCAAAACATATAATAACAGCATCAAGAAAGTCTATACTATGAGAATAGATAAGATAATCATCTCTAATCATGCATCTAATACGATAAAGGAATTAAATGATTGATAAGATAGCCAAGTTTACTAATGGAACCAATTTTATTTTTCCTTCATCTTTACTTTGCTCATTGCTTCCATGATGGTTCTTGTTTTTTCTCTCGAAACCTGAGACTGTTTAGCAAACACAAGTGGACACAACCTTTCCATTTATTTGGTATGGAGCCTTTCTTATATGGTTGCAATGTCCACATTCAGTTTTTGCAAACACAATGAAGATTTAATCTGTTACTGAAATGGATACTTGAGAACTTGTAAAATCATGCAATAAGAAAGAAAAAAGTTGAACTTGTAACTTAATGAACTAATCTAATATTTTCCCCAAACGAAAGATGATAACATACTTACTTGACTTCTGGTTGAATTGATGTCATTTAAGAACAATCATTTTCTTTTGGAAATTAATCTCAAAACCTTTTTGTCAGAATGGAAGACTTCTGAGAGGTTCTCTGTGAAAAAATCATATTAATGGCAGTCAAACATTATGCATATCTCTTGACTATCTTAAAAAACATTAAAATCATGTAGTCCTTTTTTTTTTGATAGAATTACAATCATGAAGTTACTCAATGTCAGCCAAATTCATGATAAAAGATTCATGAAAACAAAAATTAAAAACCCAATAACAAAGCAAAATACACCTTTGAAAATGGACATGAAATCATATAGCTATACAAATTGATGCCAAAAGAGTGAATAAACATCCTCACATATGAAATTAAAACAAAGTCCTAAGATAGATTTACAAAATAGCTATACCAAAAAAATATATATAAATGTTATCATTCAAATAACTAAGTAAATAAGACTCTGTCTTACAAAATATAATCTTGTGTTTCACATATCGAACTAAAACAAAACCCAAATATTTATGATTGAATTTGAAAACATAAGTGTGGAAATCTTGGTTTGTCTAGTTTGTAGCATTCATGGAAGGTGCAAATGCGCCTAAACCAAGAAAATAAAGATTTGTTATTCAAAATCTGCATTGTTATGCAGGAGCAACATATAATATCACCTAAGAACGGTGATCTCCAAATATAACATATTTGATGCATTTAGGAAAAAGTGATTAATAGAACAAACATTCTACAATCTAAATTCACAATCTAACTCAAACACTTACTATTATGCCATAATAATATAGAAAAACAATCATAATTAGTTCATTTTTTCCCCTAACACATGAATTTAGACTTTACACAATATAAAAGTAAAACCCAACTCAACAAACTTTGGAAGCCATGGAATTACAAATTTCTTAGTTCTCTTAGAGCTTTTTAGTGTGGTCTTTTGATCAAACTTGTAGCTAATGACAATGATTATATAACAAATTGAAAGCTAAGCAAGTTAGAGAAGAACAGTTGCCCAAAAAAGTTGAAGAAGAACTCACTGCCGGCCTTTCAGAGCATACTTTTAAAGAGAAAAAACTGATTAACTAAATTAAAATTGGAATACTGATTAACCTTTGGAGTGAGAATCTTTCATTGATTTTAGACCGCCTTCAGTAGCAAACAAAGTCAGCATCCTGCTTTGATATTTCAAGAGTAAATCTGAAGACTAAGTCGCCTCCCCTTTTTATCTATTTTGTGCTTGTCTCGTTAATCTAAAATTTTGTTTTGATTTTTTTATCTTAACTTTTGTATTGTTTATGAAAATTGTTATGTTGTGAATGTAGAAGTTATCAGATTTTTGTTTTCATGCGAGAATGAGAAGGGGGAAGAAGGCAGTTGGGGGAAGTGGGTTTCTTTTAGGAGATATTTAAGGAAGGGAATTAGGAATTCTGAAGAAACCGTGGAGTTTAAAAGTTGTTCACTAACTTCTCTCTTATTTTTCATGAATAAATAAAATTCTAAATTCTATAAAAATAGTATTGAGTCAAAATTAATAAATGGTAGTTAAGAGACTGTTCTCAAATATATTTATAAGTAGAAGTAGATGGGTGAAAGAGTTATATAAGTTGATAGATAGTTTTGGTTCTGGTGGCTATTAAGCATAATTTCTATGTAAATTAATTTAATAATGTAAATTGTTAAGCTTTTAGAATATAAGGTACTAAATTGAGTTTTGATATGTTGGTAGAAATGATGTTTGGATTGAATGAGGTTTATGTTCTCTAATCTAGAGTGGTACGGCTTGCAGCATTAGTTTTAGGCAAGAGGTTTAAAAGTGCCATTTCTTGTACTTAATTGAGATTATGCGTGATTTTTGAAATAGCATATGTACTGTTAAGAAGTGGTTTTGATACGAATTGGTTTATGTAAATTATCTATCTGCCGTTTTGTTGGGCCCATTTTGGCTTGTGCTAAGAAGTGGTTTTGATACGAATTGGTTTATGTAAATTATTTATCTGCCGTTTTGTTGGGCCCATTTTGGCTTGTGCGGTTTTGCGATTAAGTCGAATAGCACGGGCTATTGACTCGGTCCTGAAACCCTGGCCTGGCTTCGTATATTCAATAGACCGGGGTTTTTGGATATACGTAGTCGTTGGTGGATGCATTGACTAGTCATGCAGGTTTTGATAAGGCAGCTCCTTATCGAGGTGTGTTCGGTGAAGAAAGCTCCTTGAGGGGGATATTTACTGATAAAGTTTTGGTACTTATTCTATGCTATGTTGTTGAATTTTCTTAAATTGTTACTTGCCGAATTTCTCAAAATTTTATACATAAGACGCACACCCACCTCACTAAGTTTCCAGTCAACTTACGTTTCTACTTTATCTATTTACAGATTTACTGGAGATAGCGTAGAAGTGAAGAAGATGTTTTCTCTACGTGACGTAATAATATTTTGAGATCTACTAGTGTCTTGTAAATTAACTAATAAAGTGTTGGTCTTGTAAAAATTAAGAAAGGTTATGACATATGTAAATTAACTAAGTATGTTTTGTAAGTATTAACTAAGTATTTTCTAAGCCAGGGGTGTTACAATGTATCAACTCCCACGAATGTGGGTATTTTCTCTAGTTTCATACTAGCATTTCTCTAGTTTAATACTAGCAATTAGTTTACTTTGATATCTTTGTAATAGTTTCGATTCGATATGGCATTTGACGTAATCACGTAACAATGTATTCACCATCTCAAAAAAAAAAAAAAAAAAAAAAAAAAGATATATCACTTCATCGAAGCCATTTTTTTAATATGTATAAGAGTATGAGTTGATCAATGTTTGTTCAATATTTTTGTTTGAATGCATCCATGTTAATTGTAAATTGATATAGATATTAATTTGTGATTTATTTATGTAGAATGTGTTTCCATTTTCAGAAATTTAAGAAGAATTTATGATATTTATGATATATAACAAGAAGCTGGAATAGCTCAGTTGGTTAGAGCGTGTGGCTGTTAACCACAAGGCCGGAGGTTCAACCCCTCCTTCTAGCGAATTTTGTTTTTTGTGGACTTTTTAAACCTTTCCTCGTTCTATATCACAATCCATCACTTGCAACAACTAGTACACCTAGCTCCGTTTGGTAGTGTGTATGAGATTAAAGGGGATTAGATTGGAGTCGGATTGAAGGTCATATTAAAAATACGTTTGGTAGATTCGATTGAGTCATATTACATTAAAGCAATCTACCATAATATGTTTTGTAGAGTTATAAGTTTAGGCATATATTAATATATTTTCACTACTTAATTGAACATATTATGTTAGTTAAGATATATCACTTCATCGAAGCCATTTTTTTAATATGTATAAGAGTATAAGTTGATCAATGTTTGTTCAATATTTTAGTTCGAATGCATCCATGTTAATTGTAAATTGATATAGATATTAATTTGTGATTTATTTATGTAGAATGTGTTTCCATTTTCAGAGATTTGAGAAGAATTTATGATATTTATGATATATAACAAAAAGCTGGAATAGCTCAGTTGGTTAGAGCGTGTGGCTGTTAACCACAAGGTCGGAGGTTCAACCCCTCCTTCTAGCGAATATTGTTTTTTTGGACTTTTTAAACCTTTCCTCGTTCTATATCACAATCCATCACTTGCAAAAACTAGTACACCTAGGGCCGTTTGGTAGTGTGTATGAGATTAAAGGGGATTAGATTGAAGTCGGATTGAAGGTCATATTAAAAATACGTTTGGTAGATTTGATTGAGTCATATTACATTAAAGCAATGTTATTAAAACCGGACCGGACCGGCCGGTCCGACCGGTTGGACCGCGAACCGGAGGTTGGTCCAGTCCGGTTTATCCCCTAAAACCACTTACTCCAAAACTCAGTTCGAACAGGGTTGAACCGGTCCGAAACCGCCGAACTGGTGAACCGGTATGGACCGGTTCAACCCGATTTTGAATTTCCTTATTTTTTTAATTTTTTTTTAATGTTATAAACTAAAATTTCTTGTAAAAGTTGGGATTTGAACACCTAACCTTTAGAGTGAAAAGTGATTTCCTTACCATTTGAGCTACATCACTTTTATTAAACTTTTAGTACAAATTAAAACTATAAATTATAGAAACTTGTAGCCAAATTTATATATAAATTAAATAATTAACTCAAATAAATATTTTACACATTATGAATGAAAATTAATACTCATATAATAAATTTTAATAATTTATTCTATAAAATATTTATTTTCAATATTATTTTTAGGATAAAGAGTCAAATCGATATAATATGCAAGTTTGACTTTGAATATTAGACTTTTATACATAACCATATTTTAAAATTTATGAATTTCTTAGTTTGTTGTATTTTTAACTTACACTTTTAAATTTTTATAAAGGAATATAATCATTTATATGAGCATACAAATTATTACCATATTACCGTTATGATATAAGTTAGATAAATTATATGATTTAATTTTAGTATAATATAACAAATTTTATATTTTTAATCAATTGTAGGATAATGTTTAAATTTTACGCACATTATATACTTTAAAATTAAATATATTTATTTTATTATTATGACGTCATCCGGTCCGACCAGTGGTCCGACCGGTTCAACCAGTAAAACCAGTAACCAGTCGGCTCACAGGTTCACTATCCGGTCCGGTTCTGAAAACATTGCATTAAAGCAATCTACAGTAATATGTTTTGTAGAGTTATGAGTTTAGGCATATATTAATATATTTTCGCTACTTAATTGAACATATTATGTTAGTTAAGATATATCACTTCATCGAAGCCATTTTTTTAATATGTATAAGAGTATGAGTTGATCAATATTTGTCCAATATTTTAGTTTAAATGCCTCCATGTTAATTGTAAATTGATATAGATTTTAATTTGTGATTTATTTATGTAGAATGTGTTTCCATTTTCAGATATTTGAGAAGAATATATGATATTTAATGATATGTTAAAAAGAAAATATGCAAATTTGAAGTTATAAGTGACATTTTACCTAATCCATATTCACCCGGATTAACTAATTCACCAATGTCTGAGTGGATTATAATCTAGTCTTAAGACCGAATCGTAAGGATTTAATCCATTTGACCCGGTACTAGAGCAATGCCGCCAAACATTATATTAACCCATATTAACTCATATAATATGACCTAATGCCCCATTAAGCCCTATCAAACGGCCCCTACAACATAACTTCCAACCTCTAGATTGGCTGCCGGCTAGTGATCAAACGGAAAGCAGAGCTATAAATTTTAAAACATTCGTTACAACAGGAATCAATGTTATGGCCGAAGCATCGTTGATTCATTCTACAATGAAGCAAACAATTTATTCAGTGATTTATACGCCCTTGTCAAATTTAATTGTATTATATATAACACAATGTCAAATTGCCAGTCTCTTTGTACAATTAATTACTCTCACAAAGCAGTACACATCAATCATCATAAGAAAATCAAAGACTCCTAAAAATACTCAAATTCAACATAAGAAGAATCCCCAGAACTGCTATTGTTCTTCTCACTTCCAATCTCCGCAATCTTCTTCTCCGCATTACCCGAATCCCTACTAGCAAACTGCATAAAGTCCACAGGTTCCGGAATATAAGGAGGCATGGCACTTCTTACCAAAGCCCAGTTCACACCTTCAAAGAAAGGATGCTGTTTTATTTCAGTAGCCCCCCTCTTATAAGCAATTCTCTTATGCGGTTCCTTAACCAGCAGCCCTCGTATCAAATCCCTTGCCATAAAACTCACTTGTGGAGTATCTGGAAACTTCAATGGCTGCCCAACTACATTAAACAACGTAGCACGATTTCCATTACCCTTAAAAGGGGTTTTTCCATGTAAAAGCTCATACAAGAATATCCCAAATGTCCACCAATCAACTGCACTTCCATGACCCTCTCCACGAACGATCTCCGGAGCTAGATATTCGTGAGTCCCAACGAAAGACATGGAACGGACATTCGCAGGCTCTGCCATGAGCTCAGGAAGAGAGTTGATATTACTTCCGAGCCCAAAATCGGATTTGGATTTACGATTCTTTCTAGAAGGAAGGAAGCGAGGGAGAAAGCTCGATGGCTGCATACAACTACGCACCACGGCGTCGTCATCTAATAGGCCATTTTCGCCAGCATTGTGGACAGATGAAGACTTTACGAGGGTCGGACTTACAGAGCAACGAAGTGAGAGGTCAAAGTCGGATAGCATAATATGACCCTCTCCTCTTACTAGAACATTTTCCGGCTTTAGATCCCTGTAAACAATTCCTAGCATATGGAGATACTCCAACGCCAACAACACCTCTGATGCATAAAATCTGCAAAAATGTATAAAAAAATTAAAATGGCGATGTAAGGATTAACAAAGTGGAAAGTTAGTCAGTTATTGACCTAGCAGCTTCCTCGGTAAAATGCTTGTTGGGCTGCTTTTGCCGAAGAGAATGAAGGTTACCTCCACTGCAAAATTCCATGACCAAGCAATAAAACTTGTCGGTTTCGAAGTAAGTATATAACGTAGGTAAAAAAGGGTGGTCTAAAAGACCAAGAATCTCTCTTTCCGTTTGAGCTCGAAGTAACTTATTTCTACTTGCAAGAGAACCTTTATCCATGACTTTCATGGCGAAGAATTCATTAGTTCCTCGGAGTTCAACAAGGTAAACACTTCCAATGTCTCCATACCCAATTCGCTTCAAGAGCCGAAAATTGCTAAGACCAAGAGGACAATCTTTTGAAGAAGATGAAGTTATTGCATCCCATCTAACGTCACCGCCAGTGTGTGGCCTTAGAGGTGCACTTGTATTGTCTGTACTGTCACTGCCTCTGCCCTGATTCGAACTTGATACACTACTTTTAGCGGTACTTGGGTTTGTGCTAGGAGACATTGCGGGTGAACCACTTGGTGTCGAACTTATTAGATAATCGGAATTTGTAAATCTTCGGTGGCTGGGAGATGGGAATGTAGATGCACTAGACGGTGTCATGGCCTCGGTTTTTTGAAATTCGCTTGGTGACTTGTGAGTTGAAGATGAAAATAATTGGGAATTAGGATCTACGTTTATAGGTTCACATGGTGAGACACGGCTAGGATTTGCACTCGTCTTTGCCATTTGCTCTGAGTTACTCGAGTTATTAGATGTATTTGAATTTGAGGTCTTCCAATTTTTGGCAGCAAGGTCCGTGTTGCCGGGCTCGTTTGCCTTGTCTTCAGATGGTGTCTGATTCATCTGAAATTGAAGATAAAGTTTAAATCTTATTCATATTGACGCGGTGCAAGAATTTTAGGATGAAAATAAAATCCTCTTTATTCCCACAAGCAATTTCATATCTGAGCTACAAGATTATTAAGCTTCCTCCCCGTTTTAAATGATGATATTTAGCCTCATAATTTGTGCCATTTTACCTGAAAACAATGTTTCCAGTTCAGACTCTGACTTCGGATGAAGAGATGCTGAAAATCAAAATTAAATTTAACATATGTCATCGAAGCTATATTCACTATTCTTGGGAACAACATTCAGAATAAAAAAATAGATTTCAAAATTTGACATCCACAATTCAATTGATCAAGAAGTCTAAAACAATTGCATAATTGTTTTGATCACTTGGTAGCTCTATCTATTCATTCTTGCAATTGTAATCGTATCAAAGGACTGGAAAAACTGACTGACCTGATCAAGTTCTCCACCTGGATGCGCAGGGTTTCCACCCCAAGTTTATTGACAAATAAATTCTGAAAAGAATTTTTAAAAAAAAAAAGATGTCATTCATTGTTTATGCAAAATAAATTTATTGATCTAACAATCGAAATATATGCTTGTGCTGAATGATATTCATGCAAAAAATGTATACACACGATTTCATAAGTAAATGCATAGCACCTAAAGAAATAGCTGGTCGACGGATTAACAATATATTGGAGAAGGTATTCTTCAATGAAATCCATTGAGTTTACTTGCAATGATTTTGGTCATTGCCATTTGTTTGTTTCTGTTTGTAGAGTTATTATTGCAATGGGATTGGTAGAGAAAAATGCGGGAAAGAAGAAGAAGAAGAAGAAAAGGGAACGAGGAGAATAATAAATAGAAATAGAGAATTATTTAATTAATTAATTATATATATATTGGGGAATGTTGAAAGAGAGGACGACGTGGAGGGAGGAAAAAGAGAGAAGAGAAGCAGTCTCCTCTCCAGGTCACCTTCCTCCCGTCCAGGGGGATTGAGGGAGACGCCATAATCGCCTTTTCAAACTCCTTGGTCCCAATTTCTTTTCATTTCATATTATCTTTTCTACCCCTCCTATCAAATTTTCCTTTGTTTCATTTTGCACCCTCAAAAATACTTTTAATCACTCTATCTATCATCACTTAATTTTCCCACTTCATTTGTTCAAATAAAGTTATTAGCCACATTAATTTTACATATTAGGCACAATGGTCATCACCCAAACGATTAAATTTATTAGAAGAAAAAAAAAAGTAGAGATGAAATTGCCCCTGAATTTTTAATCAAATAAACTTCCGAATTGAAAGATTTATCGCCGATATAAGGGTAGGAGGATTAGAAATATCGTATCCGACCCGGCCCACTAACTCACGTAGAATTCATACCTATCTTCCTTCTATTTGGGGCAAAATAGCAATTTCCGTCCCCTAACTTTCACTAGCCCACAGAATTAGGACACTTAATTTTTCAGCAAGCAATTTACGTCCCTTAACTTTCACTGGTATGCAGAATTAGGACACTTAATTTTTCAGCAAGCAATTTACGTCTCTTAACTTTCAGTGGTCTGCAGAATCAGGACACTTAATTTTTCAGCAAGCATTTTTGGTCCCTTAACTTTCACTGGTACGCAGAATCAGGACACTTAATTTTTCGACAAGCAAAATACATCCTAACTTTTCTATACCCGCAATTTTACTCCACTTAACAAAACAAACACCCACTTGACAATCACTTAACAAACCGTCTCCAACTATTTCACAACATTAATAGTAATTCAAATCCCCAAATTAATTGTCCAGTTGGCAATTGGCAATTATGGAATTTTCAGCGAGTTGTGGATTAAAATTGCAGTCAAGTGGACTAAAATTGTAGGTATAAAAAAGTTATAGATTTCACTGACCAGTGAAAGTTAAGGGACGTAAAATGCTTGTTGAAAAATTAAGTATCTTATTTTTCGGACCAATGAAAGTTAAGGTATGTAAAATGCTTACTGAAAAATTAAGTGTCCTGATTCTGCAGACTACTGAAAGTTAAGGGACGTACATTGCTTGCTGAAAAATTAAGTGTTCTGATTCTGCATACCAATGAAAGTTAAGGGACGTAAATTGCTTGCTGAAAAAAAAAGTGTCATAATTCTGCGGAAAAGGTAGGAGACATAAATTGCTATTTTTGCCTTCTATTTGGACATAACTGGGGTGAATTTAAAAATTGGCCTTTTGGAAAATCTAGTTTGCAAAAATGGCCTTCAGGGGCCTTTTTACTGTAGAAGTGATATTTGCAATAGTTCCTTCTATTTCTTTTTTCTTTCATTTAAGTACCTTTTGTATTTGTTTATTTATTTTCTATATGATATATTAATTTTTGTTTATGTAGTTCATATTCGAAATCAATTTTTCGTCTTTCTAATATATTTATTTTAAATTCTATTATATCTGGGGCATAAGATTGAAGCCTTAGAAATTGTGAATATGCTAAAATAGCTTTATTATGTTCAATTTCTTTATTTATTTTTTGTAAGTTATCTTGTATTTTCTGTATTTTCTCCATTTTCGTTGCTTGGCTCTGATACCAGAAATTGGTCAGAGGCAGCGGATATTTGTTCATTACATAATTCGCACGAATTTCTTGCTTCTTTTATTCTTTTTTCTAAAATTTCTTTATTCATCTTATATATTTTAGTACTAATAACTGTTGTTCTTAAATATTCTAATATTTCATTGTAGTGTTTAATTAAATTTGATATTTCTTTGCACTTATTTTTAGGATTATTATTCATAGTTTTTCTTTTAAAAACTTACTTAAATCTGATATTTCTCTTTCTAATCTTATATATTCACTTTCTTCTTTTGTAGATTTTTCTGGTTTTTCTAAGAGTAGTTGTTTTACGTAAGGTTGCCTAAATGAGATTGATTTTCTTATTTGATTACTAGTTTCTCCTGATGTGTAAGGTTGTCTGAATGAGATTGATTTTCTTATTTGATTACTAGTTTCTCCTAATGTTATTTCTTTCATAGGTGATTTCTTGATTTGGGCTATTCCTTCAAAAAGTTTATCTAGATAAATGGATTCTTGATCCAAAAAGTTTATACTATGATGACTGTTGGTTAATGCATATTCAACCATATATGTTAAACTGAATGGTTGATCTCCTTCTTCCATTAAGTCTTTTCGTGTAAATTTGTATCCTAAACAAATGCTATTATCTAGATTCTTTGTTGATAATGGAATTGCATATTTAATTCCTAAATTAAATTTTAAAGTTTTATAAGCTAAATTTCCCATGGTTACTCCTAAAACTGAATCTTTAGTTTCTTTTATTCTTCTATCATAAGCTATTAAAGCTATTGGAGAGTCTATTCCTTCCTTAAAAGTAGATCTAATTAATACTTGTATAGTAGCAATTTGAATATATCCAATTTTACTTCTATCTTCTTTACTACGAATTTTTTGTATTCTACTTGCTATTTGTTCACTATCTATTAAAGGAATTACAATAGTTCCTCTGGTACTTTTTATATCTATAGGTATTTCTTGGGTGAATAATCCGTAATATATAACATTCTTTCTTTTTAATCTATCAATTATTGATTTATTGAAATGTTGTCCTTCCTTTAAATCTAATTTTGCTTTTTTAGTTTTTTCTATTTTATGTTCAATAATCGATTGAGCTGAATATGTTCCAAAAATTTCTTCTTGTTCTAGTATCTGTATATGTTCATCCATTTAAAGATTTTTGTTTATTTCGTAATATGGTAACTTAATTCTAGGAATGGGTATGTTGTTTATTGTTATATGCTTAGAGTTTATTTGATTATCTATTTTTTCTAAAAAATCTGCTCCTAACAAAACATCTGCTCCTACATTATTTTCGTCGATATAGATGGCTAGTTTAAAGTTTAAGTCTTCATGCAACATTAATTCTATATACGTTTGTTTACTATATTCTTTAAGTCCATTTATGGTTTCTACTGTTATAACTGGTGCTTCAGCAATAAGTGTTGAATATTTAGGGTGAATGTGTGAAAATGATGATCCTGTATCAATTAGAATAGATACTATACGTTCTCTATTAAGTACTCCTAATATATGATACTGTAAATGATTATTAGTAGAGACAAGATCTAAATCTATAGAATTCATCTTTTGCATACATCTAAATATCTAGGTAAAACATAAATCATATTTGTAATAAAAACATATTCAAGATCTATGTTATTATTTTCATGGTTATTATGAATATTAAAACGTGCCATACCTGAAAACGATTTGTTTTTGGCTGCTCGTTGCTTTGTTTTGGTTGATTTGCTGCTTCTGGATAGCTTCCAGCTGATGAATGAATGTTTTGAGTTGTTAGTTTTTAATGGTGTGTGTGTATGAATTGTTTTTTCCCTATTCAGAACTTATAAGAAGTTCAAGGAAGAACTCTCTTAGAAAGAGAAAATAAGCAAACACTTATTTATTATATTTTTCACTCTGCCTTTCAATTACATAGATGGTACCTATTTATAGGCGGACTGAATGAATTCTGTCCACACATTACAAACTGAGTGGAGGGATAGGAGTCCCTACACCTTTATTAGAGAAATAACATAAAGTAAAAAGAGGTACACCTGTAGCCCTATCTACAGTGGTTACATTATTATTTTACTATTTACATTTTGTTGTCTTCTGCTGATATTTATTAATCCTTCATTAATCCTGCCGACACTTTGCTAATTCCTCATTACTTCATAATCTTTCTGCCGACACTAGCTAATCTTTCATTACTTCATAATCCTTCTGCCGACACTTGCTAATCCTCTATAATTGGGTCTTCATCTTTTCGGCTACAGTGGCTGCATGTATGTCCTTTGAATGGTTTTATCTGCTGACATAATTTTTCTTTTTCTCCTTCATTAAGTTTATCAAAAACTCCTTTTATCTTCATCAACGCTTCTTCGAAATCCAGAAGAAATTCAAACTCCTCTGGTCTAAGCTTGTCTTTAAAATGAGAGTATATCATTACAGATTGATTCTTATAGTTAATTTTATACTTGGATTCATCTGTCATTTTTTGTAGTTGCACTAATATTCCAAATAATAATTGGTAATTAATTTCCGAAATGTCTTCATTTTCCTGGGTAGGTTCATCTCTTAGTGGATATTGGCCATTTGATATTCCCATGTTAACTAGTGAGTATGATGGTACTCGGATCTCCTTTTCTTCATTAAAAAATGGATAAGAACTATGGATTCTTAAAAAGACTTCCCGGTCTTTTCCAAAATGCTTTCTGTAGTTATTTACGGTTTTTATTATTCCAATGTTTAATTCCTGGATGATGGTATTTCCTTCGTCGATGTATATGGTGTCTAATAATCCATAATGAAAAAATTTGTATACCATAAGTGGGCTAGCTCCGCTTATGACGACTGCTTTCAAACTGAATGCTTTAACTGTTGGATAAAAGAACTTGTTTAGATCATCTTCCTTCCAATTTCTAATTAAGTTTAGATGATATTGAAAATCATCAAAACTTAATGTCTTCATCTGAATATGATCTTGTCTAGTTGGTACTTGGGTTAATTTTGAGATTTTTCCCAATGTTTGCATTTTTGTTAACTCCTTCGGCGGTTCAACCAAAACTTTTTTGAAAGTTTGGTCTACTTTTTTTAGCTCTTTATTGTTTGCTACTGCTTGTTTGGCTTCTTCCAGAGTGCTATATGATTTGTAGATAATTCCTTTCTTTCCCATAGTATGCATGGCTGCCTTGTGCCATTCATCAAAAACAGCATTCTCCATAGGACCATTAAATATTACATAAAATGTTTTTCGCTTACTTGATGATGCTCCTTCACTTGATGATACTCCTTCTATGGGTGTTTCTAATGATGCTTTTGATTTTTTATTTTTGTCTTCGTCCACCACGCTTGGCTTGCTAAACTCTGATAGCTGGTATGTGGGATCAAACATTTGTATTGCTTTTTCGATGCTTTGTAATTCTAAAATTTTTGCTTCAATATTTGCTTTTAGCTGCTTACATTGATTCTTCATTGTTGCTATAGCTCCTTCCATAATTCCTGAAAACGAATTTTTATATAGGTTTGAATTCTCTAGTAAGTGTATCTGCTATTATATTTTTGGTACTTTTAATGTAACGAATTTTGGCTGGGTATCTTGAAAGTTCTAGTTGCCATCTAATCAATCGTCCCTGATTGTAATTGGCTTTTAGGTTATATCGGATGAATCCAGTTAAATATGTTGAATCAGTTCGAAGTTCGAACTCTTTAGGTAGTAGGTCGATTCTCCATTTTTTGAATGTTTTTAAACAGGCTAATGTTTCTTTTTCGTGGATGGGGTATCTTTTTTCTGTTTCTGTAAAGGTTCCAGAAATATATCTACATAATGTTTCTTTTGATTTATTAGACAATAAATCATTTATGTTAAACATAAATGAGGTATCCTCTAATTCTTCACCATTTAAGGCTTTTGATACTTTTTCACCATTTAAGGCTTTTGAATGCTTTAATGCTTCGTTTGTGCTTTCTTTGTCAGTAGGTTTCTTAAAAACCATATCTTCCTTTTTAATACATTTCATACATCATACACCCTGACCATATTTCATCTGAAGCATCTGTTTCCACTATTATATAGTCATTATTAGTTGGATTGTATAATCTTGGTAAATTTTTTGTTTCATCTTTTATTTTTTCTACAATTTTACTATCTTCCTGATCCCAAAACCATTGCTTTTTTGTGCTAATTTTTTCTTGTAATTTTTTCTTTTCTTTTGCAAAATTATTTAAATATCCTAATTCTGATATATAATTCAGACAACCAAGAAAACGTTGTAGTTGCTTTCTATCTTCTATTTTTTTTGGAAACATATGTAATTTTTCCAAAACATATTTTTGTAGTTCTATTTCCCCATTTGATTTTATAGTAGTTCCTAAAAAATCAATTTCTTGTTTGCAAATCTGTGCTTTTTTCTTACTTAAAACCAATCCTTTTTCCCTGCATCGTTTTAAAACCAATAAAACTTTTTTCAAATGATCTTCTTTGTTTTCATTACTAAAAATTAATATATCATCAATGTAAACCAAACAAAAATCTTCGAGTCCTTCGAGATTTTTGCTCATATATCTTTGAAATATACCTGGTGCTTGCTTTAAGCCGAATGGTAACACGTTCCATTCATAATGTTTTTCTGGGGGACAAGTGAATGCGGTTAGTGGTTTTGTATCTTCATGTAATCGTAATTGGTAATATCCAGATTTGGCGTCTAGGGAGCTAAACCATTTCATACCTCTAACTTTTTCAATAATGGAATCTCTCCTTGGTAATTTATGTGCATCACCTATTGTTGCATCATTCATTTTTTTATAGTTTATGACCATTCGTCTTTTTCCACGTTTTATTTCATTATGATTTTCTACGTAAAATGCTGGTGCAGCATGTCTACTTTTACTGTCTCTTATTAATTTTTTATCTAGTAATTCTTTACAATCCTTCATAAATTCTTCAATATCTCTTTTTGAATAGGGTATTCTATTTGGAACATTTACTTCCTGGTTTTTATCTTTTAGTTCTATTACTACTAACTCTTCATTGGTATTTATTTTAACATATAATGGGTCTTCTGAACAAGTTTGTTCTAGCAGATCTTCTACTTCTCTTTCTACTTGACTTTTAACATTTTCTTGTAATGTAAATAACGTGTTTTTTAGTAAATTTATAATCTGAATTTTTATTCTAGAAAAATTATCTATAATAGGAATTGTTATTATTTCTTCCTTTTGTTTTAGTTTTCTAATATAGGGTGCCCTAATCTCTATTTCTTCCAACCATTGTGTAAATGGATAATAAAGTCTTAAAAAATTGTTTCCTAATATTATATCAAATCCTGATTCTTGTCTATAGAGAGAGGGTATCATAAAGCTATATTTCTTCTTATTTTTGTTTTCAATTTTTATTTGATTAAAATAACTTACTAGATTAATTTTATGAGTGCTTCCATCTGCGATCATTATTTTAACTGGTCGCTCTGTTTCATTCCAAATTAAACCTTTTACTTGTTTGGAGGCAAAACTAATGCTAGCTCCTGTGTCGATGTAGGCTGAGTAATAATTTCCTTTTAATTCTATTTTTATAAATGTTGAATTTGGATTTTTTCTATTCTGAGTCTGATAATTCATACTCGCTATCTGTTTGTAACATATAGAAATCTTCTAAATCTGATATATCTGATTCTATTGGTTCTAAATTTTTTAATTCTGCTATCTTTAGAATTTCTCTTTTATGACTATTTTTCTTTTTTGGACATTCATTTGCATAATGTCCTTCTTCCTTGCATAACCAACACCTACATTTTTTCTTTCCTTCTGGACAATATTTTTTAGATTCTTTTTCTTTTTTCCTAAAAAATCTTTTTGGTTTTCTTTTAAACATTTCTTTATACCTTTTAAATGGCTTCTTTTTCCATTTATATTTTTTGTATTTCTTATAATATTTCTTTGTCTTTTCGCATCCATATTGTTGTGGAATGTCTGGATTGTTGCTACAACACATCTTATTATATGGTTTAATTACTTTTATTTCATTTATTTCTGTACATTTTTCTACTATATATTCTTTTCCTACCAAAATTGCTCCTCCTAGAGTGTTAGCAACATCTCCTTTTTCAATTCCTGATTTGAATCTATCTAAACAAGACTTATTTATTGGATAAGGTAATTTTGATAAAAATATTCTTTTCATTTGTTCTTGATCAGATTTTTCTAGTACGTAAAAATACTTAGAAAATTCACAAACATAATTTTCATATTCACACATATTACATATTCTAATATTATCTAAATGCCATAGGGCCTTTTGTCTAAGTCTTTCGGATGTTTCTTTTTTATATTCGTTTACATCTTGACCAACAAATTCTTTCCAGATTCTTCCTACAATTTTCCAGAAAAAATCTTCTGTACTTATAGATGAGTCTTTTAAAAGTTCTTTTTCTAAAAAGGTATATCCAGATAAGTAATTAAATACATTTCCTTTAGTTTTATATAGGATTAAGTTCCAAATTGTATCTTTTGTAGCAGTTTTGAATACTTCATCTGTTTGTAATAATAAACTAATTTGATTTGACCAATCTTGAATTACTGATTCAATGCTTTTAGCGCAATTTATATCTAACACTCCTTGTGTTACCTTTTGATAGTGTGTTATATATTCATCTGGTATCTTTTTATATTTTCCGTATTTATTTCTATAATAACCATTATTTTCTGTATTATTTTCAAACTGTATTCCTTCCCACTCATGCCATTTTGTATCATTTAATTTTCTTTTTCTGAATTCAGGTTTTTTATCT
Source organism: Penstemon barbatus (assembly GCA_003313485.2). NCBI lineage: Eukaryota > Viridiplantae > Streptophyta > Magnoliopsida > Lamiales > Plantaginaceae > Penstemon > Penstemon barbatus. The sequence continues at coordinate 96,997,884 of CM064883.1, forward strand.
GACATCTCTTCATCTTTAGCTCCACTATAATCACCCTTTTCCATATATGCTGGTATTGATTCGTCTGATTCGTACCCAAAGATTACTTCTTCATTTTCTATTTTTTCTACTAGCTCAGTTTGAGTCTCTTTTTGTTCATCTTGTACAATTTCTAACTGATCTATCATTCTTCTAATCTCTTCTATTTGTTCTTCCATTATCTTATTAAATTTCTTGGTGGTTGTAATAAACTATTTATTTGTTCTTGCCTTTTTAAAATTAAGTGTTTACTTTGTTCTTTTATTTTTTCTAATTCGTAGGCTAAATTTTTAATTTTTTCGTTTGATATATTTTCATTTTCTTTGGATTCATTGTAAAGCTCAAAAACATTGTAATTTTCTCTTTCTTTTAATATTTTATTTATTATATTAAGTTGTTCTTTTAATCCAATGATTTCTTCAGTCATTTCTATTAATTGTTTTTGTAAATCGGCTATTTCTTCTGTCATACCCATTTAAATCGTTAACTATTGGTCTGTTTTTTTCTTTTAAATTCTAGAAGGGCTTCTTTTGTAAATAGGGTTGATATGAGTATATTGCACAGAGTCATTTTTGCAAAGAACATTTGGTATAAGGTTATTTCTGCAAAAATCCCACATAACTGCCTGTCAAACAAACCAAGAGGGGACGGAGAAGAATAAGAATCAAAATCAAAATCAAAATTAAAATCAAAATCAAAATCAAAACAAGCTAGAGCCACAACCCAGCTGCTGAAGCTCCAATAAATAAAATAAAAATGGCTGCAGTACATCCGGCGGTGCAGCCGCTGTCGTATTTGCTGGGAACATGGAAAGGTCAAGGTAAGGGCACTTATCCAACCATCATCTCCCCTTTTCACTACTCCGAAGAGCTTCAATTCTCTCACTCCCCAAACAAGGTATTACTGTTTCTCCATCTCTCTCTCTCTTTTTCCTCCTTGTTTATTTCCTATTGATTTGATTTTCTTTTGTTTTGATTTGTGGAACACCAGCCCGTGATTGCTTATTCTTCAAAGACATGGAAATTGGGCAGCGGAGAGGCAATGCACTCCGAGAGTGGCTACTGGCGCCCTAAAATCGACGGCACTATCGAAGTCGTTATTGCTCAAAGCACTGGTCTCGTTGAAGTTCAGGTTATATATATATATTCAGTATTCTTCTCCCAGACTCTTTTACTCTTTACTCTACTAATTAATGAGATTAACGTAGATTTTATTATGTTATGTTATGTGTGATGGAAACTAGGCGCATTGTATTCTGGAGTTCTTGTTTTTATTGTGTCTCTAGCTCTGCTGTAGATTTTCTAGTTTTTTTATGTCTTGAGTGATGTTCCCATTTGATAATGAAAATACATACACTACAGTATATATGATACTTTCACCGATTCGATCATTTCTAACACTTCCTATGTTGGATAATCGGAGGTTCTGTTCTGATTTGCTTTACAGAGAGGGACATTTGACGCAGAACAGAGGAGTGTGAAGCTAAAGAGTGAACTTGTTGGGAATGCTTCCAAGGTAAATTCATAATATAGTTCAAGAGTTACAAACATATTACCAAGCTGAAGTTGGTGTTTTTTATATTCTTGTAATGTGTAGTACTTTTAAATGATATATGAAACACCTTGAATTGAATGAAAGCTTGAGTTTCTTGATTCTGGTTGAAACACCTTCTACCTTAGGATTCCGTTGATCTTCTATAATCTATGCATTGCCTGTTTATCTTAATTATACAATTATCTTTTATTCAAACATGATTTCATTGCATGCATTGTTAAGTTCATCTTTGCGATAAGATGAACAAAATCTTGTCAACTATAATATTTTTGTGGCTTCATTATCCTTTCATTCACACCTTTGGGGTATTTCTGCTTCTTTGCATCACAATTTATATGAACCTCGAGGTTCCTAATCACATTCGAATGCAATGGTTTACTTGGCTTCAAGAATATCTATTTCGTTGTATGTGAATTTGAATTTCACATGTTGAAAGAACCACGGGAGCAGATGGTCTATAGTAGTCGAGAGACATGAGAATTCTCAAAGAGCAATTAAGGATTTTTCCTTTTTAAATAACAGGACCTTTCTCAATAAGATTTTCACGTTATCTAGTTAAAAATCCTTTGTTTCTCATCACTCGATAAAATTGCCTTCTATAAGTAAAAATGTATTAGGCATTTTGCAATGGCAATAATGTTTGACCTGATACTATTCAAATTTTGATGGCAGGTGAAAGAGATAACTCGAGTCTTTGAAATGGTTGATGGGGAATTGTCTTATGTGGTCGAAATGGCTACCAATGTCACTAATCTGCAGTCACATTTGAAGGCGTCACTTAAAAAGCTTTGATTTAATCTCCCTAACTCTTGATGAATAATTCAGTAAGCAATAATCGTACTTTCTTTTACAGATACTATTACTCTTATATATCGTTTTGCCTGTGCATGCGCACCTCCTCTATGTCTGTTGAATACCATTTCATGGACTCTTGTCTTTTGGGTTCCTGAGAAAAGATAGATAGATACACATACAAGGCAGGCTAGATTTCAGACAGCAGTGGTCAATGATGAATTGTAGATTGTCGAATTTTGATACATAAGAGGCATATGAAACTTCATTTGGATTTACGGATTTTAACTAAGTATCTCAAATCCATAATAACAACAATTAAAATAACTCTCTTGTTTGTATCATTTTGATTTTGAATGGATTTCAGATCCTCGAATATTTATTTTGTACTACTCTTTATATGGGATTAAAGAGTCGGCATCCGCCACAAGGTCAGTGATACCAAAGTTTGAGAATAATTGCATTCTTGAAATGAGGAGTCACACTTCCAAACCATAGATTTGTTACCGACTAATAAATCACAAAAAAATAAGCAAATGAAGAATAAATAAGTGTATACAATCCATCAAAATGTCATATATTTAAGAATCAAACAATGTGAAATAGAAAAAACTGCTAGCTTATCTGTGAGTTTGACCTGGATTCTTTAATTTGTTATTCTTTGTCAATTATATTTGATTTAACCAAATGTATTTAACCTCTTTCTTTCTTATTTTATTTCCCACTAAAGTCATTACTTAATCATTTTTCTGGTCTGGATATCTAAGATTATGTTATATAATTGTCGTTGAAAATCTCCAGACTCTGTCATTACGTATTATTAAATGGGGTCGTTGTTCTTGGAGGTTTAGTAAATTATGTCTTTATTATACAATAATCTCTTATTGATCGAGTTTCGCATCACATCGACAGTATTTCAACTCTCCCACAACCACACTTAGTTTGCTTAATTTTATTCATTCAATAAGCGTAAAGGACATTAATAAATTAGTTATTGTACCAAATGTAATAATATAAAGAGTACAAGATTGTACTTTTGTTTGTATCGAACTTATGGCCTTTTTTTGCCTGTTTATATTGAAACATTTCATTTAATGCAAAAAACAGTACTTCCCTTTTCACTATAAAAAAAGGTATCCAGAAACCATAAAATCCAAGATAGGGAGGTAGAAATATTGGACTTAGACCATCTCCAACCAATGCCGGCATGCGGGCATGAGGGGGAGGGGGAGCCGCCATCGGTTGGAGATGGCAAAAGGCAAGAAAGCGATCAAGTTGAGAAATCATATATAAACCTCAAACTTTTTTACTCATCTTTCAATGTGGGATAAATTTTTTTTTTCCATTTTAAATGGTAATCCATCAAAAAATGGAAGCAGGTCAAAATGTAATCCTTACTTTATTGTGTTAACAGTATCATTGCAAGTGATGGGCTTGTAAGAATTGATAACAAATACTTTCTCTACATGTATTGAGTACACAATTAATTCCTCGTGAATTATACTAGGTAAATCAGGAAGCAGTTTTTTGTTTCAAATAATGCCAACCAACTTTCTGAATGTTAAACTAGATTAGAACTTAATGAAAAGAGTAAGACATCATCTCTGCAACCAAACAAGTTTTTAGAATGTTAAACAAAATAATGAGAAATTGGTTCAGAACAATGCTATGGATTTAAAAATGTAGTTGGGTCTAGTTAAGGTTTTATGAGTTTAAAGAAGAAAGAAATGTGCATGTTATATATTTTCAATGTTAATTTTTGACAAATTATTATGTGGAACAGTAGTGGTTGGACACGATTATGTGAAGATAACATTCCAAGCCCCATGCTATATTTCTTAATCTTGATTTTCCTTTTTATATATACTGTTGAATAATTACCCATTTTATATACTACTCCTATAATTTATTAAATGAATGCATATATTTATATAATAAAAATAATACCTTGTAAATTTTTTGCTTTAGAATTTATTCACATGGATGGAAACCCCCACACGTAGAATGTGCATACTGCAGAGCAACTGACATTAAAAAAGAAGCAGAAAAAAAGGGTACTCCTTTGAAGTGAAGATGAAGTCTTGATTGAAACTCAACCAACCCACATTTATATGGATGAGGAATGACTTATAGTTACATTTGTAGAACAAACCATTTGTAAGTATAAACTAAGAATTCTTCTTAATAATACACAATACAATTCTAGAATCATTCATTTTCTTAAAAATACATAATACAACTTAAATAATATTATTCAATCTTAACCCTACAGTCCACGAGTCGCCCACAAGTGTTCGACTAAATCTTTTCTTGATTGACCATTGACATCTTTATTTCGAATACAATGCAGATATCACATGCCAATGTTTCTTCTGTAAATAATTGTAAATACAGTGCAGATATCACAAAAATACAATGCACACACTTTGAAAATAATTGGTACGTATGACGTAAGCGCTTACGTCATTCATCTTCAACCAAGCTTATCTCCAGAAGAAATTCACACGTCCAATGAGGCGGTGACAAGTGTATTATTTCCAGATTTCACTTATCCACAATTCTCTATTTAAGAGAACCTCAAGCCCCTGCATAAATCACCAATTTCTACACCTTCATTATAAATCACTCTTCTCTTTACACTAACCTCTTTCTGAAACAATGGCTCCCAAGTTAAATTGGTCCATGGCCGAAGATGTAGCTTTAGCCAAAACATACAATGCAGTCTCATCTGATCCCATATCTGGCACAAGCCAAAGACAACTAGCAATGTGGGAAGCAATTGCCGAGGCAATGCAAACATTTCTAATCTCCGATGGATCAGGAAATTTGTGAAATTGAATTAATAGATGTTAATTGCCCTTCGGTTGGAGATGAGTGTTTTAGGTAGGTCGAAAAGGCATGAGGGCAAGGCAATTGGGCAATTAGGCAGGCAATTGGGCAATGTCTTCGTTTGGAGATGGCCTTAGTTTCCTTGCTTAATTTATAGAAAATGGTATCCTTCCAATCAGTGGCGGAGCTAGACGATTATTGCAGGGGGTGAAAAAAAAATTTGGTAGCAAAGCCGATTTTCATTTTATATTTTTATAAAATAACAAAAACTAACTTTAGATAAAGTAGTATAGTTTATCCATCAAAAGATTAAAAAAAATGTAATAGCAATTTTCTTGTACAAAATATGAAGAAACATAGTAGTTTTTTTTTTCGGAGTTCATTAAATAAATGATTCAAAATATTGAAAAATTAAGAAAGCATGAAAATATTTAAGATATATCTAAATTCAACTTTTATTAAGCAAAAATAATACATAAAGCAAAATAAATAAGTAAAATGAAGTTGAGAGTTCCAAAATACATTCGAACCATGAACCTCAACAACTAATGGAACATGCCAAAACATCAGGCAATGAACTTTGTTTGACAAATGCCAACAAATTATATTAGATATACCGTTGCAAAATTTTCTTGGGGGGCGACCGCCCCCGAGGCCCCAAAAGCTCCGCCGCTGCTTCCAATAACAAATTAATAAAAAGAGTTAGATATTATTTCTTTAAATAAAATAACAATATTCCCTTGCAATTGGAATTCCTACGCTTCGTGCTAAGCGCAACTCTTTTAAGCTTAACATGTTTGCAGCTAGCTGGCCAGATTTTACGTAGTCAAGCCTCTCTTCACATTTCACAATATTAAATTTCCTCATTTGCATTAATACAAACAAATATATAAATGAAAGTGAAGTATGAAGTCTACAATTTTTTTTTAGTTTAACCGTTTTAGAATAATTATTCATAAATTTGAATACTTAACTTAATAGAAATGCATTTTGAAATGTAATATGATAAAGATAAAAATGAGTAAAATCTAATAGAACTAGTTCAACTAGTTTCTCATAAAGAAGCTGATTCTCTTGAAAATATTATATTACATATAAAACCTTTGGAAATTCTTTTTCTTCCCCATAATATTAGGTAATACTCAATTTCAAAATCATGGTTGTTCCGAAAAGTTGGTCAACGTAAAGGTCTATGCGAAAGGTCAAAATTCTGAATGATTTTTCGTCACAATTTGATATTATATTTTGGTATAATAATTTATGATCAGTTGCTTCATCCCAATTATATATATATATATATATATATATATATGTTTTTTCACGATATGCGCGCTATATATATTTGTGATTGATTTGTTGGCTCTCATTGGTCATGTGACACCAAATCGAACCATTTGATCGTTTATAATTAAGAAATAATATTAAATAGATATTATGCATTAACAATTATCTCAATTTAAAAATAAAATTTATATAACTCCACACATATAAATGTAGTAAATTGATATGAAAATATATAATAAAATGGAATAAAATCTAATTTCCCGATAGAGTTAAGTACAATATTTTTTTTTCTAAAAAAATATGTTGATGTTGTTATGATAACAAAGAGTGGTTATCAAACTTGTAAAAAATAGAGGTGACAATTTAATTCTAAATTCACCATTCATGTTTCCCAAAAAATTTCACAAACCTGTTTGTGTTTTCCATTTTGTTTTTCCGTATTTCCGTAGAAACGAAACAAGGTTGCATGCTGCTAACTCAATTTGTTTCTCGGAAGAATCTCTAAGTGCTCAGGTATTCATCAATATTAATTAATCGCATACCTTCATAATAATTTTGTAAAAATCGAACATATATAATTTCCTATGATTTCGTTTCTCAGGGAATTCGCGCAGCATCTTCCACTTCGGAAAAATCCATAAGGACATTCTTCTGGATCTTTGATTGCGCCTATTTCTAATCCTGGATGGAATGGATAAGGTATTCATTCCGTTATTCACCTAATTAATAATGCACATTGTTACAATGTTGGATTTATCACAATATTTGCATCAACGATTTTGTTTGAACGGATTTTTATTACCAAAAAAAAAAAAGAAAAAACTAGACGAAATAGGATTTTCGTCTTGAACATCATTGTGATGTTAATTAATGCATGCACGATAGCATACACGCACGACGACGAAGATGATCAAAACCAAAAGAGTTTTTCTGAACTTTGGATCCCAAAGGATCATGTGAAGAGAGAGAAAATAAGAGAAAAATAATTGACATTCAAAAAATTTTTAAAAAGAAAATTAAAAATATAAAATAATATAAAATAACTGCAACGAAGACAAGAACGTACTATGTGATAAATCAAACCATCCCTGACAGCCCACTATCAACACCACATGAAATTTAAATTAATCTCATACGAAATGAGAAAAACTAACAAAAGAAAGATATTATTAAATTTAGATATTCTTCTTTAATTTATGTACTATATTTTTTATTTAAATAATAATGCACCGTAAATTGTACCTCCCCCACAACCCCGACACGACCCCCCCTGCATATTTTTGGACGTATATATTTCTGTCGTTTGCTCTGTCCTCCCTTTCTTTCAAAATAGAGTAGCCATTTTTCTTGCTTGCTTTCTTGCTTTTGCCTTTTCTTTGTTATTTAATCTTTGTTAAGAAGTGATATGTAAAAATGGTAAAATGCAGGCGGCAAAGATGGGTTTTTCTGTTGGTTTTCTTCTTCACTGTGTTCATGAACTCAGTGAACTTTTCAAATGGCAGCCATGAAGTTTCACTCGGAACAAAACTCGAGTTGATTCACCGCCATGACAGGAATTTACACAATAAAGTTCAACCGACGAGTCAACTCGAGCGCCTAACTCAACTGCTTCAAAGCGACGCCGTTCGCCTAAACTCAATATCACAGAAACTAAGCCTAAATCACCGCCGTACAAGTACAAACAGAAGAAATGTACAAGAGGCTGCTAGTATTTATAATCTCGCCTGCACTAATGGAACAAGAATTCACAATCTCAATGTTTCCGGTGAAATGTCGATGAACTCTGCTGCTGATTTTGGCACAGGACAGTACTTTGTGCATTTTGAAGTTGGGTCCCCTGTACAGAAACTTATGCTGATTGCAGATACAGGGAGTGATTTAACTTGGATGAAGTGTAAGTATAGATGTCGTGGTGGCGGTAAATGTATGAGGAGTTTGAATCAAAGGGGAACTTTTCGTGCGGACATTTCTTCTTCTTTTAGGACATTTCCCTGTTCTTCAAGAATGTGTAGGGTGAAGCTTCAGGATCTTTTTTCACTTTCTCGATGCCCTTCTGCGAAGGACCCATGTGCTTATGATTACAGGTATGTATGTATGTATGTATAGATTGCCATTTTTGCATTGTTTTTCAAATTTTGTCAATTTTTTATTTTATTTTTTATTATTACAGAGTAATGTGTTTGATGAAATGCTCATGAGAAAGACGAGTTCATAAATGAGCTTATTTTCTTTTTTAACCCTTTGATCCAGTTGTATGGTAGAATCTGTTCAAGTCGACAGTAATTTTAATAAATGTTTCACTAGAATTAGAAATTAGATTTGCATTGTATAGAATGAGCTGGAAAATGGGTAATAAATGATGCATTTGTACTTATCGACAGTGTGTAGTCTATGACATTAATGTCACTCACATTCAAGTAGTGTTTGTTTCTTTAAGTTGGATTTATGGGGAGATTTTATTTTTGATATTATAAGTTAAGTCACCCCTAGTACTTAGTACCATGAAAAAGGGATTGTGTGTTAAGGTAATTAATACTACTGCTTTACTAATCTTGACGAAAAAAGATACCCAAAAAACTGAACTTTTACAATCTTCTTGTTGTTGTACCTTTGGGTTATGAATTCTTGCCAAAGTGTTTGTTAATTTACTAGTAAATTTGAAAGGCAAATTAAAGGAACCTACTTTTGAACACATTTAGAAAAGGAAAGCTTTTTAATTAACTGCACAACACTTTAAATGCTCTGTAGTCAGAATTGATTCTTTGCTGGTGTAACTCATTACAGCCCTTACCTACATCCAGCTTGGCAGTAATGGTAGTTATTGCATTGTAGATTAGCTCACATGACTTGCAATATCTTTTCACCAGTACAAAGGGCTTGTTTGGATGAGTTAGTTACTTACACTTCCTCATTTAGACTATCAAATAGGATATAGGATAGGTATTTATATATAACAATAATAATTCAGTATATGATAAAAGCATGCTATATATATATATATATATATAGGTTTATAAATTTTAACTTGATCTAATTCTTGAGTTACTCTAATTAGGTACGCTGATGGGGCATATGCACTTGGATTGTTTGCAAAGGAGAAAGTGACCTTTACCTTAACAAACGGGAGAAAAGCAAGACTCCACAATGTGCTGGTAGGGTGCAGCGAGTCTACCAATGGCCGAAGTTTACAAATTCCTGATGGTGTAATGGGATTAGGCTACAGCAGCTATTCATTTGCACTTAGAGCAGCTAAGAAGTTTGGTGGGAAATTCTCATATTGTCTAGTTGATCATTTAAGCCCCAATAATGTATCAAGTTATCTCATTTTCGGCTCACACAATGACACGTCTTTAAAATTACATAAGATCCGATACACAGAGCTAGTCTTGGGAGTGATTCCTCCGTTTTATGCTCTAAATATCAAAGGCATATCTATTGGAGGCACAATGTTGGATATTCCACATGAAGTATGGAACGTGAATGGTAAAGGTGGAACGATTCTTGATTCAGGGATGAGCCTAACTACTTTGACTCCACCAGTATATAAACCTGTAATGGCTGCACTAGAGAAATCATTATCGAATTTTAGCAACTTGAATTTGGATATTGGGCAGCTCCAATATTGCTTTAATTCGACAGGGTTCAACGAGTCTTTGGTTCCAAGATTAGCATTTCATTTTGAAGATGGAGCAAAATTTAGACCAGCAGTGAAGAGTTATGTAATTGATGTTGATGTGGGAGTGAAATGCCTGGGGTTTCTGCTTGCTGATTCGTCTGGTCCCTCTGTGATTGGGAATATTATGCAGCAAAATTACTTCTGGGAATTTGATCTTAAAAATGGTAGATTGGGATTTGGTAGTTCCACCTGTATTTAAGACTGATTGATGATCTGAAAAGGTCAATCACACGGCATTGTAATTTACATTCCCTTCTTATTTAATTTATTTACATATTTATACATAAATGGAACACAATGTTCCCATCCCATATAGTGCCTTGCTGGGAGAATATAATAATATGCGAGAACCGCCTCAAAATGGATTAAGTTAGGTCTAACTGTGTTTTTAAAAGCGGACCAAAGACAAAACCGGGGGCCTTGAAATGTTCTTCACGAATGTGATGTGCAACTGCAGTCCAGTTCATTCCATTGGTTCTTTGTCATGAACCACACTTTCCGATTTCTCCATATTGCCTCCAATGCAATAGCTGCCAAAATTTTGAACTCATGTTGTGCAACGGCACAAGGGAAAATGCTAGAGTTGGGAGTTGGGACGAGGAGTTCGATTAATAAGCTAGGCAATTTGTTCATTGCTAAATGCATTAAAATATGGAAACACCATTTAGTTTGAACCAAATGAGTTTAGCAAAGGAACATAGAAGAAAAATATGATCAATTGATTCCTCCTCCACCCGACAAACCAGACAGTCCATATAACGGTTGGGAGCAAGGAAGGCAGCAAACCGTGGGTGGACAATTTTCCAAACCAACAACTTAAACCTGTAATGAATTTTGGCACTCCAAAATATGATGATTAAAGCGAGTTTTTGGGAGAGAATCAGCACGAATGAATCTATTAGTTTGATGAGTTATGTAATGCCGATTTCGATGAAAAGACTCCAGAATTGGATGGAGTACAAATGTGCTTTTTAGGCTCTGAAGAAGAGAAATATGTAACTAATGTGCTCGAGAATAATTTCTTCGAGGAAAGGAACTAGTTCGAAAATAGGCCAAAAATCTTAAGTATCATGAAATAATCAAGAAATTACTTTTCATCTCTAAATTCCCACCGATAAAATTAAAAAAAAAGATAGAGAATTAAAAAAAAAAAAAACATAATCGAACAAAAAAAATAAATGGACACCCACTAGTTCGTGATGAATAGAGAGAGAATGTAGATTTGGTGGAAAATTAGAGTTGTGATGTAGTATAGACTCCCACATGTATATTGGGATGTGTTCATTTTTGTTTGAAATGGATGCAAATTGATGTGCATAATAAAAACTCCATAGTTGCTCGCTCACAACAAATTAATTTTCTTATTCTTTTTATTTATGAATTATGCAATTATCTATTTTTACCCCTCAAACCAACAGACTATTGACGGAAAATGAGTGCAAGGGAGGTGCTTGCCAAAATTTCAGGTTTGGGGTGTAGTCGCCCAAAACCAAAATCTACGGGAGGTAGTTGCAAATTACCCTATAATAATCAGATATTGGTATTAGCTATATTTTGTATATTACCAGAACAATAAACTTATCTATTTATCACCAAAATTAATAATTACAATCAAAATTAAAATAATATTTATTGATAATTTATTTAACTTGCTGTAAAAAATTATTTAGTGTGAAGAAGTGATGTTCTACGTGAGATTTAGGGTCCTTCTAAACCTAACTCACACATGCACATTTGGTATCAACAATTAATAACACTAACTATAAATGAAAGATAATAGTGCAGGTTAACACTCAAATCATCATCAGATGATTCAGATCATATATAACATCCAATCACCAACAGGAATAGAAAGCAAAAAAGCAAATATCATAGCTTCCCACTTCCTAAATCAATTAAATGCAATCTTAATTCTAGAGTAGATGGGAGAATCCGCAGCACATGCAGCTCAAAGATAACAGAAAAGTAAACAAGAATGTAAAGTAGGAAAGTATATACCTAACCCTCATTTAAAAAAAAAAAAAAAAAGGGTATATTCCTAACCAGGTGATTGTCCTCGTGGAGTACGGCCACCACGTGCAACACGACCTCGAACGGCTCTTCCGCGTGCTCTAGTAGGTGTGGAAGGAATCCTACCAGCCTGTCTAAGACTAGCTCTTTCTCTTGCTCTCTCTTGTAGATTAATAGTCGAGCCCCCACCGCTATTCAGAGGTGATACTGGTTTCCCTCCTTGTTCTGATGCTTCCTCTGTGGTAGTATTAGAATTAGAGGAATCTGGGACTTGATCAGTTTCTGCAGTTGAATCAGCAACATTATGAAGCTTATGTGAACTTTCAACAATGTTCTCAGTAGTGTCACCACCCCCATCATTCTTGTCTTCCTCTGGCGTCTGGGGAGGACTATCAATCTCCCCAGCTTCCAATGCTTCAGTTTCAATCCCTGGGGAGTTCTCTGGTTCCGCTGATTCTCGCTCAGCCTGATTATCACCAGATCCTGGCAAATCGGATACATTGCTATCACGGTCATTATCTGCAAAGTCGAAAACAAGCTCTCCCTCTTCTCTTTCACTACTTTCTGTAATTATTCGCTGCATATCTTGTTCTGTTTGATCTCTCAATTGATCATCAGATAGGACAGCTTCACTAGGTTTGTCCAATTTCTCTTCTGCAACTTCACCTGGGTCACTCAGTAGCTCAGCCTGAATTTGTTCATCTGCAGTCGGCTCATCCATTAGCTCCCCAGCAGTTTCAGACTCATCCCGTTCAGCCTCAACAGGTTCCTCTTTACTACCCTGTTGAAGGTTTTCCACATCATCTAATGGTTCCTCTACAACTTCAGGAAGCTTAACAGGATCAGAAGATGGTTCTTCAATACTTTCTTGTAGGTACTCCGAAGGTTTTGACTTCTTCAGCAAAGGAGCTGGAATATCAGAGCTTGCTTCCTCGGGAGCAAGATTCTCCTCAGGCAAATCAGATGATGCTGATGAGCGCTTACGCACAAGTGGTTGTGTTGGTAATGTTATAGTTCCTTGAGTTTCTGTGTTTTGGGATGATAAGCCAGTGTTGGACTCGTCTGCTTCTGACATCTCCATATCACCTTGAGGTTCTTTAGGTTTTGTAATATTAGGACGGACAAGTTTCCTTCCCATTTTAAAATTTGACTTCGCAGTAGCAATTCTTCTTTCTCTGTCATCGGATGTTCTTGTTGAAGGAACATTCACAGCTGGGGCCACAAGGGTTTGATTCGAAGAACTGGCTGTTTGACCAACTATAGCCCCAGTGGAAAAGGTATTATCTAGAGGCGGAGCCGGAGCATCTGCAGATGTGGCAGAATCGAGCTCACTGAGAGCTGGTTGTGTAACCTGCTCGAATTTCTTGACAGTCTGGAAATAGGCAGCTGCTATATCATCCAAAACAGTAGTGGCAATATGTTGCACCATTGTACTCTCAGATTGACTGCCGACGGAGTTCTTTAGTTTCTCCACTTCATCTTGAAGGACTTTCAGAGCTTGTTTATGCTTATTCAGCTCAGCTGTGATCCGCTTCTTTTGCTGATTGACCGTATCACGAGTCTCAGTAATTATTTTCCTCAACTTCTCATTTCTTTCTTTTTCTTTATGATGATCCTCTTTCTCCTTCTTTAAATCATCTTTTTCCTTCTTCAAATCCTCTCTGTGCCTCTCCAACGTCTTCTCCAGAATCTGTATTCTAGTGTCTTTCTCCTTCTCCTTTTCCCTCAAAGCCTGTTCGCCTGCAGAATCCACTACACTTCTTTTCACTTGCTTGGCATCCTCTAATTGCTTGGACAAAGACTGCATCTCTTTGCTCAGGTCCTCCTTTTCTTTCACCAAGATATCAGACTTCCTCCTCAACTGAACATTTGTTCGCTTGTATCTGTCAATCTCAGTTTTCACAGAAACTTCTGCTTGCTTAATTTTTTCAATCTCAGACTGCAAAGAAGCTTTGGCTTGAAAGATTTCATTAATCCTGGTTTCTCTCTCACTCAATTCTGTTCTGCTTCTGGCAAGATCTCGCTCTAAAACTGACACTTGATCCTCTTTCTCTGATAAAAGTTTCTTGATTTCCTCCAACTCAGCATCCTTTTCTCTAATGTTCACCTGCAGCTGCTGATAAGATTCTTTTATGCGATTATAATCATCAAGATCAACATCCTTGCACTTATCCACCAACTCATCAATTCTCTTTTGAAGATTCCCCTTTTCCGTCTCCAGGAATTCAATTTCTTTTCTTCTAGTTTCCAACTCAGTTTCTCTATCTCTAAGAAGTTTCTCCAAATTTTCAGTTTCAATCCTTGCATTCTGGAATGCTTCACGAAGTCTCTGGCATTCTTCAAAATTATGTCTATTTTCTTCTCTGAGCTGAATGTTACTTTCTCGAAGTAGAGTGAGCTCTCTGACCTGTAGTTGAAGAGATTTGAAGTCTTCCTCCGTGAATAACGATGCACGAGATTTTGCTCGCTCTGAATTCAGTGATGTTTGCGCGGACCCTGCTGACTTCAAAGCACTCTCTAGCTGAGATTGCAAACGAAGCTTTTCTTGTCTAAGTAAAGAAATCTCTGTTTCGGCTATTTCCTTTGACCGACGGAGATAATTAACAACATTCTGCAACCCATCATCCTCAGCAAAAGTCTGGGAACTGCTTCCAGAAGCTTTTCCTAGTTCCTTATCTGCTAACTTGATATGCAAGGCCTCAAGCCGACTGTGCAAAATCTTATTCAGCTCATTCACTTCACTGTATTTCTTATCCGCTTCATTCTTATAAACATCTATAGCTAACTTTTCTGCCTCCCATTTCGACTTCAGCTGACTCTGTAAGAGAACGAGGAAAATACGTAGGTCAACCAACTTGAACTTTTTTAATCAAAACTGCAGAGAAGTCAATGAAGCTTTGCTGGAAAGAGCCTAACTTCCCTGAGAGGGGTGCAACTAAAAATTGCGATATTCACATCTATTTACAGCCATTTAGCAGAAACAGGTGCTCAGACATAATAAAAGTAAAGTTACAAGGAAAATCTGAGTATGGTGGAATAGATCTTCCAGCAAGACTTGACACATCTTCTAATAATTTGAAAGCCAAAAAAAGGGGTCCATCTTTATTCACCAATTAAAAACTCATCATTTAGAATTATATAGATGGAATGCTGACACCTCAAGGATCACTATATGCCCATGCATATAAACTTCCCTTAATATTATGACTGGACCCATACATCTTTTTGAACAAGACAATCCACCCCCCGCCCCTCAAAATTAAATTAGGTTCACAGCTCATAACCCTCCACCTCAACCCTCATTGGTCTGTTATGGCAAGGAAAAATGAAAACAACAGTTTCTTTTTCAATAATTTATTTTATTGACAGTTTCCTATCCAATTCTTATATTTTTATGTTTATTCGGTACACTGTTTGCACAAATTATGTTTGTAGCCTTTTTTGGCTTTTGATTATTATATCAGTGAACGTGTATGATGGGGTTGTATTTCATCCATGGCATATTCGTGGCAAGTATATATTTCAATATTTTAGATTAGAGTTGTCTAGTAATCTCCTAACTTCATTTAGATTTAGTGAGGGTGGGGATTAAAGATCAGTGAGATACCTTTTATGAACTCTCCTCAAAAATTACCAAAACATACATTCCCGGACTAAAACAAACAACTAACACCATGGAAACCTTACTGGAACTGAAGAAAAGTAACAGAAGAATATTGACAACTTTATAAAAGAGTTAGTTACTTTTTCAGTTTCGAGCACATCCACCACTCTGCGAAGCTCAGATGTTTCTTCTTGTAATGAAGCCAAGAATTGTGATGTTTTCGTCAGCTCTTGAATTGTTTCAGATTGTAAAATTACCTGGATAAATCAGCAAATTATCATGACAAAGGTCAATATTTCTTCCACCCAGGTCTCTGACATACAGCAAGAAAAACCACACACACAACTGGTGCAACGCATGGATAATATATTAATTATAAAGAACTACACAATGTGAAATGTTTTGTGTGGAAAGACTTCAAACATTTAATTATCTTTGCAGAACAGGAGGAAAAGTAAAATTATATGCACACAAGTTACATAATGCAAAAAATATAATGGCTTTGCATTCATGATTAATTTGTTACTTGAGAACTTGGCAAAAAATAAATATTTTGTTTCACAAGTGTAATTTAAGAACCTTAGCAACAAATTTATGCACACAAGCTAGCTACTTAAGAATTTTGGTTTAAAATGCATGGATTACATGAGAACTTGGCAACAAATTTATGCACACATGTTAAGAATATCATATAACCACCCATCATACAAAAATTTGTTGTTTGAAAACAAAGAAAATGATCTAGCTTCATTCCACATGCTCCCCACGATTTACAATGTGGCATGGTAGACTAGCAGGAAATTCACAAGGACAGATTAAAGGTAAAAGTTGTACTTTGAAAAAATGAATAGTATAAGAAAGGACCATCACCTATCTAACTATCCCAAAGTTTTAAAAAACAAAGAAAAAAATTTTTAAAAAAAAAAACTTTATCCCATTGTTGATTAATGGGGAACTAGTAAATGTGAATTTCTGTCAACTACAAAACATAAGTTTGAATTTCAATAAGCACAAAATGGTATTACCGCTAATCAAGAAACTGGATTCTTGTTATGCAAGTTATTTGATTAAATATAGTGGATTTTGCAACTAAATGAATAAGGAAATAAAAAGTAATTCAATAATCACGCAAGAACCAGACTCTCTCTCTCTCTCTCTCTCTCTCTCTCTCTGGACACACATACACGAATGCACAGACACAAACACACACACACACATATATATATAAATATATATATACACACACACACACACACATACATATACCTTTTCCTTCTCTACCTAACCTAACCTCATTTTTTATAGCAAGTATTTATAGATCACAATATAACATGCAAAAAGCCAAAAGCCAAAAATAGTTGGGCAAATATCTTAAAAGTAACCTGTCTTTCATAATTGTCTTGAGCAGCTCGCCATCTCAGATGCTCTTTCTCCAAATCTTCTTTCAGTGCAGAGATTTGTGTTTCCATCACCACAATCTCAGACCTAGGGTAGTACAAGGGGAAAAAAAAGACCTAATAATTTAGCAAGGGATGATTTAGTCAACCAATTTAATACCACCTTGCTGAATCATTTGCAGAGATTCATCATTCATTCATTATGTGATTCATAACTTCTCCACACGTCTATGTTTTATGTAATACATGTATGTGTGTGTGTTAATATCATACACACATTTCTTAATTGTGTCAGAGTTAGCAGTGTTATGTTTGCTCTATTCTGCCATCCAGACACATTTTTGAAGTCAAATATTCCATTATTTATGAAATTATTAAATCACTGTTTACCAGTATCAGCTTCCCAATTATTTCAATAAGCATTGTCACCCAAAAATAAAAGGTAACTAGAGTACTGAAAATGAAAGCTTTCCTTTTCCAGGTTAATGAAAAAAATTAACTTATGACATGTATATACAATAAAAAGATAATTACTTTTAACCATGAAAATGTTTCTTTCCAAAATTGGGACCAATCTCAACATTTAAGAGTATCTCTTTAAGAAGATTCTTGCCACATTCTTATATGCAATTATCACATTTCAACTTAATGAACTTGATACTAATGTTAAAACTTTTTTTGCTAATGGATTAGTTAATGGAATTATTTGTTGTAATATTAAAACAAAAGTAACATGGAAAACTCACTTTTTAAAAGAGCAATCATCTTTCAAACTGGCTATTTCAGACAAAGAACTGGTAAGAGCATCTTCTTTTCCAGCAGTCGCAGACCTAGCTTCCTCAGTCTTCAATTTACATTCATTTTCAAGTTCATTAACCCTATGGCTAAGTGCATGTACTTCAGCTTCTAATGATCTCCTTACTTCATCTGACTGTGATTCCAAAAGGATGGAGAATGAGCCAGTGAATGAGGTTACTGAAGTATAGATTCTTCGGAACCAGAAATGCAAGAGAAGTACCTCTGTTTTAAAATTCTCATGGGCTGATTCCATTTGTTTGAGTGCTGCTTCATTAACCTGAGCTATGCTCTTGTACTGCAATACAAATGAAATTCAGCTAATGAAATTGAGGATTACAATACACAAATTGGAAAATGTGTACCTGAAGCATGTGATCCTTGCTAGCCTGTGCCTCCACTCTCAATTTTTCAATTTCATCCCGGAGATTTGCCAAAATCTATGTTATTGCAACATCCAGCATTTAATAAAATCATCATCTCAAAGCCAATGGAAACGAACATTCAACTTTTCTCATAAGATTCTTGATCACTATTGTATTGAAGATATCTAACCATATTGTTTCAAGCACCAAATTGGAATAACACAAGAGATAAGTAGCTAGAGATAGCTGGCTTGTAATCATGTAAGACATCCAAAATATAACATTAAAGTTTACAAACTGGATTCAGGCAAGCAATAAAACATAAGGGCGCCGCCTTACGATTTTTCTCAATATCAAACCCATCTAGAAAAGTATACAGGGAAGCATTGTGTAGCTCGTATTGATGTTGTTCCTTGCTTCATAACCATAAGGGGTATTTATTATTTATAGAAAGACCCGTATACAAAGAAAGAATGTCATTTTTGGACCCTAACATTTATTAAGCAATGTCATTAGATACAGAGTCTGGAATCACCCTGAGGATTAAGTAAGTGATTTGTTAGCCCCTGTGGTCACATGAACCTAACCAATGACAACATAACAGAGTATCTCAATCGTCTTTAGGTATATAGATAATGAATTCACAATACTGAGTGCAAGCTAAGGGTGCACATTTTTAGAACGAATTCAGAAATAATCCAAATTTTAATCGAACAAACTAATCTAATTACAGTTGATATAGCATATGCTATTGAATAATTTTGAAATTAAAGGACCATTAAAATGTTTTATCAGCGACTCAAGAAATGAGGCACGCCAATATGAATCATGTCATATACAAAGATAGAGCAAGGGATACGAGGATACAAATCATAACTTTACTTTGGCAACTGTAACTTGGGCTCACCTAGCATCAATAAATAATTTTTTTTTTGTAACAGTTTTAAATGATAAACTGACGCATCAACTCAAGGAATAAAGCAACTCCTGAGCTAGTTTGGAAATGAATAATTTTAGTTCAACATTTTAATTTATTTGTTTCCTATGAGACAGGATAATTCTGTACAGACTATACCTATATTTCAATAAGGATCTTTCCACCTCCAACTAAGGGTGAAGATGGGACGAAGTCAATTATTTCATTTAATTCGTCTTGTAGATCTCCTACTTTAGATTTTGGAGGTGGGTGGTGGGTTGTGGAATGCGTGATGACAAACATCCCGTAAAGGCAGATGTTGCTTGTGGTAAGCTTACAAGAAACCATTCCAGAATGAGGAAAAAAAGAGGAGAGAATCGAATAAATAATGGGCAAGTACCTTTTCACTTGCGGAAGTGGATTGACTGCCTTCAACATCGTCAGAATCCTGTGAGAAAAATTGGCATATAATGAACACATCCAATCTAGATAAGAAAGAAAGAGAACTCTTACTGCACAGGAAATATAAAAACATAAAGCTTAAAACTGGAAGCAAGAAACCAGTACCAATATAGACAGTAAAATCTAATTGCACATTATCATGGATGACTAAAACATGATAAACACAATTCAAAAAGATGCATCTTCTTCCTTTATGTTACGTTGGTATGCTTTCGCGACAGCTTTTTTTTTTTTTTTCCCTTTTTTTTTGCTACATTCAAAGCCAAGAGAATACCTTTGTTCTTGCAGAGTTCATAATTTTCTCCAAGTCAGAATAACGAGCCTGGAAAAAATATTTACACCAATAAAAAAAATAACAACTTGCTCAGACCAATATAACTTATAATAGCAAATAACTCATAAGAAATATTAGTAATAGTGGGATGTAATTTCAAAGTAAAGACCTCAGCAACGGCAGCTCTAGATTCAGCAATTGCTACTGATTGCAAGGCATTTGCCAATTCTTTACTCAACTCTTCAACTTGTCTCAATGCATTATTCATGGTACTTTCACGCTCTAATGTAAGTTTTCGAACATTATCTCGCTCTTCCTGGAGCTCCTTTTTCGCCTCAGCCCATTCTCTCTGCATAGTGATATTTTGAAATATATTAGCAGCCAAAAAAGAAATTACACATGAGGCTGCACATGAATGTGCAAAAACAAAGTCCAAAAGGCTTGTATTAAGAGATAGTTAAGAAACAAGTACATCCACAAGCCTTATACAATGGAAAATAATGGTGTCACACGAAAACTACCTCGATCTTTTTGTTGTACTCCTCTTGCTTTCTCTTCTCGATACCTCTTGCCTCCTAAACCACAAATACAGTAAAAAATGAGAATATTATGACAAACAACTGGAAATAAAAACTCAAATGCAGGAATAAAAGATACCTCACGTGCTTCTTCAGTGCTCTGTATGGTGTCCAAACTGGCCTAAACAAATATACAACGAAATTAAAGATACAGGCAGAAGCATTTATAAGCATTTATAATAAGGATCATCAATCTTATTCATTTTTGGATCATTTCTTTCTACTTTTTTTTTTTTTTTTTTTTTTTTTGCGCGGGGGTGGACGGTGGGGGTGAAGGTGGGGGAGGGAGTAAAGACCTGCAACCGGTAAAGCCTCTCGGACAAACTACGAACTTCATCAGAAGCTCTCTTCTCAGAATTCTGCAGTATTTCCCTTTCATTCTTCAAAATTGAGACCTGTACAACCATGCAAAACTCAATATTATGATTGTAACAGATGCTGATAATTATATCAATAAAGATAACAAAACCACCTCCATTGTTAGCTTCCGGGAACGTTCATCAGATGCATTTACAGACTCGGAACTTTCACGCAGCTTTTTCTGGTAGTCCACTATCAACTGCGAGAACTCAACATTTCTTGATATGACTGCATTAAATTCTTCTCTCTGCCATAAATCATAAAACATGCTGCATATGTCAAAACAAAAGCTTGAAAAATGTGTTATTTTAGAAAGAAAAAGGCAAAAATAACTGCAAGATCTGTCCCTTTAAAGAGGTACATTTACAAACTAATCAACCTGATGCTCAAAGTCTTTCATAAATCTGGCAAGCTTTTCTTGTGCAAATTGAGCTTCCAGAGATAACTTGTCACGCTCAGCTCGCAGTGACATTATGCTGGTCCTGGTCGATAAAAACCATGTCGTGAATATGGTGGGCTAATAAGAGGTAAAAGAGTGTGGTCCTTCAAAAATACACCACTAAATCGGAACATACAAATGGTGGTTTAAAAAATTCACACAATTGTTTTTTCAGCCTTAAATGTATGATGAAGATAAATGCCAACTGACCTGATTACGGAATATCATATTTTAAAGCTATACATAAATAAACAGAACGAATTTAAGAGAGAATGCAGTATAGATCATTCAAAAAATCGGCAACCAAACGAGACCAAGGGAAGATATTTTATTAGCAAAAAAGGTTTCTCGTGGCTACTTTTCAATGTAGACGTGTACAATGTATTCACTAAACAATCATTCGTTAAACTACAGCAAGCACATAATTTATTCACCCGGATAGTTTCTTATTCATCATGATAATCAATCATCACCATCACAATCCTAATAGTAATACTAAACCATTTGTTCAATGCTCACTAATTTTAAAGATAAAATGCATCAACATGCCTATTCAACAGTATGGCATGCAGTCTATAAAATCTCAACTCCGATAAAAACTCTATATTGGAAGACTAATGGTTCAACAGCACTTAAAACTTGCACCTTCCTAGCACTGAATTATATTATTGGCTTAAGTACACCAAACATTAAATAGTACACCAAACATTAAATAGCACACCAAACATTAAATAGCACCCAACACTTGCACCTTCATTGCACATAGTAACATTACTGGCGCTAGTACACCACACATTAGGACATGTAGCCATCATTAACCTAAATCTTGATGCAACAATTTCAACAAATATAGCAACTTAAGACATGCACAGTTGTATAAATCAAGGATCGCTTCAGAAATTCTGTGCCTCCTTACTTAACAGGCAACTATCACATTTGCAGTTCCTAGCAATATTAGCCAAATGGGAACTGCACATCTGAGAGCCCAACAGAAACCCTGATCCTTCAACAACCTAGACATACGAAATTCTAGATCCCCAACGCTCTTAGTAAGACCTCAACAAGCTCGTTCTGCGAGGTATCCGAGGATAATGACACTTTACTACTCCAAAAAAAAAGTAAAAAGTTCCATGAACAAGCAACACCTCAAGTAGTCAATAAACTGAATGGTAAAGGAGTTATAAAACAATTACAACCTATCAACTCAACTTATTTCCATTAATCAAACAACCACTGTCACTTGGGAGCAGAGAATTTGCTGATTGAGAAAATCTAGTTAAGTTTATCCAGCCAAACAACATTTATTTATCAACCGCGTCATTAAATGCCATCATCTACTTTAAACAATAGCAATTTATTGTCACCAAGCTCATCTCAGTGGTTTATTCTGTATGATGAAAAGTAACACGATGCACCAACAGTTAATGGAGAATAATAATCATATCCAGCTTTGCATTAATAAATAGAGATGAATTTCGGGAAAAGTACAGCACTCAAAAGTTCCATCCCAGAAATGTATCCACAAAGAAAATATGAAATAAGACTAAGAAACGAAAATGATTCACTTACCAGGGGGGAGAAAGAGAATAGGGACATAAAAAGAGAAGAAATATAAGGAGTACCTAGATTCTGCTAAATCTTCTTCAAGTTTCTTCACACGTTCAAAAGACTGCTCTTGCGCTTTTGATGAGGTTTCCTGTTAAGTGTTGCATATAATAAGAAACAAAGGATATGAACATATTAAAGTGATAGCCATATGTCAATTGGATCTTCTTCTTCCAGAGATTTTTTAAGAGACGTACATGACTAGTTTCGTGCAAGAGAACGATCTCCCTGCTACCTTGATCTACAATGTCGAAAACTTCATTTATGTGAGCACAAGATATAATAATAACCTCAGGTAAAAAAAATAACAATAAGCCTAGATGAATAAGGGAAGCTATCTCTAACTACAAAAATGCACACCTATGGACATGAGCTTTTTACCATAGCTCCTATACCCTATGTTCTTTGGCTATTGACCTGAGCAAGACCCAACCCAACCCAACCCCCAACCACTTGAACAACATCATCAACAAAAGAAACAAGAACATGGAAAAAAGAGTTAGAAGTAGGAAACTTCCTAATATAGGAGAAAAACAGAGAGATGAATTAACGGGAGTTCAAAAATAGGAAATAGTAGTAGCATTCTTAATTACATATGAGAGCAATGCAAAATAGAACAGGCATAAGAACAACGGAAACCCAGTTGGTGTTCACATATCTTCATAATTCCGTATAAAGGATTGCTCAGTTGTAATAGCTGGCCAAATTCCATCAATAATGATTACTACTAATGATAAAGTAACCGTATTACAGGAACATAAAAAGCAGATTGACTTTTCCCACATTTAGTGCAGATGAAAGGATATGCAGGACTTCGAGTTAGCACTCACAATCCAAAATAGCAATTAATAAATTGAAACTACCATCCAATATTCACATTTCTTCTCATTCACCATTCCATTTGTCAATGACTGACAGGTAGTTTTTAAATTATGCAATTTCCCAGTTAATGACCTCTCCCCAAAAACAAAAGCTAGAGCATATGATGTTGCTCACAAGCATCACTTCCCATTCGCTTTCAGGGTAAAACCACGAGGGTATCATCATATACACTTTTTACCCTCATTTTCTTGCCTAATCAAACCATGAGTCAAGACAGTCATTACAAAACAGAAACAATTAAGGGTGTATGTGGATGGGTTTTGGCCCGGTCTCGCGGGTTTCGCGAGACCGAGCCAAAACCCTTTCAAATGAGTTTTCGTCAAACCCATAAAACCATTAAAAACCTATTCAAAAACTAACACTCAAACTCTTCAAACCTATAAAACATTGATTTGAGACCTACCACCTACTTTTCTCCAAATCTCACTAAAAAAGACATTGATTTTACACCTATCACCTGTTTTTTCCCCTAAACCCCAATATCCAAACCCAATCCAAGTGAGGTTTCAACTTATTCAAACCACAAAACCCAAGAGCCAAAACCCATCCAAATGAAATCTCAAAGGTTTCATCGAAACCACCCAAACCAAGTTTTTTAAACCGAGACCCGTGAAACCGAGCCAAAACCCATCCAAATAGACCCTAAGAGTTTAAAAGGTTGATCTAATGCCAAACATCGGTCACTGTATAGACAGAAGTGACACTACTAGAAAGTCCAGAACAAGAAAATGGGAAGGCTGGTGGGATGTATTTAAAAAATAAAGGGATTGTGGGAGATAACCAGGAACAGCTTCTCGAGGATGAGGATAAGAAGAACGACGTTTATGCTCCTCTTCATATAACTTCTTGTACATAGCCACCTAATTTGAAAACAAGAAAAGGAACAATAAATTAATATATAATCAGGATAACGGAAAAAAACTTCCCAACCCAGTACTTCATAATTAACCGAAACAAGGAACAAATCAAAGCACATAAGGAACTTTACAGAGTTATGAAGTGATTCAATCATGTTCCCTTGCTCCTCTGCCCTAAGCAACACTGCATTAACTTTAGATGCAGTCTCATCAGTCTGTTTCTGAAGTTCCTTCTCAAACTTCTCCTGTATGGTTTCAGAATCTTTTGAGCTCAATATCGCTAAAATAAGACGGATTTGGTAAATACTACTAACAAAAAACTTATCCATGCCTTTAACTCTGCTTCGTTCTCCTCAATCTGGTGGGAAAGGTTACGAGCAAGACTCCGCAGCTGAACATTCTGTTCAACTAATCCATTTATATCCTTGAAGGTCAACTGCAAAAATAAGACTCAGTACCATAAGCACACGTACAAGTCCAAACAAGAAAGGTCTTTGCATAGAATAGGGCAAATAGATTACCAGCCGTTCAGATATAATATTCTCCGTATCAGATTCAGGATTCAATAAAGCAACAAGACCTAACTCATCACCATTACGAGCAACAGATCCACAACGCAACTGAACATCTCGACACTCCTTTAGAAGGACAGCAACCTATGGTAATAGGAAAAGCGGGGGTATAAGGTTATAAAATGTCAACAATCATAGGTCAATCACTATAAAAAAAAAATGAACATTAAACATAAAACCTAATCAGACCTGCTTCTGGAGGTCAAAAATCTCCTTTTGAGCAACAGCATAGTCACGCTCATGCCTCTTCAAACTAGCCTGTCAAACAAATTGTGCAGGAAACTCTTAACAAACGCAATCCACAGGAAAAACAGTATGCTTCACTTAAACCCTTTCTAAACAATAGAACACAATGTAATAACTCAAACCTTCAGCCCCTGAATGGTTGTCTCAAAAGCAGAATGCTCAGACAGCGAATGATGCAGTTTTTGGTTTAACGCAGAGTAAGCCTCGACCAATCTCTCATGTTCTTCTGGAAAAAAGCCAATTACTTTAGTGATTAACTCAAAGTTATTCTCTAGTTCAATATGTGCACAAAGAACTGTTAGAAATATCCAATATTTAAGAAACCAGCAATCACTTAAATAAGTGAACAAAAAAATATCGGAGAATTTTAAAAGAGTAACAACAGGGAATATTTTTTCCATTGACCTTTCGTTGCATTACTATGTACAATTCTTTTAAGGGATGAAACTGACACCTTAAAATACTCAACCCCTAAAGCAGAAATTCAGATTTAAGTGCACTACTCTTATTATAAGAAGCCACACATAATTGTTAACAACTTAACATTTCATAAAGGAACTGATGCAGATCGAAGACTGGTAGATATATCTCACTTATGCAGTTATACTAATAACTGGCGTACAGAATGGACTGGACAGCCATTACTAGTTTTTCCACTTTCCTCCTTTGGAATTATTTCCACATCATACATTCAATGGTTTCTATGATGCTGTGATTCTTAATGTGGTTAATTCAACAGGTAGCACATACCTCGTTCATCCATGATTACGCCAGCCTTTTCCTCTATTTCGTAAAG
Organism: Penstemon barbatus; assembly: GCA_003313485.2. Classification (NCBI taxonomy): domain Eukaryota; kingdom Viridiplantae; phylum Streptophyta; class Magnoliopsida; order Lamiales; family Plantaginaceae; genus Penstemon; species Penstemon barbatus. The sequence continues at coordinate 97,024,195 of CM064883.1, forward strand.
AACCTAAATTCGAACATGTGAACAGTCAGAAATACAAAAGAGAAACAGTTCAAAGTCATCAGAAGGAAAATCATGCCTTATAAAGAGAGAAATGCCTTTTATTAATTGCTGAGTACAAGAAAATGACACAGCAATATTAAACTTGACAACTAGGGGTGAAGATGAGTTGAGTCCATGAACACATTTTCCAAGCTTGGAATCATGCTTCATACCTTAGTTTAATTTCAATGAACCAAAAATCAAATAATCAAACCAAACACCAATCAAGTAGCTTGACATATAAAATATATTGTGCATTTGGATTATCGAGATAATTTTACTCGAAGCGTGATTCACCAGCAATTCAACAAAAAAATTGTTCAATCTAAGTTCGTTGTGTATAACACACGGAGCTCATATGAGATCAAGCACAAGTTAAATCTGAAGTAGCTTGGTTTTGATTTTTAGCACTATTGATAACTATTGATTGTTACCTCTATAAAGAAAAGAGATAACAATTTATTGTTGTCAACAAAAACAACAGACACGAAACAGCAATTCAAAAATAATTATAGGTGTTATACAAATTAAATAATTAAGCAATGTCAAATGAATCCTTTGAAAAGCTTAATACCCAATTAAAGAGAATAAAAAGAGTGGAATTACAATTTTTCTTTAGGATTCAGATAAATCATAGAAGTAATTAGACATAAAAATTAAAAAGTGTCTATCCACAGCACAGCTAAAATGAAGGTCAGTAAAGTTAAAACAAATAAGTCCGGGGTGGGGGTGTACCAGCCCAATAAAGTTACCTTGGACTGAATGGACCAGATAAAGGACTTAGACTAAGTTTTCGAGCATATGAAAAACATTATCAGGTCTTTAAAAATTTATCCTTCTTTTATTTAAACAAAACACCAATTGTATTAATAGAAATGTAATTCAAGGATAAGTGCAGAAATTGCACTTAGAACTGAAGAAAGTAGAAAGTAAGAAAAAATTATCTTTAGTAACAAGTCCAATACATCCCGCATCTTATATATATATATATATATATATATATATATAATTTAACTCAACTTAGTTTTTTCTACCAAAAAAAAAAATAAATAATGCTCTTAGAGAGAATGCTTTTCAACATTATACTAAATAATTTGTCATTCATTATTATCTCAATTTCTTACAAATTGTAGCACAATTAATCCAGCTTTAGATAGTCTAAGTATTTAAAAGCATTCACAACTTTTAGACAGAACAAATGTGTTGGGCAACCTGACCCCGGTTATATTGTCCTTTGTCCACCTAGGGCCGAGTTAAACTTGAACTAGTCAACTGAAAGTGACACTCTTATGACAAAGCAAACCATTGCAGATAGCTCACTTCTCTAATTATGGTATTCAAAATTACCCTGATGCCTTGAGTCCAAAAGAAGGGTTCAAAATTCCATACAGAACCGAAAGAAAACACTCATACAATGGAAGCAAAACAATAGGCTGCTAAATTATCTGTTTCCATAGTCTACACTAAGTTTTTCTTCAATCTTGTACAAAAAAAAATTCTTCACATCTTTTTAACGAGTTTTTGCCAGTTTCAGAGAATGTATTAAAATCGGCAACAAGTTCTAATTGGCATATAATGAAGTGAGAACTACTGTAACTCAATGATGTTCGCATAACAAATTATGATGTTTCAGCGGAACATACTCTTTCCAGGATAGCTTGGGCTTGCTTTCTTCCTAGTTGCTCATGTCGCAGTGCATCAACAGTTTCTTGATATTTGGCATACATTTTTGCCAGCTTCACAAAGAAAGGGCTTCTTTCAAGCAGTGAAAAGATGAAACCAATAATATAACAATTGTTGTCTTTTAAGGTTTACATAACATCAAACATATGTACAACTCACACTCCAGCCATCTCTAAGGAGTGAAGCTGCTAAAGCTGTTCCAGAAACACCAGCCGGAATCGTAGGTACAATTGCTCGATCATCCTCGCCAACTATTTCACCAATATGAACTGAGTCTTCCCATCTAACGAAAAAGAGAGTAGACGACATTTGAAACAGCATAACAAAGGCAACAGAAGTCAATAATGACAAACTAAAATGCTGTTTTCTAGAAATTTTGATCTTTAATTGGTTCATTTAAGGGAGGAAATATCAGTAAGCACCAGGGAAAGATAGTATATCCGCAATTACTGATCACATTCCATACACAAAACTCGCACATGATCAAACAATGGTAACAACCAGTAAGAATATAATAACTGTTTAAGGTTCCATCAAATAACTTGAGTTAAGTTGTATTGGCCTTCAAGATTTTTTTCTACTAGATAAGAATGTATATCAAACTACATTAACGATTTCAACTTGATAAATTAATGTTGTGAATAATGTGAACTGTCGAAGCGTGAGATTACTTGAGAGCCTTAACCCAAGTATAGTCATATGAAACAGAAATCAGGAATGATATTGAGAGAGCTTACCGTTAACTTATAAAGAGTCAAGTAAAATAAGAGAGGATTAGATAGATCATATACAGCATGGCAAAATAAAATATGATAATCTGCTATACAAGTTCTACGGATCGTAATCTACAAATGCATTTCAAGTTGTAATCTGACTCACGAGTTAGTGATCAAATTGCTCAGAGGAAGATGTTTTGACTCGCTTTCATTCTTCAATTTTTCTAATTCCGATTCGCTAGTCTGAAGCTTAACTTTTAGCTCAGCAAACTCCTGTTACAGCAAAAGAAAGTAATAATAAACACCCCACCAGCCACCAGGACTAATCAGAAAAATTCAGAAAGCTAGAAAACCAAACATCTGCCAACAAGACAAGCAAACATGGTTTTAAAAAAATTGAGCCACTAGTTCCCAGAGAGGCAAATCAATGGGCCTATTTGTTTCGCTTTTCAGAAAGCATTTCAGTGCTCTCTGAAAACCCAAACAAACATATTAATTTCTTGTTTTCAGAAATTGGCTCATAATAAAGTTCCCCTTTCATTTTTCAAAAAAATTCTCTCTTATTTTTTAAAAACCCTAGACCAACTCTATTTTAATTTGACAATGATATAGTAACCTGTCTCTTAATAAATCAAATGGTGGAAAAGAAAATCAGAATCTATTTGTTCCAGTCACCAAAAATGGGACACAAACATATTTTTACATTATTAGAAGAGTTATATTCTGGATTTTAGGGGATTTTTTTCAACAAGAAAACTAATTCCAGCTCCCATTGTTGTAAACAGGTACTTCCTGCAACGAGTCTATTACCCAAATTATTAAATATAAGGGTGTAGAGAGGAATACAAATCTGTCATTGGCAAGTGTCAAGACATAACTATAGCAAGACAAAGTGAGATTTAGCTTATTCAGATTAGAAACAGAAAAATTCCACAACAGAGAGAGTGCAAGGGCGAGTAACAATTTTAAGCTCCATAATAATCCGAGGGAACGTATTTCCATACATAATTTATGCATATCAATTTGTTTGTCAACTTTCGGATATCTTAAATATTTTCATAACAAAGATGGATCTACGAAAAAGAAGTATATGAAATTCAAGTCACCTTTTCCACTTCCTTTCTTGAAGAGGACTCCTTTTCAAGCTTATCTTTGTAATCACACTCAACTTGATTCAAATGAGTCTGCTCATTAGTAGCAAAGTAAGTTCTGACATTTCCAAAAGTATTAAAGAAGACACAACTAAAACATTTGACCAATGGTTCAGCTTATGTGCATAGTTTAACATTTTTAAGCAAAGTAACTATGGAGCTCACTTCTAAAGCCTTGATGACCCCCTCAAGCTCTCCTGCCTTATTTGACCATTCTTCTGAACTCTCCTTGTACAGATCCGCAAGTTTTGTTACCTACATGATTGAAGAGCATACGAACAAGATCAGAAGTCAATACATAGGGTTTACAAATTTCAGCAAATAAGTAACCCCCCCCCCCCCCAAAAAAAAAAAAAAAAAAAACCAACACTGTATCAGTCCAGCTTTATGGAAGGACACCTCAAATGCTGTCCCTCAATTGTTTAGTAAAAGAATTTTAATTCTTACAACAACCACCATCACTCTGACAGTCAAGTTAAGGGGAGGACCTTTCAACAGCTAACGATGAAATGTTAAACAAGTCAATAATCAGTCCATTGGAACTTAAATCCACTTTAATTAAGAACATCTGAACTGTTATCATTGAATAACATATCTGCTTATCAAGTGAATATAGAGAGCTTAAGCAGCTACAGATAGACAACAGAGTCAAAGAGGAAGAAATTCTCCAACAACCTCTATATTTGTTGCTAAGCTAAGAACTTTCAAAAGCAAAAATGCAAGAACAGATGTGGTCAGATCATCGTAACTCGGTTAACACATCAAGTATACTCCTATGTGAACACAGCAACACCAGCTCCCGGAGTATTCACTTTCATTACGAATAATCATAATATAAAAAGGGATGGATTCGTGAAGAGAGGAGTCGCGAAAGTACATGGATGGAGATCATAAATGATATGCTATGAAATTGCACGTAACATGGCTCGGGATAATTTGCATGCATGAACAACTTATCGCTATACTTACCGTTGAGATTTCAGCAGAAAAACGATCCTCCGCAGCTGCAGCTGCATCCTTAGTTGATAACAACTCCTGCAGAAACAAGGTAAATAAGAAGCATATAATTAAGGATATGAAAATTGTAAAAGAAATTATAACTGGGAGTACAGTGAGAAAGGATAAGAAATCATGAAAAAGAACACACCTCTTCCATGGATGTAAGCTTTTCCTCCAACTCCTTCACTCTGTCCTTGTGAAATTTTAAAGAACTAGAGCTCTCCTTGAATTTCTTTTCAACCTGAAATTAGGTAAGTAGTGAAAAAAATATTTTATTTGGGGGAAGGAAAAGGTTTAAATGGAAACATGAACAATCTAGATTTTATTTTCCCAAAAGTCATGGAGTACAACAAATTGATTCTCACATCTGCTAGCTTAGTAGACATATCTGCCTCAAGTTCCCCATTTGTTTTTCGCAGCTGGATGAGATCATTAACCTTAGCTGTCAACTCCTCATTAAGCCATGTGTTATGCCTCTCAAGAAGCTCTTTTTCCTGCTCGGCTCCAAATTTGCAACGATAATATCAGTGTTGCACAGAAATAGTTTACTGGAAATAATTAAATAGCTAAGCATCATATGTTGTGTAATCCTTATATGTAGAGCATGGCATGATGCGAACACCAATAAAATTGCAATTGAGGCAAAAGTTCATGCGTGGATAGCAAGTAAGAGAGATTTTGATTTCACATTTTCGACAAAGTTAACAAAATGCAACTCCTAATCCATTATCTTCACTTTCAATGCTCTGGTGGTAAATTCTTTCGTTCAATAACTTGGTCCATACAAGTAATGGCAACAGTGGTAAATCTGAGAGCATATCCATATTTAACTCGAGATCTAGAATTCTAACACTCTTAAATATACTCAAGTACAGGGCAAATTATAGCAAATTATAAAACAAAAGCATTGGTTGAATAATTGAAAAAGCGAAGCTCAACAACTCACCTGCAAGTAGCGGGCAGATGTAGCATTCAATCGCGCCAATTCAGACTCCATATCACCCACACGTGCTTCTTTCGATGAAACGGTCTCAGTCAGATTGACCTTCAAAATTAAGTCGGTGAAATAAAAACACAACACCATTCAACATGAACACGGCTTATTGATGGATCATAGATTTCTTGCTCACTACTATAGATGGAGCATAGGCTAGTCAGGCAAGCAAATACAACTAGAATAAAAGAGATGGCAACAATTTTTCCATGCTCAATGAATAACACATAATGAAAAATGGAAATCATTGTAAATATTGCAATCTACTACCACCAAATAGCTTGAGTACAGGAGTATGAAATATTGATCAATATAGACTAACGTACAATCTTATCAAGATAGCTCTTCATGGTGGCATTTTTCTCGCTGATCTCCAAATCTTTTTGCTCCAACATTTCCATCAATTGCCTCTTTGATTTATGAAGCTCGGACGATTCTCTTGTCAGCCTCTCAATCACCCCATCTTTCTCAATCTTTATTTATTACCACCAAAAACAAGGACCTAGTTAAATAATCATATCCAATAATCCACCAAAATAAATTAACTACAAACTTACAGATTGAAGTTGGAGCTGATGCTTCTCGGATTGGAGTTGTCCAAGTTCCAAAGCACGCTGTTCAAGGGAAGAGTTGAGCTCCGAGTGCTGAGATTGAAGGGATGAGAATTCAGCTGAAAGTGAAACATATTTCTGTTCGATGAGCGAGCACGTTTGCTCGGCGGTGATGGAAGCAGCATCGGACTGCGCCTTCACAGTTTCGATTTGAATGTAGAGGTCTCTGATAAATGAGTCGGCCTTCTCCGCCACCAGTGCGGCATCGTGCGAGCTCCGCCGGAATTCTTCTTCCGATATAAACAGCGGCATCTGTCTTTATCTTGTTTTTGCTTTGAACAAATATGATGCCTCAGTGTTTACGAATGAAAATTAGCGGCATCCGTATCGTTGTTTTCCTCTCTCTCTCTCTCTCGTTCGAGATTTCAAGAGTCGAAGTTTGTAACTGCAAATAGAATCGTAACCTAATTATGACGAATTGATGGATTAAATTTGTTCTTGGATTGTAGAGTTAAACCTAGGGTTTGATTGATGGGGCAGTGTGCGAAGGAGTGTTTGGTGAGCAGAAATTGCGATATTCGGGAGAAATAGAAGGGGGATTGGAGGGAGAAGAAGCTACGAGATACTTTGAATTTATTTATTTCTCATTTAAGAATGAAATGAAATCGGTTCGATTTCTCGATACTGATAATGAGCACTAATTTTTTTTTCTTTTTTTTCCTTTTTTTTTTTTTTTTTTTTTTTTTTGGAGAATATGACAGTGCAAGATTTGAAAATATTAAATTATCTAAAAGGGAAAATTTGAAAAATAATAAATTATCTAAAAGAAAAAATATTTGAAAAATGAATAAGAACTTTTATTTGAGTCGAATATAGTTGATAAAGTCTTCTAAGAAAATATATATATATATATATATATATATATATGAATTTGATAAAGTTCTTTGTGATTGACTTTTTAAATAAATCGATTACTTTTTCTTCTGATAATTTACAAATCAATTCAAGATTGATAGATATATATAATATTTAATGACTTTTAAATATTGACTCGGTAACCTTAAATTTAAAAAAAAAAGTATATATTAAATCTATTGTTTACTAGTGTAATTACATTAAATCTTAAAAGTAATTATCAACAGATGATTGGTATAGTGAAAAGTCACTACAAAGTAGTGAACTCACCTTCAAATTTCTATTGGAAGAGTTTCTCACTTAATGTATCCGATACGTCTCGAAAAATGGATACCCTTGAAAAATAAAAACAAAAAAAGTAATTTGAGCAAATCTCACTACAAGAAATAGGAGTATTAACCATGCATAAAATATAGTAGCGAATAACTCAAAGTCGTTTCCAAAAGCTCAACCACCATGGCTTTGCAATAGTTTTCATGCGTGGTATGTGGATAAGTGGTGAATGTATTCACCATAATTTTTAGCCATAGTGAGAATATTCACCGTGAATATTAGCCATGGTGAAAAATCTACCATGGGTGTCAGTCGTGGTGGATGTTTCCACCATTGTTTTAAGTTGTAGTTTGTATTTGCACAAACGACTAATTAGCCATGATAGCACATAATAATCAATGCTTTAGTTTTCTTGTAGTGACTCCCAAATAATCTCTCTCTCTATATAATAACAATAAATAGATATATCTCTTATGACAGAGTCAATTGAATGTATAACATTTATTAATCTTAATTTTAAGAAAAATCTTTGGACATTAAGAAATTATGTTATAATTACGATGAATATGATTCTGCAGCAAATAAATTAACCAATGTAAGGCCATCTCCAATCGTTGGGGCAAAAATGCCCCCTCCCCCTCCCCCTCCCACTCCCACTCCATAATCGTCTTCATCAGTTAGGGGCATAGAATAATAATAATAAAATAATAATAACAATAATAAAAATACAAAAAAGTAAAAAATAATAAATAACAAAAATAATAATACAAAAATAATTATATAATAATAATAATAATCATTATAAAATAATATAATAATAAAAATACAAAAATATTAATAATAATAATACAAAAATAATTATAAAAATAAAAAAAATACAAAAACATAATAATAAATAAATAATATTAATAATGTGAAAGATAATGATAATAATAATAGTAACAATAATAAGAATAAGGATAAGAATAATAAATAATAATAATAATAATAATGATAAAATAAGAATAAATAAGAATAATAATAATAGTAGTACTATCGTGGAAACGTCCCTCAAGTGAGCTATAAGGTGAATGGCAACGTCTACACAATGCCGTACTATCTTGCCGATGGTATTTATCCAAAATGGGGCAAGTTAATTCAATCCATCAGGCGGTCGCGTACCCCTCCAGAACATCTATTCTCAAAATTGCAAGAATCTTATCGCAAGGATGTTAAACGAGCTTTCGGAATTCTGCAAGCTCGTTTCGCCATAGTCAATAATCAGCCAGGAAGAGGATGGCATACGGAGGACTTAAGCGATATTATGCTTACTTGTGTAGTACTTCACAATATGATTGTGGAGACGAACGTCATGAATACGATGATGCCGAGTCTGAAGATGATGATACAAATATTTCCACATCTCGTAGAGCCCGTGCTAATATTTATCCAGGACCAACGCGAGAGGTTAATCCAAGATGTGGTGAATTATCCATGGAGAATTATATGATACGCCATCAAGCAATACGATCGGTAGTAGCCAATCGTAAACTTCGGGACGACTTAATTGCCCATGTGTGGGAAATGCACGGTCGATGATTTTTAGTATGTATTCTTATTTGTTTAAATATTATAAGTGTTCTATTATGAAGTTTAACTTTTTTAATATGTAATTTTGTTAAATTAAATCTTACTTATATAAAAGATTATATTTTAATATTAATAATAGTAATAATAATATTAGTAATAGTAATAATAATTATTATTATTATAATAAAAAAATCGCAATCACTTATATATATCAAGTTATACTCGAGTTTTAATCATATTAATGTTCATTTATTTGATAAAAAAATAATTTATAATTTGAATCATTTGTACATTTTATCCAAATTAAAATACAAATTTAAAATATTTAATTAAAACTAATTCCTATAAAGATGGAATTTTTTATAATATAAAATTTATTAATCCATACACAAAATTTATTAAAATAAAAACCACCAAATGTACAAAAAACGAAAAAAAAAAAATATAGCGTGTGAGCCGAGGGGTAAAGGAGGGGCAAGCTTTTGCCCTTTCTTTCCCACTCCCACTCTCCTCCCCCTCACCACTCCCCCCCACCATTGAAGACCATAATTTTAGAAAAATCCAAAAATCCCCATCCCCCTCCGCCTTACCATTGAAGATGGCCGGATGGCAAGTTTTTGCCCTTTGTCTCTCAATCCCCCTCCCACTCTCCCTCCCCTCCCCACTTCCCCCCACTATTGAAGATCATACTTCTTTTTCCCCTCAAAATCCCCCTCCCCCTCCCCCTAACGATTTGAGATGGCCTAAGATATGATTTTTGGTTGGTGAAAACCAATTTGATTAACTATGTAATTGACAGGCTCAGCTATGTTACAAAGTTTGGGCCGCCTATCAAATTTGGCTCTGTTTCGATGTTTCAAAATTTTCAGTAGTTTTGACGAAATATTTGAAACATGATTTGAATTGATTTTGGTTGAAATATTGAGATGGTAAAATATTAGTAAAATAATAGATAAAGGGATTTGAAAAGTTGAGATATGATTTGAAATGGTTTTGGATATGACAGATGTCAAATCAAAGACTTTATGGAGTTAAAATATGATATTATATAGTGTAATGATTAAAAATATAATTATAATAATATTATTGTAATAAATAACTTACATAAATTATAATTGAAATATATTTATATTAGTTTAGCAGATGTATTTTCATTACTCTATAACCGTGCATAAATTGTATAGGATACATGTATTTACTAGGATAATAATAATAAATAAAAAATGGATTTGTATAAATTGTAATCATGATCATCTATAAATATGTCATTGTCCGATGTTTATAATTTATATGTGTGTGTACGAATATATATAATATACTGTACCTGAGATTATATACATTAGATACATATATTAAATTAAATTATAGGGTGCATATATATAATAATATATACTAATATTATAGTTCCTCCGTCCCAATTTTTTTTATCCGTTGGTACATTTGACCAGTCAACTTGACTAAATTTATAAAATTTATAATAAATAATTTAATTAATATATTTAAGTGAAAAGTTGATAATATCATATGACACCATATATATTAATATTTAAAAGATTTAATATACCACAAATATGAATAATTTAATATGATAAGTCACTTAAAAGATTGAAAAGTTTGATCGGGTACTATAGCAAATAGAGCAAAATAAATGGGACGGAAGGAGCGGATAGTTTACCTACAAGTAAAATAACAATGTATCAGTGCACAGAGGTGGGGTTGGGGTGTGGGAGGGTCTATCAGTGCGCAGCAGTTGAAAGTTTGAAACAATGTGTTTGGGCTGTTATTAAAACGATTATATATTTGGGCCAGATGCAACTGGGATGGTGTTTAGCCCGTTTCGCCAGCAAAACTTTTGAGCCAAAATCAATCCAAACAGGACCTTTCTTCATGTTACATTTTCATTACACTTAGATAATCCACTAAACACATTCAACCATTTAATTCAAATGACGAACCAAATTATATTTAAATATTGTAAAATTGACATTAATGTGTCAAAAATTAGTTCATGTTGTCAGGTGAAAGTATGCACATCAAAATTAGATCACGGATGAAATAGTAATTTACGTCTTGTTAGAAACCGATAGTAAAATATTATTAATGTTAGATATAGAAATGTACAGGGAATTTTTTTTTTTTTTAACACCACAAGATAGGCAACCTTGCAACTTCGGTATCGATCACTGGACACGAAAATGTAAATTTGATGCCACAGTTTAAGTTTTCACTGCAACGTTCGTAGTGTGCCCAACATTTGTTTTTTTCTATTGTCAACTAGGCCAAGCCAACCCGCTTATAATCCGAGATCAGATATTCATTTAAATAATTTCCAACTCAAAATCCAGTTCAACCCGCTCAATTGCCAACCTAATCTGAATTAATTCCTTGTGATCTATTCATCCACATGCAAGTTGGCATTGAATTATTATTCTAGAGCTGATTTTGGTAAATCTGTGATACGGCCTCCACTGGTTTTTATTCTTTATCTATACTCAGATATATAGAACTCATAAAACAACTCACCTAACATGTAAACCTGTACGTCACCTAGTGCTGCCCACGTATTTAATTTGCCAAAGAAAAACCATTATAAACTTGAACCCTGTACCAAATATATAGACAAACACTTGAAAGAATTCATGCACATGTCTAACAACATTTTTTTGCAAAACCACAAAATTAAATGAGGTTTTTCCAAAGTGTTTTTCTGCTGCTTATTGTTCATCATGTGGTGATCACAATAATAAACGCAACAATTCTTGATCCTAAGACACCGGTGCTGTCCGGGGCTCGTTTTCTGACGACATCTTATTATCAGAAATCATGCCCAAAACTTGAAGCCATCGTCCATCAGAAAGTGAATGCCTGGGTCAAAAGAGATAACACATTGGCAGCTAGCATTATTCGCCTGCATTTCCATGACTGTGCTGTCAGGGTACGCGCGGACCAATTTAATGATAATTCTTTTCAATTAATAATGTATATAAATATATGTCTTGTTTGCAAAATCTTTTGGTTTTCATTTTGTAAAGCTAGTTATTATACATTCCTTTTAGAATCTATGATCTAACTTATGTTGACAATTTTTTCAAAGAAAAGCACAAATTTTGGCGAATACTTATATAATTATAATCTTAATCTATCTATGTTTTATGATTAATGTGACGACAATATATGTAACTATGCAAATTAGCCGTCCTCACATTTTGAATAGGATTGACAATTTGGTTGCTATTCATATATCCTCAAATCCATGGATCCATGATAGGATTCACATGGATACAATGTGGATTCTAGTCAATCAAAATAAATAATCTAATCGATGCTTTATTAATAGATTGAATTCATTCATTCTTTTTAAATTTTAACTACTCGATTAATTAGAGCAAATATTACAAAAACGTACGTGTTTAACATCCCGATCCATCATGTCGACTGTTTTAAATTTATTTATTTTATTGAAAAATCAACTTTGTTCACTTATTTGTGTTTGTGACAACACGAACCCAACTAGCACAAACATGTCAATCCAGCACAAAACGGGTCACATATAATCATTTTCTATAACATTTAGCTTACCTTAGTTTAAGTCAGGTCTAATACTTTAATACCATTGGAAAAAAAAAATAACACAACCCTTTATAAAATCGAATTGACTTCGTTCAAAATGGGTCAATGCAATTTAATCAAAAGGGGACTACTACGGTATTATTACAATCGAAATTAACCATATTTTTTTTTGCAGGGATGCGACGCCTCGATTCTGCTAAACCATGTAGGCACCGAGAGAAGAGCCGAAGCCAGCGAAACCCTGAGAGGCTACACATTAATAGACGACATCAAGGCAGAAGTCGAGAAACAATGCCCAAAAACCGTCTCATGTGCAGACATTCTAACCGCCGCAGCACGAGACGCCACAATTCTCGTAGGAGGCCCCTTTTGGGAAGTACCATTTGGTCGAAAAGACGGGCGAATCTCCATCGCCAAAGAAGCCGATATGGTCCCACAAGGCCATGAAAACATAACATCTTTGATCAATTTCTTCGACAAACTGGGACTCTCGTTCGTTGACTTAGTCATTCTCTCGGGATCACACACAATAGGAAGAAGCAGTTGTCATGCAATAAGGGATAGGATTTCTAATTTCAAAGGAACTCGAAAGCCTGATCCTTCATTGAACGGGACTTATCTGAGTTCTTTGAGGAAAGAGTGCAGATTGGATACGAATTTTGTTAATTTCGATGCGACAACTCCGAGGACTTTTGACGTGGCTTATTATAAGAATCTTGGGAAGAGGATGGGGCTTTTGGCTACTGATCAGTTGCTTTATTCGGATAGGAGGACAAGAACGTTGGTTGATATATTGGCGACTCAGCCTGAGTTTTTCATGAGCCAATTTGCGGTGTCTATGGTGAAAGTTGGAAATGCTAATGTACTTACGGGGAAAAATCAGGGTGAAGTAAGGTTGAATTGCAATTATGTCAATCGTCGAGCCTAATGATTTTAACGGAGAATTCTATCTCAAATTTGTATTAAGACGAGTGTATTGTAAATGTTTTGTGATTGATCATCGATTGTTATTCAATTCCAAAACAATTATAGTTTAATTGAAATGGATGAAGCTAAATTCAGTTTGAGCTAAAATTATTACTATTATATATTGTCGTGTTCTTCATTATCCTTTATGTATTGTTTGGTTGTCGGGAAAGTGAAGGAAAATCAGTTTTTTTCTTCTTCTATATGTTGTTTGGATAGTAGGAAAGGAAGTTAATATTTACAGGAAAATTTTCTGAAGAAAAAATTTCCCCACCAATTTGATGGGGAAATCCTGAAAAAATCTAACAGTAAATTGCAAAATACCCCTTATACTTTGTTTAACTATCAAAATCACTCATTTGTGATTTTTTCTTACCGAAAGACCCTTTGTGCTATATTTATTATTAGCAAAAAAAAGTTTCTCAAGTCATATAACAATTATACCCCCACAAATTAAATGACGCAACCCTTTTTACCTATTTTTTTTATCAATAACCTCCTATTAACTTTAAAAATTGACAATAACCCCCTGTTAACTTTGAAGATTGATATAAATTCGGTGACTAAAATATATACAATAACATTAAATTAATTTATAATAAAGTTAATATAATGAAAACGTGATTATTCATACAGTATTTTAGCAACAAAGAAAACGTAATTCATAATCAAACGTAAATATTATGTTCCTAAACTTTCTTAACAACCAAACAATTATAAGAAAATAGTTTTCCTCACAACCAAACATATAGAAAAAAATGACTTTCTTTTCCTTTTCCTTTCCTTTCCTTTCCTTTCCTTTTTCTTTTTCTACAATTTTCCCTCACTTTCCTGACAACCAAACAAGCTTATAGATTAATTTTTTATGTCTAATTTTGTTATTTTTTATGTCCATGAATTTTTTGCTTGATTCATTAAAGTTGGGACTAGTGGGAACTATCACTACAAGAAAAATGGATTTTAGTGACAAAATATTAAGTGACATTGTCGAAATTGTCACTTTTGGCATATATTTAGTGATAAGAATATTAGTTTTATCACGATAATAATAGTGACATATGCAATAGTGACAAAATATATTTTTAAGTTGTCACTAATTGCTATTAGTGACAAGTTTATTGAACTTAAGTTGTCAATATTGATAATTAGTGATACCATTTCAGTGACAACCTAGTGACAATAAATTTTGTCACTATAATTTAGTGATAACTTTTTAGTTGTCACCATTGGGGTATTACTAAATGTCAATAGTGACAATATTTTCACATTTATTGTCACTAGTGTGTCTATATACATCAGTTTAGTGATAATATTAAAATTCTTGTCACTCTGTCATTTACTATTTTATCACTAAAATTTAAATTTTTTGTAATGTATATTGCAGGTCTTTGTTCATCTTTTACGTACTTTTTTTTTATCATTCTTCTTCTTCTTCATATATTTTTTTTTTTTTTTGAGATGATTATTCTTCTTTCATCCCGTGACACAAAAATATTGACTATTTAGTATTCACGGAATTATTTCTCTTTTTTCCATTAGTAAGACTTTTCTCTCAATTATAACCAAATTTGCGTGACTTTATCCCTTTAAAAACATATTGAAGAAGTTATTTACTAGTATATTTTACAATATAGTAAATACTTTGTATTTTATTTATATTAGATTATCACACATGTTTTTAAGGGATAGATATACTCTGTATATTATCAATTATCAAACATGTTTCTAGAAGACATTACAAAACAAAAAAGGTGCATGTACATTGCGATTGATTTGAGTTAAGGATTGAAAGACTTTTATTAAACTTTATGCGGAAAAACTTTAACAATATGCTTATCAATTACCACATATTAAAAATATAAATTAGGATACGAGAGTTCGGTATACCGTTCGCCATGGAGTCTTCAAGATATGGCGTTGCTTCAAGTAATCCTTCGAACTAAACTTGTTATCTCCTCACTTGTATCACCTTTCTAGTGAACTCACCTTCTCCTCTCTTTCTATCCAAATGACACAACCTTAGAATACTTTTAGGTGATGGAAGTTTGCTAACACTTTTGTTTCTTTTTCTTTTGGTGTAGCTTTGAGGAGTGATTGTGTCTCCTTTTATAGATGAGAGTAGAGGGCCACTAAATGTAAGAGTTACAAGAAGGTGAAAGGCCAACCATCATGACCTCCATAACCCACTCCCTTGTAAGTTACAAAACCTTTAGCATATCCATTAAGTATCAACCTTAAATCAATCATATGAAGAGTCCCAACCTTAAAACTTGTAGTAAAAGGAGGTTAGTGGACCATTTAATAAAATAAAACTAACATTCTCCCACTTGGTCCACTAAACCGATTAAGTTAAAAATAATTTTGACTTTCTCGAGCTCTTCAAAGAAAAATTGACACGTGATCACGATTTAGATAAAAACAAAGGTTGACAACTAAAATAGATAAATGATATACTTTAACACTAGATATAGTCTAAATCACTAATGTGAATCATAGCAGTCATATGACTTTATTTATCATATTCCCTTCCATGTATTACACCACTAGCAACTTCTACTACTCTAGTAAAATTGCCCCTTTAATTTTGTCTTGTTAAGACATATCCTGTTTTATAAAATCCAAACATAATATGTGTACACATGATTGGAAACAGGAAAACAGAACCAATAATTTAAGCAAATGACAATTTATTGATAACCACTTATTACAGTCATGGATTGCTTAAAAGACCCATACTAATAACATGTTCTTTATAAGTCTTTATAGGCAATCCTTTGGTCAATGGATCGGCGACCATATGAGTGGTACTTAAATTTTCAATTGACACTTGTTGTTTCTGGACTCTTTCTTTAACAACTAAGTACTTAAGATCCATGTGCTTGGATCCACTAGAGTACTTTCCATTCTTTGAAAAGAAAACCGCTGCGGTATTATCACAATATATCTTCAGCGGCTTAGCAATTGAGTCAACAGCCCTAAGCCCTGAGATAAAATTTCGCAACCACAGTGCATGACTCGAAGCCTCAAAACATGCAACAAACTCGGCCTCCATCGTGGAAGAAGCAGTGATGCTTTGTTTTACACTCTTCCACGAGATAGCTCCACCAGCTAATAGAAATACAAAGCCCGAAGTGGACTTTTTACTATCCTGACAGCCAGCAAAATCCGAGTCTGAATATCCAACAACCTCTAATTGATCCGATCTCCTATATGTGAGCATATAATCCTTCGTTCCTTGGAGATACCTCATAACCTTCTTTGTTGCTTTCCAATGATCTATACCTGGATTACTTTGATATCTACCAAGTACACCTACAGCATAACTGATATCTGGTCTAGTACAAGTTTGTGCATACATCAAGCTTCCAACAGCTGATGCATATGGAATCGACTTCATTTTCTCTTTTTCCAAATCATTCCTTGGACATTGTTTTTCACTTAACTTATCACCTTTCGTGATAGGCGCATCAGTGGCTGAACATAATTGCATATTGAATCTTTCCAAAACTCGATTAATATATCCTTTTTGAGACAATCCCAGCAATCCTCGAGATCGATCCCTGAAGATCTCTATGCCAATAACATAATTTGCCTCTCCCATATCAACCATCTTAAAGTTTGTGGAAAGATAATTCTTGGTTTCGTGTAATAAACCAAGATCACTACTTGCTAACAAAATATCATCCACATACAAGACTAAGAATATAAATTTGCTCCCACTGACCTTTAGATAAATACATTGATCAACAATGTTTTCTTTAAATCCAAAGGAAGTTATGGTATCATTGAACTTAATATACCATTGTCTGGAAGCTTGTTTAAGCCCGTAAATAGATTTTTTTAATTTGCAAGCCAAGTGTTCTTGTCCTTGTTTTGTGAACCCTTCAGGCTGGTCCATATAGATATCTTCATCTAAATTTCCGTTTAGAAAAGCGGTTTTCACATCCATTTGATGTAACTCCAAATCATAATGAGCTACAAGGGCCATAATGATTCTAAGAGAGTCCTTCTTAGACACTGGAGAGAATGTCTCTCTATAATCAATGCCTTCTTTCTGAGTGAAACCTTTGGCCACTAGTCTGGCCTTAAATCTTTCGATATTGCCCTTAGCGTCGCGTTTGGTCTTAAAGATCCATTTACAACCGACTTTCTTACTATTACTAGGCAATTCGACAAGATCCCAGACATCATTGTGATCCATCGATTTCAACTCTTCATTCATGGCATCAATCCACTTATCAGAATCTTTACTATTTCTGGCTTGTGAATATGAAACTGGATCATTTTGAATACCTATATCAAAATCAGATTCTTGTAGATACACCACATAGTCATCTGTTATGGCAGATCTTCTTTCCCTTTGAGATCTTCTCAAAGCTACCGGTTGTGGTGGTTCTACATTAACGTCGTCAATGGTGACATCTTCATGAAGTGGTGAATCGGTAAGTTGTTCATTTATCTCAACTTGTTGTACAGGTTGAGTAACAACTTTATCTTGAGAAAGATAAGGTGGTATAATATCCACTCTTACTTCCTCAATTTCTGCTTTTCTCGATTCACTGCTCCCACTAAATTCACCATTCTCTAAAAATTTAGCGTTGCCAGTTTCAACTATTCTCGTACTATGGTTAGGACAATAAAATCTGTACCCTTTTGACTTTGATGGATATCCAATAAAATATCCAGATATTGTTCGTGAGTCCAATTTCTTTTCATTTGGATTGTAGATTCTAGCCTCCGCTGGACAACCCCAAACATGTAAATGTCTTAAACTGGGTTTCCTGCCAGTCCACAACTCGTAGGGAGTTGTTGGAACCGATTTACTGGGAACCCGGTTTAAGATATACATTGCGGTCTTTAAGGCTTCACTCCACAATGAAATAGGTACAGTTGAATAACTTAACATACTCCTAACCATATCCATAAGAGTACGATTACGCCGTTCAGCAACCCCATTCTGCTGTGGCGTTCCAGGCATTGTGTATTCAGCACAAATACCCCGCTTTTCTAATAATTTTGCAAATGGGCCAGGATGTTGTCCCAACTCATCATATCTACCGTAGTACTCTCCACCTCGATCTGATCTCACAATTTTAACTTTTCTATCTAATTGTCTTTCGACCTCCGTAATGAACACCTCAAGGACGTCAACGGCCTGAGACTTTTGATGAATTAGATAGATGTAACCATAACGAGACAGATCATCGATGAAAGTGATGAAATATCTTTCTCCACTAAAACATGGAATAGGTAGTTTGCAGATATCAGTATGGATTAACTCAAGAAGTTCTTTACTTCTTGTGGCACCCTTTTGCTTGTGTTTGAATTGCTTACCCTTAATGCAATTCACACAAATATGAAAATCAGTAAAGTCTAGATTTTCCAAGACTCCAGACTTTACTAACTTTTCCAATCTTTCCTTGGAGATATGCCCCAAACGTCTATGCCACAACATTGAAGAATGTTCATTAGTTAGACTACGTTTTAAGCCAATTTCTGATTGTGAAATTAATAACGATTGTGCAAACTCATAATTTAAAGATATTTTATATAAACCATCACATAAAATACCAAAACCAACAATAACTTTATTGAACATAATATTGAGTTTTTGACAACCGAAAACAACGGAATAACCACAAACATCTAATTTAGACAGAGAAACTAAATTCCTAGAAATCGAAGGTACATAAAAAGTGTTTTGAAGATCCAATTGGTGACCCGTCTCCAAGATGAGGCGATATGTGCCTACTAGTACCACATTTGATTTGTGACGGTTCCCCATATACAGGATCTTTTCACTTTCCTCCGGTTTCCGGGTTGTAAGGAATCCCTGCAAAGAATTTGTGATATGAGTCGTTGCTCCAGAATCAATCCACCAAGTATTAGAAGGAACTTCAACAAGATTTGATTCATAACATACAAAAGAAAGATTAGTACCTTTCTTTGCGAACCAGGCCTTGCGTTTTTCACAGTCCTTCTTCAGATGTCCCTTTCTGCCACAAAAGTAGCATTTGACAACTTTCCCATGACCCTGGCTACTTTCCCCAGGCTCATTTCCTTTCTTTGGTGTGTTTCTGTTTCCTTTCTTCACATTCCTTCCTTTATTCTTCTTTATTTCATGAGTTACAGCCAGTGCAAGATGGCGCCCTTCAGTTCTCAACCTCGTTTCCTCCTGAGCACACATACTGCTCAGCTCATTCATATTCCACTTCTCTTTTTGGGTATTATAGTGGATTTTGAATGGGCCAAACTTAGGAGGAAGTGAGTTGAGTATAAACTGCACGAGGAATGGCTCCTCTACTTTCATGCCAAGAGTTCCAAGCTTAGCAGCCTTATCAGCCATATTCAGGATATGTTCCTGAATTCCTGTATCACCATCATATTTCATGGTGGTCAATTCAGCCATGAGTGTTCCTGCTAGCGACTTATCCGCTGATTTAAAACGGTCTTTTATAGCCGCTAACAGGTCCTTGGCATTGTCAACCTTGTCGGGAAGTGAAGTCTTAATGTTATTTGCTACGGTCATGCGAATAAACATTAGACTAAGCCTGTTAGACCTATTCCAGGCTTCCTTCACAGTAACCTCAGCCGATTCCTCTGGCTTATCAGTAACCAATGACAAGTCTAGATCCATGACACCCAAGGTGAATTGGATTTGTTCATACCATTCAGAGAAATTTGATCCATTAAGAGTTGCAATACCAGAAGCATGCGAGTGCAATAAAGTAGGAGTAATAGCTGAAATAAGATGCAACAAATATAATAAGGTAAATTATTAGACTAATGCTCATATTGAGGTTTAAAGTCAATTAAGATGAACTTATTGACATCACTACAATTTCTCCTTTGGGCGAAAAGTAGTATACCTATTGTTCACTCTTTACAGGTGTAAATCACTTAATATAACACCTAAGTAGGTCTAACATAATTTTATCTCACCCATACAATTAGTCATGTTACCTTTGGGAATTCAATTCTAATTGTTAGGTGAATACAAATTATACTACCCTACCCGAATCATAATTAATCAAAAGTGACTCTCCTTTGGGCGAGCCCCAATCTTTTAATTATGACCGCAATCAAGAATATTATTATCCTTAATATCATCTAAGTGATAAAACTTTTATGTAATCTTTATATTTGTAAAATTTCACTAATCAAGGTCACTTTGGCAACTACAAGATTAGAAATATTTTACAAAATACAAGATTTAACCAATAATATTCTATTATCATATTATGAAAGTAATCTTTTTTTTTTTTTTTATATGCACAAAGATTTACACATTTAAGTTTTATATACAATATAAAACTGTGTAGAAAAATTCATCATATAAAATTTACACATAAAGTTTTATATATAATATAAAACGATGTAAACCATTTCATCACATGATTATAAAAATATGCAAATTTTACTGTAACGTCAAATCACAAGGCTAGTATGTTAATACTTTCATATATCATGTTATAATAAATCAGGTAAGTCTAAAGGTCCCATAATATATATATTCAATTACTTTTCATTAATTGAAAAAATATCCGGGTAGATAGATATACAACTTTAAACATTCAGCTGTTAGCCAGTTACATATTTGAGGATTAAAGAATTCAATTATTCTTTTACCAATTGGCTTTGATACCAATTGAAAGACTTTTATTAAACTTTATGCGGAAAAACTTTAACAATATGCTTATCAATTACCACATATTAAAAATATAAATTAGGATACGAGAGTTCGGTATACCGTTCGCCATGGAGTCTTCAAGATATGGCGTTGCTTCAAGTAATCCTTCGAACTAAACTTGTTATCTCCTCACTTGTATCACCTTTCTAGTGAACTCACATTCTCCTCTCTTTCTATCCAAATGACACAACCTTAGAATACTTTTAGGTGATGGAAGTTTGCTAACACTTTTGTTTCTTTTTCTTTTGGTGTAGCTTTGAGGAGTGATTGTGTCTCCTTTTATAGATGAGAGTAGAGGGCCACTAAATGTAAGAGTTACAAGAAGGTGAAAGGCCAACCATCATGACCTCCATAACCCACTCCCTTGTAAGTTACAAAACCTTTAGCATATCCATTAAGTATCAACCTTAAATCAATCATATGAAGAGTCCCAACCTTAAAACTTGTAGTAAAAGGAGGTTAGTGGACCATTTAATAAAATAAAACTAACAAGGATTTCAGTTTGATGTTTTAATTCAACACCCTAATTCCTTTCTTCCTTTTTTCCTTTTTTGTTTCACTCATGAAGTGGATACAAAAGCCATATGAAGAAGGCATTACACCAATGGACTTCTAAAGGTCTTTTGAATTTTACGGTGACGTGACTCAGGCCATTTCCAGCAAAGGGAGAGGCAGGCAACTCCTCCGTCGGTTGGAGAAGGGAATTTTCTTAACATTTCAACAGACAATCGGGCAATCAGGGTGTCAAGAAGGCATGCAGGCAATGCCTGCACGCACGCGCGCGTCCAAGTCAATGGATTTGGAGGTTGCCTTTTTTTTAGTTTTAATTATAAAATTAATTTCTATGTTTGTAAAAAATTTGTAATACTTGTGTAACAAAAAGGTCAATTTTATTTCATTGGTCATTTATTTTTTAAAAATAGAAACACTATACAAATATATGTATGTGTAAAATTTTGTAAAACTCTTGTGTTAAAAAAGGGTCAATTTTATTTCTATGTTCACGTTTTTTTGAAACAAAAAAATTATACATATATGTGTGTAAAACATTAATATATATATATATATATATATATATATATATATATATATATATATATATTTATTGTGAAACTACGACTTAATTTAAAAATAATAGATTATGAATATAAGAAATACTACTTAATTATACTTATTATTATTGCAACTTAACTTTAAAATACTAATTATTATTATTATTATTATTATTATTATTATTATTATTATTATTATTATTATTATTATTATAATTAAGTGAGAGTGAAAAAACTTTTGAAATTTGAATTAAATGCATTGAAATATTATTGGTTCGGATGGAGATAACAGACTAGACAGACAGGCAGGCAAGAGGGCAACTCCCCTGCTTCGGCTAGAGAGATGGCCTCACGTCACGTCTCGTCCCGTCCTTAGCACTTTATGAATTTTTTCCGTGAAACATTTATTTAAAGAAGTAATTAGAACATCAAAATAATTTTATCGTATTATATTTATTTATTTCTAGTTTTCTACGTATTAAAGAAGGAAAGATCTACAGATGATATCTAATCAAAAAAATAATCTTCAGGTAGGTTTTACCATATTTGTTTATATTTGTTTATTTCTGATTTCTCTATTTTTGTCCGGAGAAGAACTTCGTTGTTGATTGCACGTAGCCACCTAACTACACAAATGGATGCAGGAGATGATAAGACATTGACTCATTACTCTTCATGTCGTATCGTGGATTATAATTGTTGATTGGTAGCACGAAAAAAGATATATTGGAGAAGATAAAGATTGAAATACAACATATACTATAATTAAAATAATTATCGTAATTTCAAATGAATGCATACGAGTAAAGTTTCACATAATTTACAAACTCAACATTTTCTTTTTTTTGCAAATCACTTTTTTTTTTCCTTCCGCCTCCTCTGCTTTATATTATTGCTCTCCACATCTAATTACAGATGAGCAATTGCAGGGTTGGGACCACGGTAGAAATATGTTATAAAATGCAGGGGAGATTAACATTAACAGCTAGTAGATGGAATGGACTAGAAGCAAGGGTAAATTATCATTACCCCCTGCATCAAAATATAAAATTATCATTTCCTCCCCTGAGATTTGACAATATTATTAAAACCATCTTGTTTGCAAAATTATCATTAGTCATGATGTACTTAATCGTCTCACAATTACAACCCTACAGACGGAACATTTAATTTTATTTAAAGGAATATTCTCTTGCAATTTTCAGTTTTACAACTAAATCACCATATTAAATTCTTTAAGAATGTAACTGTAACCGTTGTCATATTTGTAACATTAAGTTATTTAAAAAAAATATTTTACTTTGTCTTATATTACGTTATTTTGTTTCTCGGAATTTTGGACCAATAAAATTTGCAAAAAAAAAGGTAGTGAAATTATTAATTTTACTTGATTAAAAATTGCCATTAATTTTTATCTTTTTAAAAATGAATATATATATATATATATATATATATATATATATATATATATATATATATATATATATATATATATATATAAAGCACTCAAGATTAAAAACAACAACTATCCTATTTCTGTAATTTAATTGACGAAAGTATCTTATATAGCTAAAAAATGTAACCACAAAAAATATAATGAATACAATATGAAAATTATCATAGAGAAAGTACCTTTATTTATAGATGAAATGAAAGAAAAACAACATTTTCCATTCTTACAATTTAATTTTCTAGAAAAAAAAATCTTACAATTCTTTTTTTTATTTTAAATATATCTTCTTCTATTTTTACCCTTTTTTATTTTTCTATTTTCACATTTTCTTCTACTACCTGAAACTCTAGAATATAGATGGGAGCAATATTTGATATTAGTCAACCTACCTATATGATTTCAATGTGTTTTTCCTTTTGATTTATATTAGATTTTGTAAGTAAATGAATGCGAAACTCTTTATTTCCTTCAGGCTCCAAGCCAATAAGGGATAGAATTATCCGATTACATTGAAAATATTTTGACAATTTCAAATTTTGTATATAAAATCATGAAAAATTATCCGAGGTTTGACTGAATAAAAAAAGTCTCTATCTTGTTTGAAAAATTACAAAATATCCCCCTAAAAAAGGCCATACTACAAAATCTTAAAAAAAATGTCGATATTTGTCCGTTACAACCTCTAACTATTAATTCCTTACTCTCATATGAAAGTTTCTGGTAATTTACTCAATTAGTGAGAAAAAAAGGAAAAAAAAAACATTGGGGATGGGATAAATTATGGGAAATAATAATAATAATAATAATAATAATAGTCCTTTAACTTTGGGAGCGATGCGAAAAAGAGACACTTATAATTTCGACAAATAATTTACATTATTTTCATTAAATTAAAATTGGAGTCCATAAATTACCACATAAACAAACAAATTGAGGCATTCTAACATTTTTGCCCTAATAATTAGTATGTAAGGAAAAAAATGGTGAAAAATAGGGTGTTATTTTTTCTTTAATTTAAACTAATTTGACTATATGATGCGATGAATTACCACTGAAATCCACCAATTTGTTTGTTTGCATATCATTTTATGGACATTGAGGACTAAAATTACGGATAGTAGAAGTAAAATTTCGACAAATAAAAACATAAAGAATGTAATTACCAATGTTTTCAGAACCGGACCGGACAATGAACCGGTGAGTCGACTGGTTACTGGTTTTACTGGTCGAACCGGTCAAACCACTGGTCGGACCGGATGACGTCATAATAATATATTTAAATATATTTAATTTTAAAATATATGTAATGTTCGTAAAATTTAAACATTATCCTACAATTTATTAAAAATATAAATTTTGTTATATTATATTAAAATTAAATCATATAATATTTATCTAACTTATATCATAATGGTAATATGGTACTAATTTGTATGGTTATGTATAAAAGTCTAAATTATATTCATAAATTTTAAAATATGGTTATGTATAAAAGTCTAATATTCAAAGTCAAACTTGCATATTATATCGATTTGACTCTTTATCCTAAAGATAATATTGAAAATAAATATTTTATAGAATAAATTTTAAGAAAAAATTATTATTTGAGTATTAATTTTCATTCATAATGTGTAAAATATTTATTTGAGTTAATTATCTAATTTATAAATAAATTTGGCTATAAGTTTCTATAATTTATAAACTTTAATTTGTACTAAAAGTTAAACAAAAGTGAAGTAGTTCAAATGGTAAGGAAGTCATATTTTACACTAAAGGTCAGGTGTTCAAATCTCAACTTTTACAAGAATTTTTAACATTAAAAAAATTAAAAAAAAAAGAAATTCAAAATCGGGTTGAACCGGTCCATACCGGTTCACCGGTTCGGCGGTTTCGGACCGGTTCAACCCGGTTCAAAGTGGGTTTTGAAGTAATTGGTTTTAGGAGGTAAACCGGACCGGACCAGGCTCCGGTTCGCGGTCCAACCGGTCGGACCGGCCGGTCCGGTCCGGTTTTAATAACATTGGTAATTACATGTGAAAATTTCATGTATCTCATTTCCACGTCTATGCAAAAGTTAAAAGCCTAAAATTGCCTTTATGAAAAAAATTATGAAAGACGACTTCTTATTTTTCCTTCTAAAAAGATGACTTTAAACTTAATTACTAAAGAAAAAAATTCCCACTTCCCACGCACTCCACTCGTATGCCGACAGTGCTATTAACAATTATCAATAATTGAGTTTGAAATTGTCGATTAAACTTCATAATCTTCAAATCTCCGATTTTTCAAATATATTATATTATTTTACATAATCTTCTTCCCCAGATCTTAAACAGCAATAGTAAATAGGTAATTAAATGATATAAGCGTTTTTCAACCGTCATAAATAATACCAATTTCCCCAACTTCAACTTCAGTGCACAAAAAAGCACACCCCCATATCCAACACTAATACCCTAATAATGGCGAAAAAGGCGGTTTTGATCGGTTGTAATTACCCGGGAACGAAGGCGGAGCTGAAAGGATGCATCAACGATGTTCGAAGAATGTACAATTGCTTGGTGGAGCGTTACGGATTCTCGGAGGAGGATATAGCGATGTTAATCGACACAGACGATTCCTACACTCAGCCCACGGGCCGTAACATCCGGGCCGCGCTCGCCGATCTGGTGAATTCCGCCGAGCCCGGAGATTTCCTCTTCGTCCACTACAGCGGCCACGGCACCAGGCTTCCGGCGGAGACCGGTGAGGATGATGACACAGGCTATGATGAGTGCATTGTACCCACTGACATGAACCTTATTACTGGTCAGCGCCCCCCTCTTTTTCTCTCTCCATCTCTCATTTAGATGATGACATCATGGATTAGGATCTCGTTTTGCTATATATTGAAAACTTTTTGGATCAGTTTTCAGAATAAATTCTCGAAAACAAATCTACCATGTAGTTTCATTTCGACCCCAAAACAGAGATTCTTCAGGTGTATTAGGTGGAAAATTATGATTTTTTTTAAATGGATGATGTACCACTACTGTTCTGTTTTGTCTATGTATGATTCTGTTTAAAGTGTCTCTATTGGGCTAAATCGAGGTACAAGCAAAGTATAAAGGTGTTGTACTTTTGGCCTCAGAGACTCAATTTTGACTTGATCTGTAGTGTGTGTAAAATTCTATTGTGCATTTCTTTACAGATCTTAACTATTTGACGAATATAGAACATACTAATTACTAAGGTTAGGTAAATTCAGTAGCTATGTGGGTGATGGTTTGTTTTATGTTCTCAGATGATGATTTCAGAGATTTGGTTGACAAAGTACCCAGTGGTTGCCAGATCACGATTGTATCCGATTCTTGTCACAGTGGAGGTCTGATTGATGAGGCCAAGGAGCAGATAGGAGAGAGCACCAAGAAAGATGGTGAAGAAGGTGAAGGATCTGGCTTTGGATTCAAGAATTTCCTGCGTAGAAGTGTTGAAGATGCAGTTGAGTCCCGTGGCATTCACATCCCCGCTGGGTTGAGCCACCGCCACAGGCGGAGCCATGAAGAAGAACAAGAACAAGAGGAGGAATATGAAGGTGAAGGCTACAAGAAAAACAAATCTTTACCTCTATCAACTCTCATTGAAATACTCCAGCAGAAAACCGGCAAGACTGATATTGATGTGGGTAAATTGAGGCCTACCCTTTTTGACATCTTTGGAGATGATTCCAGCCCCAAGGTCAAGAAATTTATGAATGTCATTTTGGGCAAACTTCAAGGCCATGAACAGGGAGGAGAAGGGGGTGGTGGGTTTTTGGGAATGGTTGGAGGCTTGGCTCAGCAGTTTCTAAAACAGAAGCTCGAAGAGAATGACGAGGGCTATGCTAAACCTGCAATGCAAGCACATGTTGAAAGCAAACAAGAAGTATATGCTGGATCAGCAAAAAGAGCATTACCTGATAGCGGCATTCTAATCAGTGGCTGCCAAACAGACCAAACATCTGCTGATGCAAGCCCATCGGGTGATGCTAGCCAAGCTTATGGCGCTCTGAGCAATGCAATTCAGACTATTATTGCTGAGTCAGATGGCCAAATCAGTAACCAGGAGCTGGTCCTAAAGGCAAGGCAGCTTTTGAAGAAACAGGGTTACACTCAGCGTCCAGGACTCTACTGCAGCGACCATCATGTCGATGCTTCTTTTGTTTGCTGATGTGTTGGCCTTGATTTATTTCAATATGTCCTGCTATTTTGAAGAATAATCCATTACTTGTGAGGTGTTCTGTGTGGTTTGCTTTTCATGATTTCAAAACAGTTGATCATTTGAATGTATATTGAAATATGAACATTCATCTACAATTCAAGTTGCAATATTCAGTGTTATGAACAAAATATATTGCTTTTCAATTTAAATATTCTCCAAAGACAAACAGTGACTTGCATATTCTTATATTGCCTATAACTATAGTGATTATGATATACAAAAATTAGATATGCATATGCTGAGAATTGGGGAATAACAAATTACAAAATATAAACAGTGCTGCTAAAAAATGACCAATAATTTGAACTTCAATCACACGGGTGGACTTCGAGAGTGCAAAATCAGGAGTGCACACCAATTCGCAGCACCTTGGTAGCACAGAGCAAAAATTGCTGATACCCATTCTCAAGAAAAAATGGCAAAAAGTAAACTTCAATTTTGGTTTCTCACTCATCGTCAATGTCCTGAACCCAAGACAGATCTGCCAGACCAAATTAAAAAGCAATTATTATACATTTTGAATACATAGCTAGATAACATAATACTGTTATCATAATATTATGTGAGAAAACTTTTAAGAAATCCACAAGCATACACCACAGTCCTTGAGTGAACAAACAAATATACTATAAATAAAACTCTTGCTCATTTCATGGTATTAAAAAACGAGGTCATAACATTTATATGAACTGTTCAGTGTTTTAATTACACCAAGTGCTGTTAAATTTCAGAGGATCTAGTGATGGGAATCAGAAAAAGCCAGATATTTCAATCATTTCTGACCGCAGCTACTAAATTAGCATGCATAGAAGTCACTGAACACAAATTAAACAGAGCAATGTTAGTATAAAACTATCATATATTGTTACAGTCTACAGTAAGCTTGAACAATTAGCTTGGGGAGCTTTTCCTCAAAACAGAAAATACATTCAAATCATTCAATGATATAGCAAATACTTAATATATACGAGGCGAGTTATAAAATTAAGCTAAGTAATGCATTTACATATAATTGTTGCTGGAATGTGGTAACTTGATCATAATATGTTTTTGTCAACATTCAAATTTATTAGTATTAACATTAGCATGTTACTGCCAAGAAGCTTAAACTATTAGTGCTAAATCTATATGACCAAGCACTATTAGTCTCTGGGCAGATTTTGCTTAACAATAGAATCTAATATCTACCCAAGTTATATAGGCAAGCAAAGAAATCTAAAGCATTGTAATATATTCATATGAAATAGCAAAACGCATGCCCCATGAAAAGTAAAAAGGAGAGAATTAAATCAACAACCCGAAGTTCAGCAAAATTACATGCAAAACCTCTCTTATTTGCATAATTAAACTAACACCCTTATTCACTTAAATCAACAAAGTTGCTGTTTCAGAATATTGACCTTTCTGCTCTTCATTTTAAATTAACAAAAAGTTAATAACAAAATCCAATAATATTAAAAAAAATGAAAGAGAATGATATCCTTTTACAAATGGTGAACCCAACAATTTAACAGATGTGAATGGATAATACAATTGCCCATTCATAAAATAAAATACACACAAAAAAGTAATTATATACAAATCTTCAATCAATATACGTTCTTTTTAAATGGTTGGGTAAGAAGAAAGGGAAAACAATTAAAAGAATATTTAAGGATCAATGGTGAAAAAAAAAATATGCGTGCATTTCTTTTTCGAATAGTACTTAAATGAAAGATTCACTCAATAATTTTTTCAAATATTGTAAAATGTTTATTTACGTTTATTCTGAAGCTATAACTTCAAGAAGTTACTTTGTGATTTATCTTTAAAATATATTTTTTAATTAAAAGTTTTCCTCTATCTAAGTGCTTATTTTACTAATAGTATTACAAAAAGAAGTAACATTTGTTCTCTTAATAGTTTGTCATTTACCCTTATGATGTTTTATTATTATGGATTGTCCCTCACAAAACAAGGTAATGTCAAAAAAATTGGTCAAATGTGGGAGTAGAACGTCTGTGACAAAATTGATTTTCCCTTGCTTTCTACAGCTGATATAAGCAACTGCCATCATGCCACTAACTGCAGAGGAATCTATAAAAGTAGGGTGTCTGAGTAATTATGCAAACATGAGGGAGTTTATATATAATTATGTTAAATGTCACATGGTGCAAATATAATTATTCCAAAAAAATGAATTGCAAGTGTTATCAACAAACAAAAGTGTACACCAGAAAAAGCACACCGATTATATAATGAATAAGATACAGTCTATCCAACAAAATATAGTGCATACACACACACACATATATCTATATAATGAGAGAGAGAGAGAGAGCTATAAAGAATTAAGACCTTGAAGTACAGATTCAACTGCAGCATTTGGGATGAGCAATCCAACAATTCGTTGATTGTCGGCAGTAGTCTCTATACGCACAACCCGGATCCTCTGATGGCTTTGGCGGGCCTAAAAGATGTCCATGTATTTGTTATTTAAGATTTGTCTATGTTTTTATTGACTAAGAAAAAGAAGTGCATGAGCAAGTAAATACAGCAATTTTATAAACCATTACACCAATACAAATGTATTAATGTATGTTTGCTAAATCTCTAAAGCTTTGAAGATTGTAAACATATTTTATAAAACAAATATGTTAAGTAACTAAAAATTTGATTGAAAAAAACTTTAATATATGTGATCATGCCTATATGCTAATATGCATTACACATTATCATAACTAGAGAAATTGACAATGAAATTCTTATCAACTCAAATTATAAAAAGTGCTAACATAAATTGTGTATGTGGTTTCACAAGCTCATATTTAATTATTTTCTAGTTAGGAGTTTAGCTGAGAAGAGGCTTCACAGTCTAGGGGGATGCCATAGCAAACAAATCGACCACCAAGAGAGAATGCTGTTAATTAAAGATTCACTTATGCATGAATCTAGATATTTTTCACCCCAAAGACAAATTGGACTACAGGGAATATGTATGATGTTTGCTTCGACCACATATAGTATTGTGTTTGTTCTTTATATAAAGCAAGTTGGTATTTGTTAAGTGTTGGGTTCTCGTTTTATTCCTCGCCAAACCAGTGACACAAAGTAAAAGTGAAGCTACCTTGCATTCATATTAGGTCTACCATTGGGTAATGGATATTGCAGGCTCTTCATTTTGAACTACATGAATACTCTTATTTTAGCATATTTTGCACCTCATTATTGTTCAAGTGATAATGCCATAAATCATCCAAGTATGCCAATTACAGTAGTCTCAATTGTCCGTTTGGTATTACCTTCTACACTTTGTTGGCGTAAGTTTGCCCTCATCTACTTATCATCCTTGTGTGCGCAATTGCTTAAATACAACAATCTTTTTTTTTTATAATCTTTTTCAGTATGCTTAATGATTAAATTTTAGAGTGTGGATATCCTTATTTCGAGAGCCTAGAAACAAACTGATTAAATAATTTGTGCAATCAACTAGATCAAATTTCTATGCAACTTTACTCGAGCTTGATCTTCAATTACTTCATTCAATCTTCACTTACACACATGTCAGAATATTTGAGTTACCTGCTTCGAAAGCGCCTTTGCAATGGTTCCCCAAACAGGAAGTATAAGGCCACCTACAACATTCACTTCCTGTATCCTTCTGCCAACAGTACAGAAACTTCCCAGCTTACAGTTGGGACCATGCATGCACTGCAGGTGAGAAACCTAAAATAAGCTCTGCCACATCTTAAATGGTAAAACAATAGCTCAAATATAGACCATAAAGCCAAATTTGTTTCTACAACAGCTTTGCCAAATTTTGAAGTCTGCGATCAGAGAACAAGACTGAGATCTTAATGCACGGTATAGATAAAGCCAACGAATACTATCCTTCCATCTCAAAATTTGTCTATGCAATAAAGTATGGAAAATTGGGCTCTAACACAATTAAAATTACCGACTCCTTGTAAAGCTTTTCCCCCCGCAATAATGCCTACCTAATTATAATTAGTAATAAAATCTGTAGGATAAAGTACAATGCTCTCCCTAGCTAGCATCACATTTTCTTCAGATTTATATTTAAAATGTGTTCAATATTAGTCATCAAAAGATTTCAGATAGTGGTAAGAAACATACAGTATTAAACAATTTTCCTTGAGGGTTTTGTCATCCAATTCACAATACCTAGGCTGAAATTGTTACTACATTTTGCCTTCTCCAAGCATTTCCATACTCCTGATGCTAGGCTCAGTTCTAGGGAAGAATATCGAACGATGACATGTAAACCAAATGAATCAAACACAGGGCAGCTAGGGCTTGTTTTTACTATATAGGAATATTTACATGATAACTAAGTGCTCTATAAAGAAACAAAAATAGTCAAACACGACATGTAAACTACAATAAATTTTTAATCTTAAAAGGGATCAGATGCCTTCTGTGATCAAGGGATACTTCCAAGTGTTTCACTTTATGTTCTTCACTCATTTGAGTTATTTCATGAACAATACCAAATTATAACCAATTTAAGACAAGATATTAAATTGTAATGTTGTATAAAATATGTAGGAGATAACCTGCTTGGAAGAAGCTTCATACTCATCCTCCCAACCACTACGAGCCCTCTCTAAAGCTGTAATTTTTCTGTATTTGTCTTTTAATTCTGCTAAAGGCATTTCCCTATATTGAAAGTGACATCAATTCGACTTCTATATGAACTAACATTAAATTATTCATGCAAAATCTTGACGATATATTTTTAGGTACCTGATAGATTCCCCAATGGTTGGACGGTATATTTTGTACATTCTAGAAGCAGAACTGAAATAAGATCAGAAAAGTCACAAAAAGATTATTGTTTTAGGACAGAGATTGCATCTGTACTTGCATCAATTACATGAATATATAGCATACTTCATTTTATACATTGATCAATCTTAAACTGGAACAACGGGAAATGGACACCCTCAGAAATTTTATAAAAATCCGAAAGTTATTGGAATTGTCCAACTAATTATATAAGATTTACTGGTAACAATCAAATCCGTGGTATAAATTCCACAGTATGCACATTCTGTATTGAGAAGCCAGCGTCCCTAGACAAACCTCTCAAACTACATCTAATCAAATTATCTGGAGCAAATCAGCTAAAAGTGAGAATAATAACATACCAAGACTGACCTAATTTACCTCAAAATATGAGAAGAAACAAACCACAGTAGTCGGGGAGTTAACTAATTTTCATAATAACCTTTAATATTTGCCTACAAGAGCTTTGTGCTATCATAAACAGCTTGATAATCTATTGAGTAATGACAATATTAAAAATCTAATGATACCACTGGCATAATACAAAATAGAAACACTCTTTTCACTCAAAAGATGCATGTAGAGCTACATTTCTTCTGGAAATATTTCCTTTCCCAATTTGAAATGAACTGGAAAACCAGCATCATCATGAATTTTTACTAATGAACTGAATGTCTAGAAATAAAAAAATATGCATCAAGCGAAGGAAACATGAGATATATTGGGCAGCTAATAAATTGTATTTTTGTGGTGAAGACCTCACACATAAAACCAAATACAAACACTCATGACGACCACAACTTCTGTCATGAACAAATAGGCAGAGTGAGTAAGCATTTTGTAGTAAATCTAATATCCATACTCTTCAAATGCTAATATGAAGTGTCGTTTCCCCATCCATTCCCTCCTTGATTCAAAGAATCCATTGTTACTTGAGCCAGACTCATCATTTTGCTTCTCCTCAAGCAATGCGGAAGCAGACTACATAAAATACAATATGTCACAAGGCAGTCGCTATAATCAGATAAAACCAAGTAAACAATCACTATAATCAAATAGCACTAAGTAACAGATAACTGCACAAGAAGAATACCTCCCACGTCATTCCTCGATCCAACGTGAAAGTAAATAACACAGTCGATGCGCCAGACATACTGTCAACATGAACAGTCTGCAAATGCAGATGTTAATGATTTTCTAAAATGAATTAACTTAAACCCAAAAGAACACAAAGGAGTATTGTTACCTTTGGTGTTCCCTGCAGCTTGATGGTGTTAGCTCTCAAATCAACAATCCCAGAGTCCAAATGTCCTTCAACACGTGCATTCTGAATAAGAAGATCTAGGATGCTAACAAATAGCTCAAACAGCCTGAAACACCACCAGCGTTTACTCTTATTAATTTATGTGTTCGTTGAAGCAAAAACATATAGTTACTTGACTAATACACCCGCAAACCTATTTTGAATCTCAGGGGGGAGCCCCAAAAGTCGGTTGAGGAAACGCCCAACGTCATGCATGTCTGAATCAACTATTCGGCCCGAAATCTTTCCAGAGTCCTTCCCATTACCTATGAGACCAAATTAACAAACATGAACATGTCATTAACCTTGCTATACAAATTTAGAGTCCAAAGCAAATTTTGCAGACATAACATTTCACCTAGATTTCAAAGATACATTCCACTTAAATTTCAAAGAGGGCAAGAGGCCATGAATTTGGTTAACGAAATGGGATTATAGAAGAAAAATATATCATTAGTTTTATATCAAATTTGACAAGATTATGCTATTACCAAGAACTGAATCCCTGATTATTCCAACAGATACAAGAGCAGCTTTTCCCTTTAGAATGAATTCTTGTATTGTGTCAGGTTTTTCAGATGAACAACCTGGAGGAACGACAGGTAAAGGCTCCTGAAAATTTAAAATTTAGCACCTCACAAGAAGAAATACTTCCAAAAAACTTGTTATAATAAGATATGAACTTGCAGCTAGGCACCTGTTCCATGAGTCCCCTATACAACATAACCAGTGCCCTCTTCCCATACACACTATCATAATTATAAGCACTCAGAGATGGTCCAGCCCTGCAATAAATTAAAAAATGCTCTAAGCCTGATATGGATGAACAAGATCATAAATCTACGCAGAAACGCTCATACTAACAATGCTTTTTCTAATGACTGAAAATTACCTACGGTCTCCCTGTGTTAATGCTCCAAGAGATTCAAGTCTCTTGGCAACAATTGATGCAAACCGACGTTCACCACCAAGATTTGTGAAAAGCAACCTGTGAGGCATAAATATATCAAGATCTTGAGTATCAGCATGTATTAAAGTTGGCAACACTACAAGTGAATATAATGCATTCGTAGTTTTAGATAATCAAAAAGCTGGATCTGATATGCTTTACATCATTAAAAGCTGGCTGAGATGTAATTTAAAATCAATATCATGTCAAGTAGCAGTACATATATACTTGCTTCACTGGGCACATCCAAAGTTGTACCACATTTTGATGCTAGTGTTATTAACTTCTTTTTCCTGGGACAACTTTTTATGTTGAAACTACCGAGCCAAGATAAAACATATTCCAATTCAATCACTAATTTTAGTACTGAAACTTATATCAAAACTTCTCTAATTTACACTACTTCTTCATTAGATGTGAATGACTACATAGTCTTGATGTCAATTCCATAATGATTATGTTCTCATGAGAAATGTCAACATCACATGTAACATAGTCTTGTCTTAACACTTCAAAAAAGGCATATTCACAAATTGCAGTGGTAGGTTAAATTTTTCAAACTCATAAAACACTGTAACCTAAGAGCTACACTGTACATGCTAGAACATTGAGGAAACAAAAAGCTTCAATTTGAAGTCTAGGAAGTAAAACAGGGGAAAGCAGTTGTGAGAATTTGCATCTTCAACAGTTTGGAAGAATTCATTTTCCATTTATAGAATACTTTATTGCCTTTATAAGACAACGAGAAAGTAAAAAACAACAGAAAGTGACAAATTTGTTTGTGTGTAAGCACCCGTGCAGTCTATGGTATATATTGATGTTTCATGTTTATAAGTCTTGAGAAGTCAGAATCAGAAACTCATATCACCTATACTCAGGTGCAGAAGCTTGATTTGATCGATGAGTTCTTCCAAACTGTTGAATTGCTCGGTCTGCGCTCCAAGGTAGTTCTAGAGTTATATGAACTCTTCTTTTCTGTTGAGAGAAGATAAGAATACAACCCAATGCATAAAAACCTTAAATGTTGCTGACTAAATCATGATTTATACACAACTGATGGAATGAAATTTGAACATAATTATGTTTACCTGATTTATTGCTCGTCTATCCGCCTGCAAAGAAACACCAGCAGATCCAGCCTCAGAAATAATAGCTACTAATTTTTGACCATCCATGAACAGCTGCTTCTCGTGCATATTGACCATTTCCATGGTCACATCCTTCCTAAAGCATACAACATGATGTTTGAGATATCAGAAGATATCTAAAAACAAGGCCACTAGATACATGTCTAAACTCACGTGTTTCGTGCCTGGTAAGTGACACCTTTTCCTCCAGAAGCTCTGACCAGCATACCTCGCCGCCCTGTTATTTCTGCTACTTTATCAGGGCCGCCAAGCTGCACCAATATCAAAATGTCAATAGAAGAAGATCATGGGATATCACTATACATACTGCTGCTTATCAGCTTGGATCATGATACTACCTGGTCAATAATATCATCCAATGGATTGTTAGGAAGATCCAGTGAGCGTATTATTTCTAGAACTTTCAATTTACGCTCCAAGGCTCCTTCATACCTAATCATGTTTCAAATTCAACAATTTAGCTACACAATGATGCTATACAAATAGCATGGGATGAAAAGATCTACTCCCTGTCCTTTTTTCTATCCTTTTACTTTTGGCGTGGAGTTTTAGGTAAAAGTTAAAAAGGTGAAGCTTTTAGGTACTTTTAGATATATGCACTTGAAAATAGTTGTTGGGAGTTGGTGGTGTCAAATGAGTGTATTTTTTAGAAAAATAAAAGGGAGTGTTATTTTGGGACATCCCAAAAAGGAAATAGTAATAAGTATTTACGGACAGAGGGAGTATTTTTTAACAGGAAAGATAGAAAGAATAGCAAAAAGGACCATTTTTGGCACCAATTCGAACCTCTTTAGCAGTTCTTCATAATAAGCTTGTCTTGCTTGGAGATATTCCTCTGTTTTTTCCATGCATGAGTGACAAGACCAATCCCCAGATATTACTTCTACAACTGGTGGAACCAGACAAGCAGCATGAAAAAGCTGGCTGCAGCAGGAACATTGAAGCAATTTCTTCCTATCCTAATTTATCGGCAGGAGGTAAAAACAAAAAGTTAAAAAATGGGAAAAAGTAGAGGAACATGTCATAACCCGAAACCCCCCATCATCAAAAAAAAAGGTACCTCTTCTGAATTGCAAACGACACATATTTGGAACTCGTCATCGGATCCAGTATCAGGTTCAGTGTCAGCTGATAATTATACATGATACAAGAAGTCATTATAATGATAACTAAATACACAAACTAAAATTATAAAAAGTACTTAAAACCGAATATGTTGTACAATCACATGGATAATTTGATGAGTAAAGGATCAATTAGCTGTATAATATATGCAAGCTGTAGGTGCGCAGATAGAAAGGGGATTGGATATATATAAAAGGCAACACATTAAAAAGCAAGCGGGTTATTTCTAAAATAAAACCATTACTTTATTCAAAACCTCGCATTTCTGGGCTGACAATATAGTATATAACATGAATCCAAAGAGTATCCAAATACAAGCACAATGGACCAATAAGCTTCGATAGTTTGAAACTAAATAAACTGTCCAAGACATAAGCAGGAAAGAGGTATCCATGAGAAAAGATGATAAGAGGGCAGTAACAAGTTAAATTAATGGTCTTAAGGGAATACGCTGGTGCAGCAATAAATATCTCATCGTTAAAGAGTCAAAATGCCTAAGGAGTTAAAGAAGGCAGTTTGAATGCTGGTCTGTATTTGATGAAAGGAGTTATCACAATAAGGAGATATCTAAATTACTTTCTGACTGCCATTCGCTTTCTTCTTCACTTTCATCATCCCATTTAGCAACTTTCCTAACTCTCCCTGTGAATGATACATCGGGTGCGGCTGAGTGTCTCTTTCTCTGAAGCTCTATTACACTTTCCTCTGAATAAAAAAATCAAAGTTAATACTTCAGGCTGCACAAATAGAAGGTACAAAAAGCTTCACATGCAACGTATTTATATACCCGGGAGAGGTTCGGGTTTATCTGGAAGGGGATAATTTTCCTCAACGAATTTCAGCAATAACTCACGAGGCCCAGAGATGAAATCATCAAGTTCCAGACCCTAGATTGACAAAATGAGAAGGTATTAATATGTGTGATATGAGCCCAAGAGCAAACTAGGAATTATACCTGATGCATATGAATTTTTAATATATTTATGGAAGCATGTAAGCAATATTCATCAGATAATTCGCACATATAGTCAAACATAAACACACTCGACGAAGAAAAAAGTGGGAAACATGCTCACATATTTAGTCACGGCTTCTTCTGTCCGTGCCTCTCCAGTACTTTGCAGGCCTATGACCACACACTTGTCATCCATCAATGCTTGCTTAGAAAGTCTTATAACAGCAGGCACTTTAGCAGACATGCACACGTGCCTAAAGAAGCGCTACAATAGTGCACAAAAAAGAGAACATGTAAGAATGAGATGGGGGAAACAAAGGTTAAAAAGTTTTTAAGCTATAATTTGTAACTACTAAACCTGATGACTTGCCCAATACAATCTCCATAGTTGACTTGAACTCGGCCTCTCATTGGTGACAAATGCACTAGCTGATAGCAATTCCACTCTCAATTCAGCCCAAAATTCCGCTGCTTTTCCATA
The DNA here is from genome assembly GCA_003313485.2 of Penstemon barbatus. Classification (NCBI taxonomy): domain Eukaryota; kingdom Viridiplantae; phylum Streptophyta; class Magnoliopsida; order Lamiales; family Plantaginaceae; genus Penstemon; species Penstemon barbatus. The sequence continues at coordinate 97,062,804 of CM064883.1, forward strand.
CATATCCTGATAACAGAAAAGTAACATGCCATAATGAGACTGCTGCATAAAAACCTCAACAATCAAAATAATATGTCAGGCTACAAAGGAAACAAATTGTTCACACTACATATTATATTTTAAAAAGAATGTAAGTCACTATTATCAAGAATTTGACTTTCCTAGATTATATCAATACAGGAACCTTAAAGATGGCCTGAAAAAGTAACAAATTAACAAATCATTCTTTTCACTGAATTTCTTGTATTTACCTTATATCCACAAATAAAATGACTAAGAATAATTCAACATCAGTGCTGGTAAAGTACAAAAGCTAATGGATGTTTAAGTAACGCATTTCCATATAGCCCAATATGCATCACTGAGGTCCACCATGTATATTTTCTTTTGACTTCAATCTGTCTTACGAGGAGAACTAACATATCACAAAAAAAATGCTTACTTCTTCATGTTTTTCTAACTTATGAATGTAGTCAAATTCATATATGGTCAATGAAAAGCATCAGTTGAGAACATGTGAAAGACTAGGCTGATCTAAAGGGAAAAGGCTGCAGTATTTACTGAATAACAAATTTGTAAGGGGGCCTATTATTCCAAACAAAAGATATGATGGAAATAATAAGTTTAAATAAAATGAACTTCCTAGCACAGATCCAGGTATTCAACTAACTAATAGCATATCAAAAGTATCATTACCGATAAAGAGATACTCTATTTTACTAAAGGAAACAAATAGGATTTTCAAATCTACATTTCAAAGCAGCACATAGAAACATACCATCATTTTGGTCTCTAATGGAACTTCAACCACTTCAAACTCTGCACCTTTGTAGCTCAATGTTCGACAAACATACATTCCCCTAAAAGTCAAGGTATCATTTCAATTAATAATCTTCCAAACACATTTTTATTCTCCAGAAATGTAGTAAGTCAAAACCTTGCTTTCATATCCATGGCAACAAGTTCCAGAGCTCCAACACCCCCTTTCTCCATGGCAACTGCAAGGAACCAAAAGAAAGTTATTGCCAAACACTCATAGCTTTATCCCGATGAGGACATTGATATGATGTAAACCAAAAAACAAGAAGGCAACTTTATTCGTTTATACATTTAAATGTATTGAACCTGTAAGGCACATAACATATGCTTGAAACCTATGTATCTTGCCATAAGATGCCTCGAGGGGAACAAACAAGTACTTTGACTGTGGTTATAAAAATTCAATGAAAGGCCCCCATGAGATAACAAAGATGAGCAATTTGTTGAACATCAAACATGCTTCTTAATGAACAAAATTTTTTGCTTGCACCATCCCTCAATATAGTGTTGATTCTGAATTAATTTTGCATTGACAGAAACAATACATTATTCATAAAAGGAAGCACTAGCCGTTTGAATTTGAACAAGAAGTTTGAGGCCACTCAGACATGGATGCAAAGTAAGTCCAAGCCTCCATTAATGATATTGCTAAGTCGGCGATTCTTCACGTATAACAAGTAAAACTACATGATTGTATTAAAAGATAACATATTGAATTCCACCAGAACAATATTAAAAATTAATCATCAAGCAGATTGTTAGTTGCATCAAGTGAAATTTGCACCTAAAAATTCGCGAAATTCGATAAAAGACGTTCCAGCTCCCCAAAGGCCAAGGCGAACCATATAACCCATATTGCGTGGTTCAGAAGCACCAGTTGCTGAGCAATAAATGACGCGAGCTTGAGGAAGTCTGGCCTACATTATGGTAATTCAAATGCAACAACAAGATATGAATTAAGTCATATGAAAGTATCTGCTAACTAGTATTATAGCTTGATTTTAGCATCTGGGAGGTCAAGAAGAAAAAAGGAGTTAAATTAGTGTGTAAATGTTTTACAGATATATTTAGCAGCAGTCACTGCCATTCAGCACAAATGCCAAAAGCGAGCAGCAAAGAAAAACCAGAAAAAGTTAAAGAACATACAACGTGCAGAAGATGCAGCACTATAGAACGACAACAAAGAGGAACAAGAACCATAACATGTAGTAGCAAAATGTGGTACAGGGACTTGCAAAAACTCTATCATTCCCTATTCCAGAAGCAGTAGCAACAATTATTAGATCATAGCCTGATTCATGCAAATAACACACTTATTCCTGGGGAGGAAAGCCATTTAGTGACTTTAGAATCTGTATGAGGCGAAATGTGGCAAAAAGAGACCAAGAGATCTGAAGTCACTCTTAACGTCCTTGGGAAAGACTAACAATACAAAAAGAGCAGGTTGTTGCACTGTTCCCAATTCGGCATTCATGAAGACATCATAATTGCAGATATAATGGAGAGCATATGGTATAAGGAAGGGGTAAAGAGGGACAGGATCAAGGTGGAAAAGTTCGCTGTACTTATAACAGGAAGGGAAAACAAAATTAAATATCAAGTAAAACACTGGCATATGTAAAAAGTAGTTAGTTAAAAAGTAGTGTGTCAAACACACAATAGCACCTGAATATCAAGAACGGCTTCCCCTGTCTTTGTCCCCTGCCCTCCAGCTTCAGGGACTAAATTTTTTGCTTTGTGACACTGGAATAGAAAATTCCACGAGGCATAGTAAATGTTAATTGTTCAAACCATAAGAAGAATATCTGAAATCACATAAAGACAAGCTGATAGAAGTCATAAATGTATGTCTATTTCAATAACCTACCTCGTCAAATACAACAAGTCCATCAAAATTTCCACACCATTGTACAAGCTGCTGCAAACGAGAACGACCCTTCTCAGAAGATGCAATGAGGCTGTTATACGTCAAGAAAACAACTCCCTCCTTAACACCAACAGCCTTTGAATCAAGCTTTGAGTAAGGAAGCTTGTTTAGAGCATGCACTAGAAAGAAAAATTATAAGATGAAACCAATTCAAATGTCAGAAATGAAGAAAACCCAAGGTTTTGTGGTTAGCAGCACGCATATTAATTAACATAATGGGTTACATTATGAACCAATAATAATGAATTAAAATCAAACAAACACCACCACATATGCAGAATAATTGATTGATCGAGGCCAAATTATCACATTATACTTGATTAAATTTTTTGTTCATCTAAAATGAGATGCTGTACCCTGTTTCACAAAGTAGGAGGAATACTACAGAGAAAAGTGTATTTTCTGCTGCTTATTTACAGTTATACTTAAAAAATGTATTCACAATTTTTATTTTATCCCATTGTCAAGTCCCTTACCTATCATTTAAATGGTGAAATCCCCCTCAAATGTGAACCAACTCCTCTAAACGTTGAGTTTACTAATCTTAGATAGCTTGTCGGCTATTATTATCATAAATAGATCATAACATATGATAAAAACAAAATTGGGACAAAGCACCTAACAAAACATAAACTTAACCAAGGCAACATAGAAGCCAGGTTTTGTTTTCATCTGTATTTTGTATTCAAATTTATGTGCAATCCAGCATCCGGATGCACTTCTCTCCATCAATTACAACTAAAAAAAGTCATATTAAGGAAAAGAAAATGATAAACAAAAAAAGTACTTCTTGCAAAATTCGGATAATGAAGCATATACCTTCTATACATGTCGCACCAACATCATCCAAGTCTCTTCGAGCATCATATTTCAAGTCTGAACCAACAGAAATCCACCTGCATAAGATCATCTGAGAATAAGGAAAAAATAATTTTAAAACTAATACAGTCACTAGTCCTCCACTCCTCCTAAATTGGAGAAGTATCTATCCAACACAGATGCACGAGAACATCCATTTCATTCAGCACTTACAATGCTTTTCTTCTCCCATGGTGCCAGTTTTCCCATATCAACCCAGCAATTGTCCTTCCTTTACCCACACCAGCACCATCTCCAAGAAAAAACCCAGCTCTGTCACCACTTGGCAGGTGCTGAAGATGTCTCTGTAATGCACAAACAACTTCATAAATGTATGGTCTCGCAAGATCACATGAAAGATTACAGGCAAATTTTTCAAGCAACCTGACAAGCATAGACCAATGTTTCAATCTGCAAGCATGACAGTGCCTCTGAATTTTCCAAATCATCCTGAATCCTGAGATTATAAGTAGGTTCGGGAGGTTGTACTGCAGATAAAGAAGATGTCTCCACAATAGGATCTGGATGGGGAGGCCCAATGGACAATTTAGGAGGTCGCTGCTCAAAACAAAGGAAAACTTGGAATGAGAAATATCACTCAAAACTTTTTCCCAGGTCCATTAATACAAAAGGAAGCTCAACAAGACATACATAATCCATAAATGTTTCTCCAGCCAAACCACCTTCATCTTCTTCCCGCTCCACTTCAATGGCCTCCTATAAAGAGTAAGGAGATAAAATGAACAAGATTGACTATTGTTCTCAACAATAGTCTCATATATTCATTAAGTTACCGAAATGGAAAACTTTAAAGATATACTGAATGAAATTAATACAAATCATCAAAAATTTCAAACCACAATTCGTTAAGAACTGAAAATGCATCAGAAATCGATTCATCTTACGGTTACAGTAACTCTCTCTGAAACTCGTCAAGCACTACAGAAAATATTTCTTCAGCTACATACAACAGCGAGTAGGTCCTTGCTAAAAATATTCTCCTAGTAAACCCTCAATTGAGGTTTGTGCAGTAGCAGGTGCTTTCTTGACAAACAAGAGAAAGTTTCTCTTTATCTTTGTGGATGGAGTAGTATCCATCCCATAAGTAATGGTAAGTCTATGAACAAGTCTACATGCAAATAAGTTGTACAACATCAAGGCGCTGAATTAATACAACAAAATAGATAACTAGCAATCCCTTTAACGTTACAGCATCTCCTAGAGAGAATATATCATTAAGAATGCTGGAGAGCTACCTTTTCTAATATCCTGAATGAAACCAGGAAACAAGAACACAAGCATGTTTTTCAGTCCTTCCTTTCCTTGTATGAAGAGGAGAGAAATGGTAGGCAATTGTAGAAGGTGCAACAAAATGCGGACGAAAAGGGAATATTTTGTTTTGAGAAACTTGATGGGGAACATCAAATATAATTTTGATATTTGTATTACCATCTACCCTCATTAGCGAGAGTGCCATTACTGGTATCTATTAAGAGTACTTTACACCACTCGATTCTTCAGATAAGGTTTTAAAATAAAAATAAAAATTAAATAATTTTTGTTTACTGTATTCTCAAGAATTAGATATATCCTATGATGCACGGATACTTCAAAAAATTATAAAATGCCGTGTCGGACTATTTTCGGATACTCGTGGGATACTTATTCGACACTCCACGTGGCGTGTCGGTATATATAATTGAAAAGAAAAGTTGGACACACGTATCGGATACGTATCCAACATATTTTATATTCTGAATTTTGCTAAGTCATCACAATTGGTAAGAACAATCAACAATGTAAGGCGTCAAACCACACTTTGTATTATATACAACTGCAATACATGATAGTTTGTCTATAATGGAACATGTTTTATCTAACATAATAAAACAATGAACATTATGTATTATTAATAGTATTAAATTACTAAATAATTTTTTTCCGAAAATTATGCAATTTAGTACTTATGAAACTTAAGTTGATTTATTTCAATATATATGAATATACACATTTATTATTTCACTTATTTCAATATGCATAAATTTATAAATTTATATTTTTTATATTCGTATCCATGTCGTATCGTATCCAGTAAATTTTTTAAAATCCGCGTCGCCGTATCCGTGTCGTGTCGTATTCGTATCGACGTATCCGTATCCGTGCTACATAGGATATATCTCAACATCTGCATTTTTTGCATGCCTCCATGAACAGAAGAACTATCAACTAGTTGCAGTTTTCATTCAATCGCCTTAACTGGATAATGATTCCACATTCTTCTAAGTTCACTTTACCATCTAACAATATTCTCCACGAAACATTGAATTTTTCTACTTCACATTAGAAAAAAAAAAAAACATGGCGATGGCAATATATGAGACAAAATAAAATGTCAATAAATACCAAGTAGGTTCATAATTGCTAGATTTGACACATGGTAACCAAGTCAAAATGAAATTTCCAATGCATGCAAAATCAATGACAGAAAGCTCTCATCATATATCCTTCTAAGGCATGAGAACCATTAAATCTATAATATCAGCAACTAGATATAGAGTTTGAATTGCTTAAACACAGTAAATAAATATGCTTATTGCTGCATACTCAGAACTCATCCAAAAACATTGACAAACCAACTCAATGTATCCTAAAGATTCCTTTCCAGTTCAGGTGTCTTGATAACAAATTGTTCCATGTTAGCTATCAAACAGAGTTCTGTGGTTTTGAAGGTCAAATGTCAGGAAGGTAAGACATGTTAATGAAGACCCAAATACAGTAATAAGCATGGTATATTTTTGCGATCTTAGTTTAAGCAAGCATTTCAAATTTCAAATAGAGAATGTGAAGCATCTTACTTATATAATAAAGTAAAAAGTTGAGCTGGCTTAGAATACAATAAGATTAACACTAGACTGCAGACCAAACTTTTATCCTCATTTCTTATCTGAGGAACTGTACATTAAGGTGCAAGTTCGTGCTCAAAAGAAAGGTTCATAGTGCACAAAAATGTTAGTTTCGCTATCCCTGTAACCATAATCTCCATTTCCTCAAATCTAAATTTCATAAATATGTTAAAGGACTAATACTCTGTCATCAAGAGTTAACACCTCAAGGCAAAAAAATTATTTTCAATCAATGTGATATAGTCTTCAGCGGGAACAGAATAATGAAGGGAAGTGATAGAAACCTCAAAGGGAGGAAGACAGTCTTTCTGAAACAATCCATAAGAAAGATTTTTGTTCATGTCTTTCCATGAAAGAAATTTACTCCAATATCTAAACAATACACATTAATGGCGTAGTCAGAGCATCACCCGCGGTTGGAAATAACCTTCGAAGCTTTTAGTATAAACATAATCTACCCTCCAGAATCCCATTCTCAACAACATATCCTTCACTGAATTCTAAAACACTAACTTGAAGCAAGTAAGTAAATGTTTTAGCTCAAAGTTAGTATCACTAGCATAAAACACATAGTAACACAACGACATCCAAGTCTCCGTCCATAAAAAAATAAATTAACTACTAAACGTGTAATAAGAAGAAATGAAGGGAAGTAAAGACAAGTAGAAATATAGTAACAAGTAACAGACACAAAAACCTCATTGACTTCGTCGAGAGTCGGTGGAGGACGGCCAGCGGGCAAAACTTGGCCAATCTTCGAGAGATCAACAGCAAGATTAATAAAGCACTGGGGACAATTGAAGCGCGATAAGCCGTGGGGGACATTAAGTATGGCTTTGCAGTTGGCACAGGGCAGCTGGATCTTCGTCGGATCAATACCGTGAGTCCGGGTCTGGGTTTGGGTATGGGTCGGGTTAGCCCGCATTAGGTCCGGAGGCAGCATCTGAGGTAACTGGCAGGTAGGGCATACGAACTCGGTCAATCCGGGCAACACGGTCAGCACCACCTTACAACCAGCGCATCGCACCTGGCATCCACCGGAGGCGGACATTGGAGGTGGTAGTGGAAGCGGCGGTGGAGGAGCAGGGGCAATCGGGGTAGGCGGCAACGACTGCTGCCCCATTTTTTGGGAGAAATTAGCAATTTGAGTGTGGAGTGTGGTGAGAATTGGTTGGAAAATTGATTTGATTTTTGAAATTGGGGGAAGGAAGGAGAGGGTTTGGTTTTGTGTAAGTTAATTGGAGAGAGCGGCAAAAGGAATGGGAATGGGATTTGCGTTTGGCGCTCTGTTTGGGTGGGGGTGCGTGGTTTTCCACGTTCCGAATATGACGCACGGGCAGGAAGCTTTGGTTTTTGTGCACGGAGAGGGAGATGCTCACGGTCACGCGCTTTGCACGTGAGTTTCACAGCTAAACCCACTACTTTATTTACTTTACATTTATTTTCTTATTTAGAAAAACAACAGATATATATTGGGAAAATTGCTTTTTTGGTACCATAGGATAGGCTGACTTGCACTTTTGGTACCATTGGATATGAAAATGCAAATTTGGTACCATAGGATAGGTTTTCATTGCACTTTTGGTACCATTGGATATGAAAATGCAAATTTGGTACCATAAGATAGGTTTTCATTGCACTTTTGGTACCATTGGATATGTAAATCCAAATTTGGTACCATACGATAGGTTTTCATTGCAATTTTGGTACCAAACCCAATTTTTCTACAAAATTAATGGCAATTTACCCCCTATTAAATGCATAATGTTCAATTTATCACTCTATAATTTGAAAGAAATCAATTTACCCCCTGTAAAATTTTAATGAAGTAATTTACCCCCTTTAGCCGGAGATTGTAACTCACTTGCCGAAATTGAGAGTATGCATGCAAACTATTTTATTTAACATAGGGGGTAAATTGCCACATTTATCATAACACAATTGGTAAAATATCACATTATCATAATAAAAGTGGATTAAGTGCCGCCTATAAAAATATCAGGGAGGCGATGTGAAATTTTTACAAAATTTCAGGGGGTAAAATGCTCTTTTTTAAACCACGAGGGGTTAAATTGAACATTATGCATTTAATAGGGGGTAAATTGCCATTAATTTTGTAGAAAAATTGGGTTTGGTACCAAAATTGCAATGAAAACATATCCTATGGTACCAAATTTGCATTTTCATATCCAATGGTACCAAAAGTGCAATGAGAACCTATCCTATGGTACCAAATTTGCATTTTCATATCCAATGGTACCAAAAGTGCAATAAAAACCTATCCTATGGTACCAAATTTGCATTTTCATATCCAATGGTACCAAAAGTGCAAGTCAGCCTATCCTATGGTACCAAAAAAGCAATTTTCCCGATATATATTATATTATTATATTATGAATTATGAATTAAACCGCCAAAACAATTTTTTTGGTCATAAAAATATTATGAATTATGAATTAAACCGCCAAAACAATTTTTTTGGTCATAAATAATCATGCTTAACATGAAAATCATGTACAATAGCTGAGGAATGAGTTGCTTCATTACAACGGATTCAAATCAAATTAACTCTATACAAAGTCTTGACATTTCTTACATTGTCTTATTAATTTTTTGTGTGAAAAAAATGACATAGGTTTAACTATGCAATTTTTTTCCCGGGATGAAGAATTTCCATGATAGGGAGGATACGTGACCGTGGGTGCTAAACAGATAGTTAAACTATAAAGTTGATTATCAAATTAAAGTACAAAAGTGACATAGTTTATTCGAACATAACATATTATTAAATTGTTAATTACAATTTACAAGGGATGATGATACATATGATCAACAGTTTAATTGTTAACACAGATTTCAGTTTAATGTAATTATTGTGTAATTTTAGATTGCCAAAATCCATGTCTGGTCATCCCGGGAAAAAAAATTGCATGATAACACCACTGAATCTAGGTCTGAATTATTTAAGCTATTCCCCAATTTCATTTATTATTTTCTTCTTCTTCTGTACACTTTCAGCTTCTTCTCAATCACTTTTTCTTTCGTGCTTTCATTCGAGCCAAACAAAAGTAATCACAATATGCTTGATGATATGCAAAATATCTTAGTATTACGCTGTTTAATTTCACAAATTTACAATAAATTTCCATTATAAATGGTATCCCAATCATCAGGTTGATCGAGTTAACATGCGAAACGATCCACCTTGCGAGTCTCGATAGCTTAATGATCTGCAAAGATCACAAAATCAACATAAATATGGAACAAAGTCGTTTCGATAGCTAGAATTATATCATTATGGGAACTCCGAGGTAAACTAGGTAACAATTACCAAACATGCATATTTTTTCCTTAAAACAATGGATCTTCATTATCTCCATTATAGGTATAAATACCCTTAAAAGTACACAGAAAAAACCTAATCTCTAAGTTTTAACTTTCACTTTATTTTCTGCAAACTATCATAAGTTTTGCAAGATTTTGCAGACTTAAACATCGGAGGAGGCTTCGTCGATACTCCATCGCTACATGGCCTTTATTTAGACGTACATGTTCCCAAAATCATTTGACCCAAAACCGGATCCACAAAATTTACACCCACATCAAAATAAATTGTACATTTTGACATTTTTTAAATTGGATAATAGCATTGACATCCCTTAAACTTTTATTGCTAATAGCTGAAAGTTTGGAGAACCTTTTATAAATTACATTTGCCCACATGCATTACATGTGAAAAGTTTATTATATAAATAATCAAACGTGTTAATGCAAAGACCAGGGGACTAACTTAAGTAAATGTTGCCAAAACGAATTCGTGAATTTATAAAGAGGTGAATGAGAAAATAGACAAATATATGAAATGCGAATGGAGAATTAATTAAGAGGTGTCAAAGAGGGTCAGGATCCATTGGGTGGCCTTTTATCAACCCGGCCCAATTCGACCCAACCCATATATTTTTTATTGTGTTGGGCTATGTAAACTTTTATATATGTATTTAATGAGTTCATTAAAGGGTTTTTGATGGATCTAGTGAAAAAACACATATTTAGTTAAATTAATTAATATTTAATGATTTAATTTTGATTCAACAATTTTTTTTATTGTTCTTTCCTATATTCATGAAAATTTTAATTACAATATTAAATTTTTAAATATAATTAAGTTTCAAATAAATACAAAAATTATTAAATAGCTTTAAAAAATTAGAAAAATCATTTAAATAACATCATATTAAATTAAGTTCATTTAATTATAATTGTATATTGGATTGAGAACGACTTACACTATGATGTATTTATTTAATTTTAATTTAGTAAAATACACTATATTGCCAAACCTAAACGGGCTGACCTGAGCCCAACTCATTAAAGATCCGGCCCGTTTTTACCCACACTAATGACCTGTTAACTACCCGGCCCATTTTCGACCCGATCCGGCCTGCCCATTTGCCACCCTGAATTATATTGATTTCATTCATAATCTTTTTGGTCATATACTGTCTATTGTATAATATCTAAAAATTAAGAAAACTACAGAATTCATTCTAATAGAAAGCTACAAAATCAATTTAAAAGATACTCTGCTGCTCTGCCTTGCTGAATCGTGACTTTAGGAGTGTTCAGATTATAACGACCTTGTCCAGATCAGTTATGTCATTTCTTCCTTGCGTGTGATGCGCGCCTTTTGAGCAATATTGTATCTAACCGTGTAAATTAAGTATTAATTTCAACCCCAATAGGCATGCCCTAATTAGTTGGAATGATGTCGTTCTTCATCATCCGCCGAATTATTTTGTGCTTAACCGGATAGTATGTATTGAAGCTTACCATTTTCATCCGAACGGCTATCCATTTCATCATCTCCACTCGGGACAATAAATAGGAAAGTTAATTCCTAGTAGAACGATGTTACTCCCTCCGATTCATATTAATTGGCATATTGTTATTTTTCACACAGATTAAAAAAATCTCATGATTAATTACTTTTACATGGTAAAATGTCAAAAGTACCCTTTCTAATTTTTTATTAGTGACTCTTGAGCTTCCCAATCTAGATGTAAGAGAACGACAAAATTAGAAAAAATGCAATGAAAATCCAAATGTCCCAATTAATATGAACCAGAGGGAGTATCAATTTTTATTGGTTTAAGGTTTAACTTACGAAATAAGCTATAGTAATGTGCCAATTAATATGAAACATAAAAATTTGGCAGATGTGCCAATTAATATGAACTAGAGGGAGTATCAATTTCTATTGGTTTAATGTTTAACTTACGAAATAAGCTATAGTATGACCTAGGCAAGGAGTCGGTCTGAGGCGGATCTAGGAATTTAGTGTAGTGGGGCCTAAATTTATTAGTAAAATAAATTCAATAATCAAAATACAAAAAAAAAAAAAGAGTCGTTCTAGGGCTGATCTAGGAATTTAATGTAGTAGGACCTAAATTTATTAGTACAAAAAATTCAATAATCAAATTACAAAAAAAAAAATTACCAAACAATCAAATTAATTTTTTTATTTCATTCATGCGAAAATATATAAGGAAATACACAAAGAAAAAGAATGAAGTTTGACAAAATAACCCACACAAGTTACTTTAATTACACATGATACTTCGTTATAATCCCAAATAACTCAAAACATCTATTTATCTTAATTACAATTTCAAAAGACACCATTACACTGATAATTAACCACAATGGTTTTTCTGAAATTGGTCCATAATAGCATCATTTAAAATACCAGTAAGTATTTATCTTTATAAAAACAACTAGACAATTATTTAGTTATTGATCGTTCATTCGGTTACGAAGTTGATTTTCACTAAATTCTCTATAATGATATAGTTGCAACGAGTATTTATGTGTATTTTCTACACTGAAATAAGTTAGGATGTGTATGTTGCCATAATCCATTGTAAATGGACTCATCATTTGGACTCTAACATGCATGTTATAACAGGATATTTATAGCAACTCTAATAATATTCAAACCAATCAAAAATAATACACAATATATATTCTAAAAAGAAAATCTTGAAAGAGAGAGATATATAAAAAAATTGTGAAAATTGAGTGGGGATGCACCCCATAGATCCACCTTCGAGTCAGCAATGTAATTATCCAAACTCTAGGGGTCTGCTTGATGATAAACCCAATTTTCGGGTCCAGATGTAATTTACTCTGTTGGTAGATCAATTTTTTTTGTTTTCGAGTCTAGTAAGTGTAACTGTGAATATCTTTCATAATTGATTTTTTTTTTTGTTTAAATTGTGTTCGGTTTCTGGGAAAGGGCTTCATTGATAATTTGAGGGAAAAACACTTTTGGTCCCAAATTTTATCCCATAAAATATATTTGGTATCATATTTTGCAGAAAAATAAATTTCGTACCATAATTTATATACTCTTGACACATTTAGTCATTCCGTTAAATTTTGGACGGAATTTTCGCGCGTGACTGTCACGCGCGCGTTAAGTTTAAAATGGTCACGAGTTTTGTACGTGATAAATCGGTCAGGGGGTGAAATGCAATTTGTGCAAGAGGGAAAAATACTTTTGGTCCCAACTTTACCTCATAAAACATATTTGGTACCATACTTTGCAGAAAAACAGATTTCGTACCACAATTTACATACTCTTGACACATTTAGTATCTCCGTTAAATTGATAAAAAATCACATATAGTTAACAGACAATAGTTTCTCTAAAAGATTTTATAAAAATCACAAAATATATTTAAATTAAAAATATTCTTAACAAAAGTACCTTGGATACCTGACTTGGTGCACTTTGACTTGCACTTGTATCCATAGATCAAAATTTCGTAGAGTATAAATATCATGGGCAAAGTCTTTGGCCTTATACAGATTTTCAAGCATTTTATGTAAATTATTTGTAGAAATACATGCTCTCAAGTATTCTGGGTGTTTCCGATATCCTTTCCTTTGTATCCGATACATATATATTTTATTTTTTATTTTTTTATTATTGAATTAGACACGGTGGAATATTTCACAAGTATCGTACAAATATCTGAATACCCAAGTATCCAATACGCATACGATACTGCACGGTGTATAATTTCGGAGTATCCGTGCAACCTAGGACTTCATTGATAAATTTGTTAGGCCAAATCTCGCGTGCTGTTCACGGGATAAAATTCCGGGTCAACTCGGCATAAGTGGACCTTCTAAAAAACAGTTACTGTAAACAACACAATTTTATGATTAATTTAGGAAATGGAAACTCTCCGGGCCTGTTTGTTTGGCGTTTCATAAAAAAAATTCGTGTTTGACAAATGTCAAATAAACATGTTTTCTATTTTATGAAATAAATTTTTTATTTCTAAATTTTCTCAAACTATTCTCTTAATAATCAAATTCCAAACAAACAACAATTTTCTTATCTATAAACAAAACTTACATAAACTCTACTATGATTGGACATAAAGTAACTTATCTCTTACACAATTTATCTCACAACAAACATGCATGGTTTGACATAAAGTCTTACACATCTGACACCTACAACCAGTGGCAGAACCACATACAAGCTAGGGGGTGCATGGACCCCCCTAAAATCTTTGGGCCTGTTTGTTTGGTGTTTGGGGAAGTAGTTTGAGAGAGTAATGGAGGTTTGTGAAAGAATCTCGATTTGCGTAATGTTGTTTGTTTGGGTTTTGAGAGAGTGGTTTGAGAAATAAAGTAGGTGTAGGTTTTATTGGGAAGAGTTAGGTTGTAGGTGTAAGATATGTAAGACTTTATGTCAAATCATGTTTGTTGTGAGATAAATTGTGTAAGAGATAAATTACTTTATGTCAAATCAGAGTAGAGTTTGTATATGTTTTGTTTAAAGATAAGAAAATAGTTGTTTGTTTGGGTTTTGAGAGAGTAGTTTGAGAAAATTGAGAGATGAAAAATTTATTTTAGAAAACAGAAAACATGTTTGTTTGACATTTCCCAAACACGAATTTTTTTTGAGAAACGCCAAACAAACAGGCCGTTTATCTTTAGGTATATATTATATGCATAATATTATGTTTAATTAAAGAATATATACAACTCTGAAGTATAATTTATAATTTTCTTCTAGTGGATCCCTCTAATAAAAATTAAAATCTTATAAGAAATGGGTCCATATATATTATTACCGTGTCATGAAATTAAAGTCGGTAAAGAAGTGAACTAATTCAATTCAAACTTTTAACATATATATTCTTTTTTATTTTGTAATGTTAATCATAAAAAAGACAAACAGGAAGGAAGACACTTTTTAAATATATAATTTCATACCAATATCTTTCACATCTGATCTCATCTCTACTAAAATGAGCTTACACATAAAAGTAATTTTTTTTATTCAACAAACATATAGATTTATTTTTCTCAACAGAAGGGGAAAAAAACAAATATAGTACTCCTACTTACTTTCAAATGTGATTTTTATTACTGGTGGTGTTTTTTTTATAATTTAGATTTCGATACAATTGTATTATCAAGATCGATTAGGGTTTTATTCAAATAAGATTTGTTCCGTGTGATTATGAGGTTAAATTAATTGTTGTTGTAGAATTTTTTTTGAGTAATTTATTTAATTTTATTTTAATTTTAATTAATAAGTATAGTACATTCTTATAATGGACCCCGGTGAAAAAAGTTTCTGGCTCCACCACTGTCTACAACCTAACTCTTCCAAAAAAACCTACACATATTTTATTTCTCAAACCACTCTCTCAAAACCCAAACAAACAACATTAAACAAATCGAAATTATTTCAGAAACCTCCACTACTCTCCCAAATTACTTTCCCAAATACCAAACAAACAGGCCCTCCGTTTTCATTGGTTGATTCATTATTGATTAAGCACGTATAATCCACACAAAGTAATTTTCTTTATTCTTATAAGTCATTAAGAAATTAATTATTTCCACAGTACCTTAAGGATTGATTCTTTATTAGTTAATCACGCTGAAGCAAGAATCACATTCATAGCCATCGTCATTTAATACCAATTTCAGTATAAAGATAAACATGCGTGAGAAGAACCTCACGCAATTTCCTCGTTCCTGCAGTTTGTTAAAGCCGCGGCAAAATTCTCGCACTATTCGTTCGATTAGTTGATTATGTACACTA
This sequence comes from Penstemon barbatus, assembly GCA_003313485.2. Taxonomy (NCBI): domain Eukaryota; kingdom Viridiplantae; phylum Streptophyta; class Magnoliopsida; order Lamiales; family Plantaginaceae; genus Penstemon; species Penstemon barbatus. The sequence goes on from CM064883.1 coordinate 97,078,447, forward strand.
TAAAAACGTGACGTTCAGTTAAGAACGAGTGAAGAAGATGAGATGGGTAATCTGTTATCTGGGTGTCGAAAGCGTGACAGTAGCAATAATAGTACGATAGCGGCAAGAGGAAGATTTAGTCCGAGTTCATCAGTTCATGGGAAACCTGCGTTAGTTTCATCCTCGTTTACCACGGAACTGTTCGACAAATTGCCGCAGAGAAATCAGAGTAATTTTTCTTCTTCTACAGGCGTTGCTAGTGAGAAATCAAGTGGTATGGCTTCTAGCAGTATTGGGTTGGACAAGAAGAAAAAGTATGCTTACATCCCTGATAATTTCACCTCTATTGACCAGGTTCTTTCTCCATTTTCTTCCTCGGTTGTTTTGAAAACAATATTTAAGTTGTTTCCCTCATTTTTCACATGAAGATGATTCTTAATAGTTACTCTTTTTAAGCCTTGTTTGGAGGTAAAGAGCGTGAAGATAAGAGTTTCAAAATAAATTCTTGATTTGTTTATCTAGTGGAGAAACTGTTTACTAGAGTCGGTGCAATTATTGAAATTACAGTTACAACTGATGCATGAAATTCGCTTCTTTTGAGAGGGAGTGTCGTGTTTCCTGTGTTACATGTATTGCTGTTGAGTGTTCCTCTTGTTAATTTCTTCCATTGATGAATGGTAGACTAGTCGTTATAATTGGTGCCCCAGTGACGTATATTTGTGGGTTAGACTCCCAAGTCAAGGTAATCCATCCAACTTGAGTGGAGTACTATACTGTACATATATATATGGTTTAATCAGAATTGACTTCCCGATCCCACATATGTTTGGTCTGATAGAATATTGGATAATACAGTCAAGTGGAAATAATCACGTCAACGAGCCCCATTATTGGGTGTTTTCTCTTTTTTTTTTAAGTTGCAACTTGCAAATATTAAAGCAGCAACCACCATACCCAGTTTTAATATGGTAAAAAGAACTGAGCATAGTCTTTAGTTTATTAGTTTTCCCTCAGTCATAGAAAAGTGAGGAGTTAAACTGATTTTTTTCTATTGTCAGTAGTTAGTGAAGATGTGTCACTGTGCACATATATCCTTGGACTGCTTGTTCTTTTATCATTGTTTTCCCATTAGGAAAAAACAGGGAAATGGGATAGAACCATTGCCTTTAATATGGTGGTTGCAGGATCAGGACAAAGTTTTAGATGCATGTGGTCCCACTTTGGCAATATTTTCTTTGTTTAGTTGAATGGAGTTTATATATTCATATCCTAGTATGAAATTTAATTAATGGATGATTGAGAAAGCTATAAAATTCAATTCACCTTCTACTAAACATCACTAGATAATAAGTTATGTCAAAAAAAATTCTGTGAAAAGTGCCTCTCCATTCAGAGTGACTTTGCTCCATTGTTTGTTTTTGGGGGGTTCAGAATATATATCAAATGAGTAAGCTTACTAGAATTCAAAAATGAGAAATCGTAAAGATATGTCCCAATTCCCAATATGCAACCTTACAGGGAAATAGGACGGCTCCAGAATTTGTTTTAAATTTGACATTATTTGCTAATATCCTTATTAATAAGGTGACTGATATCCTCTATAAACTTACGTTAAAATAATATTGGTATCAATCTTTGAATACTAAAGTACCAAAAATTTGCATTCCTTCTAATTGGGTTAAAAAGTTCAACTATGTCACTTGACCCCACAAACACCAATGCACACTATCCTGGTCTAAGGTGGATAAAGTTTCAGTTGAATCAATTTCAAAATATTTTCAGATTGAGTTAATCAAAAGAGAATGGATCGAGTACTACTATTATATGAGCAATGAAGCTGTACATTTGTATCAAGAGATGCTAAGACCAGCATCCATGTTTGGACGTGGATGTGCAATTGACAAACATTTAAGACATGAGCAGAGAGCCGGAGACTGATAAAGATTAGTACTAGTTGTAAGTTTATAAACGGGGTAGTATTATTTAACAGCTGGACTGTCTTTGGTCACTTATGATGCATTATTTTATGGTAAATTATCTCATAAAATACAGAATGGAGGATTCTCAGATATGAAATCACGAGGACGTGTTTAGAAACATGAAACATTGAATGCCTGAATTCCGGTATGTCAAAATACGAACTCAGAGTCAACGGACAAAAGATGAAAATTCGCTGAGGTTGCATGCTCATATTTGTGCATGCCTTGGACACAATAAGAAACTTCCCTAAAAGAATGTATATCACTCTAAGAGGAAGGTTCTGATTTCTAGATTCTTACAAAGGTCTGTGGATGTATGGATAATATGGATGGATAACATAATAGCTTAAACACTTATAACCATTGCACTCTTGAGTAATTATGACAATTAGTGTATTTCATCCATATTTATAGCTAAACCTGATTTTTTTTAAAAAAATGTTCATTCCTTTGGCAGGTCACTATGGCCCTGAGAGAATATGGTCTTGAGTCATCAAATCTAATTGTTGGAATTGATTTTACAAAAAGTAATGAATGGACAGGTTAGTGATCCATAAATTGTTTGATATGACGATGCAAGTTTTCTTTTGGTCTCGAATAGCAAATTGTGAAGTAGATATGTTTACTTTAATCCATATAGCCCAAGATTATAATGAAAACTTTTGCGGATACAGTTAATCACAGTTTAAAGGACTTAACAGAGTTCAAAATTGATTCAGTAGTTTATATTCTCTCTTGATTATGGTGTAATTGTTTTCATATATAACAAGATAATAAAAAAAAAAGTAGAAGGAATCTTATCGAGTATTTGAAGGCCTTCCTTTTCTTTTTCTTGTAATTATGCATTTGATCTGCATGGCTAGAAAATTCATCCAGTGTATTTTGGGTGGTTAAAAGATCAATCCTTGAAATATTGTATTGGGATACAATTTTGTTGAAAGGAAAAATCTCTCTTGAATTTTTTTCCTTTGTTTTTGGTTTAACAATCCATTGTATATATTGGCTGGGATTTTCATTTACTGGAAGCTAATGCACTGATCTTACTACTGAAGGGAAAGTTTCATTCAACAATCGTAGCCTGCATGCTCTTGGTAATACACCCAATCCATATGAAAAAGCCATATCCATCATTGGAAAGACTTTGGCGCCATTTGATGAAGACAACTTGATTCCTTGTTTTGGGTTTGGTGATGGTTAGTTTTTGTAAATTAAATACAACATCATCGTTATTGCTTTTATACTGAAGATTTTCCATAAGAGTGGCTTCTTACCTTGTGGAAACTTATGGTTTTAGATATCACTTTATCTCCTTCTCAAATGGATCAACGTTTTTCTTTCTGTTCTTTTTATTTGTAGCAACTACACATGACCGTGAAGTGTTTAGCTTTCACACTGATCACTCTCCTTGCCATGGCTTTGAAGAAGTTTTAGCCTGCTATAGAAGAATAGTTCCGAATTTGCTATTATCTGGTAAGCTTATTTATGAATGTTAGTTGATCAATATGTTTTCTTGACTATGGATTATTTCTCAATACATGTGACCAAAATTGTCCTTCACAGGAAACCTGCATTATTATATTCTTATTCTTAATATTTTTTGTTTTTAAGGACCAACATCTTATGGACCTGTAGTCGATGCTGCAGTAGACATAGTGGAGAAAAGTGGTGGACAGTATCATGTTTTGGTTATCATGGCAGATGGACAGGTCACTTCTGAGTCCTCCCCTACCCTCTCTCTCTCCCCAATATTCTTCGTTTCAGGCGCAAATACATACAACGTAATCAAGTCTTTATGTACTCACTTATTTTATCACGATAATTACTGTATCTCATGAAGGTTACGCGAAGTGTCAATACCAGTGATGCTGGACTAAGCTCGCAAGAGGAGAACACAATAAAGTCTATAGTCAATGCAAGGTACAAAAAAGTTCACAATCTCTTGAGAGTTAATCTACTTAAATATGCCCCATGCATGACGATACATTTGGAATTTTTGGCTATTAGTAAGATAACTCTGCTATGGAATTGTGAAGATGCCAATTTAGTTTAAAACTGCTTTTGACATAGTGAGTCGCTCTCTCTGTATCTTTTGAAACTTAACTCTGAAGTTTCCACTCAGGCTTGATATATAGTATCTGGTAAATGCCTTCTTTAACAGATCATTACCATAAAACTCTTGTTGGTAATAGTCTATGTGAACCTCTACTGAGCATGTAATTTTCTATGCTTGCTAGCTGTACTAACTTTGAAACAATCATAGTATAATCTCTTTTGTTGTTCCATTTTGTTATCAGCTCGCATCCTCTCTCAATTGTTTTAGTTGGGGTTGGTGATGGTCCCTGGGAAGACATGAAAAAATTTGATGACAAGATCCCTGCTCGTGAATTTGACAATTTTCAGGTATAGCTCTTGACAGTCTTTGGCTCAAATTTTACATGACATTTCAGAAATATAATTGTTCACCATTCTTTCATTTTTGTATTTGCAGTTTGTTAATTTTACTGATATCATGTCCAAGCACACATCATCTACTGAAAAAGAGACTGCATTTGCTCTTGCTGCCCTCATGGAGATTCCCATCCAATATAAAGCAGCTAGAGAACTTGGTGTACTAGGGTACGTGCCTTTCCATATTATGCTTGATCATCATAAGTTCAGTATATCAAGGATGAAATCTTATCTATAAGAATTAGTCTTTTTAAGTTGACAAGTATATCTGTCTCTATTGGATGCAGACGTGTGACTGGTAAAGCAAAGAAAATAGTTCCAAGGCCTCCACCAGTTCCATATACTTCCCCAAGGGCATTTCCATCTCAAGAGCTCGGCAATAGTTCAGCTTCTATACATGATGAGCGAAATCAGGTAAGCACCATTTGCAGCATTCACGTATGTGGGGCCATAATATCTTCTTATTTACTATGTTAAACAGATCCATAAAGGCAAAACGGCAAACATGTGTCTATAACACGTACAAGAAATGTTATTTTTATAAACCATAGGGCAATATAATTGACTAAAATCTCTGATTTCCTGAATGATTATACTTAGAATGGCTTTAAAACGAATTCGAGTAATATAGTTTTTTTTTTTCAATATTTTTCTAGGTGTGTCCAGTTTGCTTAACAAATGTGAAAGACATGGCCTTCAGCTGTGGTCACATGGTGAGATCCACCTCTAGTAAAATATCCATAGCCTCAATATTTGATGCAAATTCATTTTAGTAATATTTCTTGATCACAGGCTTGCAGAGAATGCAGCCCAAGATTGTCAGAATGTCCTATTTGTAGACAACGTATCACAAGTCGGCTCAGGCTTTATACTTGAGGATCACCATCAATGCAAGAACTTTTCATAAGTGTTATTGATGGATATTATGACCTATAGGCTCACAGCCTTACTAAATGAAACATAATCTTGTACATTCTCGTTTTGGCTTTTGCGATGGTCTTGACGTCCTTCCCAAGAATTGGTGGTCGATGTCAATCTATCCCTTCAAGTTGCAGGCGTGCAGCTTTCTATAGAAGCATATGTACAGTAAAACATTGCATATTCTGCTTTTGATTCCTTTCCCTTTCCATAGTTTGTGTATATACTAGTATTGCATTGTACATGTTGAAGATATGTAATCATATATGTTGATATATGGTACGCTAACTTTCAGCAAGTTGCATCTTGTGTTCAGGTTGCACCTAATAATTGATTTTGTAATTGTATATTTTCTCTATATAAAATTATCATTATAATATTTTCTTGAAAAACATAAAACAATAAGTGTATTAAGGTTGATTTCTTTTCCAGATTTTGTTTCAGATATAAAGTTTGTAGTTTCTATTAATAAAATTACTTCATATTTGTATATCGATTAACCAAAAACATTTTTTATTTTATTTTTATGTTTTCGATTGAAACTTATTGAAATCTAATTCATGATAGATCAAACTTGAATTTGAGTTCACTGGTAATTGGATTCAGATAATGATATAAGTTAAAACTTAAAATAGACCCAGTTGAAATTGACAATTTCTTTTATCAAACTTATTACTCAATGTGTGGTATTGGGGTGAGAGCTTTCTCCACAACTGTTCAAATTGGATTTCTTCTTCCCAGAAAGAAATAGGGCATTTTTGTTTGGCGTTTCCCAAATTTTTTTCGTGTTTGGATTTCATTTTATGCAGAACTTTCGCACATGGATTAAAAATTCGTTTTCACTGTATGAAACTTAAAAAAGAAAATTGGAAACACTAATAAAAATTGTGAAAAAATTACTATACTAAAAAAAAGTCTCAACTCTTTGACTACATTTTATTTTCGTTCTCGTTGAATTGTTAATTCAACGACTGAAAACTTCTGAAATAACACCCCATCAAAATGTTGTCATAATTGCTAAGAGACTTGACTACTAATTTCTCCCACATGAAATTTAATCTCGACTATATTAACTTGTCAATAGTTAAATAATAAATCATCTTGACTTCTTAACAAAACGAAGAAAGACGAAACTTTCAAAATTTTACATTGGATAACTGTTTTTACTTTTCTAAGTGATAAAATCTTTGCGACTTACGGCAAGACGGTGAGTTAAAGATGAAATAAAAGGGTCTTTCGGCTTATAGACAAAGACTTCCATTAGCTATTCTAAACACTAAATTAGTTTTGGACTAATCCTCTGAAAGTAACAGAGATGCTATTTAATTGGTTTGTTCTAAATTGGTAATTTCATGTTTGGACGTTAAAATTCAGGTAGAAAAGACTGGAAATAACATTTCTATTTTTATACAGTATATATTTATAGTAGTATATCTTAAAGAAAACATGAAGGTCATGTTTGTAGCAATAAATAACTCTGATTGAACTTGTATAGCAAGTTACAAGTGAATTTTCTGCCACGTGTCATTAATTGAGTGGTGAACTGTGGGCAGTTCTGCCAAAGCTGAACTGCATTTAGAAAGCAATCAATTTAAAGTGTTAAACAAATAGTTGGACCTGTTTGTTTGGTGTTTGGGAGAATAATGGATATTTGAGAAATAATCTCGATTTACGTAATGTTGATTTTTTGGATTTTGAGAGAGTGGTTTGAGAAATAAAGTAGGTGTAAGTTATTTTTGGAAGAGTTAGATTATAAGTGTAAGATGTGTAAGATTTTATGTCAAGTCATGTTTGTTATGTGATATAAATTGTGTAAGAGCTATGTTATTTTATGTTAAATCAGAGTAGAATTTATATATATTTTGCTTAGAGATAAGAATATTGTTGTTTGTTTGGCTTTTGAGAGATGAAGAAATTATTTCAGATATAGAAACCATGTTTGTTTGGCGTTTCCCAAACCCGAATTTTTTTTGAGAAACACCAAACAAACAAGCTCGTTATTTTTCCCACGCACATGGAGTTTGAGAGCCTCTTTTGTTATTCTAACTTCATTTCGAGTGCAAATTGATCTAACTTTATATCGTTTCAACGGTCAAATAATTGTTCCATATATACCTGCAGTGAAGTACTAATTGAATATCAAACATATTTTTCTTGATTAAAATTGTAACGAATGGAAATTCCTTAAAAAAGTCATGAAAAGAAAAATTGTGAATTTAAAAAAAATTACATGAAGAGGGTACTGTTGGTGGCGTTTAACAATCTGTGTAATAGAAATATATTTAACTATATTTCTTATAACTATAGTAATTGTTAACTATAGTTTAATCAAATAAACAAATAAGTAAAAACTATATAAATTCTCTAAGTAATGGAGAGATATAAATAAATAAAAGCCTTGAAATTTAAAATTACAACGATAACTTTATTTTGAAAGATAGTTGAAAGTGCTTCAGAAACTTTACTTTACAAAATTAGGTTGCAATGGTTTTTTAAACTTGTATGTTTAATTAATATGTTGTTATATAAAGACGAAGACTTTGCTAATAAACAATTGAGTAAGTTTATGAAGAAAATGTTAGAAATGATATTAGTTAATTCTAGCACTACTGTTAATAAAGATAACTTATGGAATAGATTGTCAATTAAAATCAAGATACGCGGAAAACTAAGTAATATGATTACGTAATGAGAAAAAATGATTTTAAACTATGCAAATGATACCTTTTAAACAAATGTAAATTTGTGCCGAAAATAAAATAAAAACTTATGAACCTTAAAGTTAATTCACGGAAATAAGAAAATGGAAATTATGATTGAGGCTGCGAATGCAATTTCCTTAAGACAATACTTTCGAGGCTGCCTACGGTGCGATCAGTACTCCTCGGTAGTCTCCCAGGATACAACAGTCTTGATCCTTGTTGTTTGGTTGCCTTCCTTTCCATATGGGATAGTGAGACTCATCATTCTCTTCTCACTTCATTCATTAAGGTGTAATAATAATTAACTTGGCTAATTAAATTTAATTTAATTAGCTAACATTAATCTAATTACACCAACAGGTACGTAAGTGCACAAAAGTCTTGTGACTTGGCCAATTAATTAACACATATTCAAATTACATTATGGTAATATCTTTAAAATATTATCAATATTACAAGTACCCTAATATATCACTACACCAAGTTAATTTATATAATTCAATCAAATATACTATATACTATTGATTAAGATTTTTCTTCTCCAATCAAGAGAAAGACCAGTCAAAGATAAGGGTTCTGTAATGATTATACAGTTTGTTACTACATGTTTTATCCCATTAGAAAAATGATATTTTAAGAAAAGGGATCAGCCAAAAGAAGTTAAAAACAGTAAAGGAAAAGTAGAGATTGGTCTACACAAAATCGAAAGGAAAAAAGCAATGAGAAATTTATAAAATAATGGGATGCCAGGTAGTTTTATTCAGCTTGCCGATGAGTTCTCTTCAACTATTGAATGATGAAAGTAATTTTTTTCCTCCTTTGGTATATTGTAAAGTTAAGAAAAAAATTAAATTAATACCCTTATGGACCCTTTCCACACTCAAAACTGCATGAAAAATTAACTAGAATAACTGATGCTTCGGGCCTGTCTTTAAAATTTAAAAATTTAATTGTATACATGCAGTATATATTCTGCCATGAGATTGATTTCTTTTGTGGCAATTCAAAATATGTTTCTTAAAAGAATTACAAGAGGGTCCTCCATGGCTCCATCTAAGTTATTTAATGCTCAAAATATTAATGGATGACAAGAAAAAGAAACAATGACAAACTACATGTGATAATCATTGTCTTCAATCTATTAATTTAGTATTTATATGACTCAATTTGTTATATATATTGGAAGAAAATAACTAACAGGTCATTGGTCTAACGGAAATGACTAGTTTCATGAAGTGGCGGACTCAGTTTGAAATTCCTACCAACATGCCTCAAAAGGAATTAAATATATATATACTTATTTCGATATCTTTGATAAAAAATATTGAAAGATAAAAAAAATGAACTCAATAATGGGATATATATATATACTTATTTCGATTATTATTATCGCAACACCCAATCTCAAACTGGATTACTTTAACTCATGGGATATATATACTTTATTTCGATCATTATTATCATAATTAATAATCTGTACTTAATATGATACTTGCTCCGTGTGATTCTCAATATATGACCATCCAAACAGTGGCGTAGCCAGACAATTATTTCACCGGGGTCAAAATGAGTTGATCAAAAAAAAAATGTTCTTGTTTACAATAGAAATGTATAGAGTCAATGAGGTCGTAGTCCGTTGGTAAGGTACTAAGATTAAGAGGTCCTGAGTTCAATTTCTTCTAATATAGGTTTTCTTCTAGTTTAAATACTTCTATGGTAGTTATTATTATTATTTTTTTTTTTTTTCACTACCAAAAAAAAAAAAAAAATTATTATTTTTTTGTAATTTGGTTGTACTTTAATAAAAGAAAAGTATACTTTAACATAAATATATATGTAAATTTTGATCCGTGAAAATCGTTTCACTATTTAAATATTCTAAGCAATATCAAATGCATAATCCTTATGTACATAGTTATTGAATGATCTTTGATATTGTTAAATATTTCATACAAACAAATAAATTATGATAATAATTTTGTTCAATTAGAAAAGTAATGTGATAAAAAACATTACTTAAATATTTCTACTTGAATAAAAATTAATGAATATCACTAGTTAAATTAGACCTTTACTATAGAATTTTTATGGTTAATTAGTGGGGTCCATTTAACAATAAACTTAAACTATCATAGTATTATATCAATTTTTAATAAAACAAATATAATAATCAAACTTGATAGAACTAAAATTTCAGGGGGGGTCCATGCACCCCCTAGCATGGCTGTAGCTCCGCCGGTGCATCCAAATCAATCCAATATTTTGTCAACCATTGCTTTTGAAGATGAAGGCGACATTTTGCGGAATTGTGGTTTGAAACTCAAACGAACCATTCATTTTTCGGATTTTTCCTTATATGGAAAAGGGCATGGGCTCGATTTTTTTTTTTTTTTTTGGGAAAGCTCGAGATCCTATTGCTGGTGAAAGGAAAGACTATCCTCGTAGTTTTAAATCGGTTCAGAAATTCAACAAATTAGTTCTAACTTCTAAAGATAAACTCGTAAAGATAATTTTGAAATTCGGGATCAACAAAGATGTTTGTCGATCAAGGTCAACATAGGGATTTCGAGGAATGCAAATTATGTGCTTGCCTAAGTTAGTGCCTTGGGCTAAAATTTATAATTGTGTGAACCTATTGATCTTAAATTTTTTTCTCCTTTCTCTAGTTTATTTGGAAAGAAAATATATATTTTGAGAGAAACTATTATATCAATAAATCAGAAAATTTGTTGAATTATAATCAAATTATTAAAAAAAAATTAGCCACTCAATTTTTGACATAAATACGATGACTTTTCATCTTTTTTATTTTTTCCTATAAATAACACCTCATATTCAAATAGAAAGGGTAATTTGAGAGAAGGAGAACATTAGACACTCAGTTTTTCCAAAGTTCGCTCCGTGCAAGTCAGATCTTGGTTTGGAGAATGATCAAAGAAGGAGGTGAACTCCTGAAAATATCACTTGATCATTTTTACCCAACATAATTTACATACTACCAACTGATAATTACGTGACACATACGAGACGTGAAAATATATAAACGTAAACTAGTATTGCATCTACATAATTTATACAATATTCTGTCCCATTAGCTACAATGTGGAATCAATATTCTAATATTTTAAGTGACCTATTTTCCTAAAACAAAAGTGAATTATAAAGTTTAATTTTTACATTTAAGGCATGTAACTCTTTTAAATATTAATATATGTGGTGTTATATCTTATTGTCAAATTATTACTAAAATAAATTAAATAATTTTTTATAGCATTTTTTTTTTAAATCTAAACAAATTACCCCAATCAATTATACCAAAGAATAAATAATTATGAGATGAAGAGAATTAAGATATAATATATTTATACGTGTAGACCAATAATATCCCTATTCATACGTACGAAAACTTAGATAATACTCTCTACGTCCCACTTTTCTTGCTACTATTTCTATTTTGAGACGTCCCAAAATATGGCTTCCTTTCTCTCTCAAAAAATAACAAAAGTTTACTTTTTTAACAAATTGTCTAAAACTCCATGCCAAACCTAAGGGCATCTCCAGTGTTGCATTCAGTCCAAGTCCAACTTTCCCTCACTCAGTCCAGCTTCCCTCAGAATTCAAGTTCAGCTTTCCCTTTCCTTTTCATAAATCATCTAAAATGTATCAATCCATCAATTCCATTTAATTAAAATTCTCATTTTCCCCACTCTCACTTAATAATAATAATAATAATAATAGCAATAATAATAATAATAGAAATTAAATAATAATAAATAAATAAATAATAAATAACAATAAGATATAATTTAAGATTGGCATTAATAATAACAATAACAACCAATATTTTTTTAAAATCCTGTTTTTGACGATGATGATTTCAGGCGACGTTTTCGAATGAAAAAACACCTATTCCTCCGTTTGGTTACAGATTGCTCGCGTGAAAATCCATTTTTCCAGTAAAAGCTAGATGCCTATTGTAAACCCGGTTCTCAACCCTCCAGAAGGTTACGGTTGCTATCCGTATGTTGGCGTATGCCTATTCCGGTGATTCGGTAGACCTAGGGAACATTATGTTAACATGTATCATTCTTCACAATATGATTGTGGAGGACGAACGAGATGAATACGGAGATGATGACTCAGACAATAATGATAGCGATCCCACCATATCTCGTAGGGCCCGTGCCACCATTTATGATCAAGGTAAAACTGAGCTAGATTTGAATCCTCGCTCCAGTCCGATATCCGTAGAAGAATATTTGTTACGTCATCAACACGCTCAGTAGAGATCAACCGTCAACTTCAAAAGGACATAGTTGAACATGTGTGGGCAATACACGGTCCAAATGGCGATCATATGTAATCGTATTTATTTTAGATGTCTAATTGTTAGGGTTATATCGTTTTTAATTTAACGAATCATATGTAAGGTTAATTAAGTTCTTTTAAGGTTTATTATCAAAAAAATAAAAAAGTTCTTTTAAGGTTTCATTTTTATTAATTAAATTAAATTTGAGTTTCTAATAATTAACTTTTAAAGGGATTTTAAAATTGGCGCACAATAATACAACAATTAAATACTTGATTGACATGATTTGGATATAATAAAAATAATTTAATATTGACATTAAATTTTCCAACATAATAGTTACATTAAATTTGATTTTATTAAATAGAAGTTACATTTTTATACTAAAATTAACTTTTTAAAAATAGTACACAAATTAAATAAAACTAAGATTAAATAAGAGTTACATTTTATTAAATAAGGTATTTTAATTTTTTTTAAATTAAAAGGATTTTTATTAAATAAAATAAATAAAAACAAAAAAACAAAAAAAAATTAAAGAAAGTGAACAGGTGGCCGACAAGTGTTGGCCACCTGCTGGCTGGGCGGGCGAGTGCGATTCACAGATCGAGAGCGGTGAGGCGAGTCACCACCAGCTTGCCTCACCGCTTTTAATCGATTTTGGTGGATTGAAGGGGTAAATCTCTTTTTTTCCCCCTTTATACATTTTTTTCACATTTTCACCCCCCAGATCCAAATTCAATCTCACCTTGGTACATAGGAGATGCCCTAAAAGGAGCAAGATTATTGGGACGGAGGGAGTATATGTTTGCAGTGCATGAACGTATTCTTCTAATATTATGTGTCCACCTTGTAAATTAGCATTGACAAGATAAATTTAAAAAAATAATTAAGAAATAAAATTAAACGTATATCATTAAAAGAATACACCATACTTTACACGATGTGTAGCAGAATATATGATATACGAGTAAGCCAACGTATAGTATACATATCGAATACGAGAATTAATGTAATGTAATGATTACATGTGATCTAATGATAAGAGCAAAAGGGCCCTAGACGATTGGGGTATCGCGTGTTCTTGGGATGGGTCGGTGAGTTGGCCCACGCAGCCTTTTGCGGGACCCACCTGTTTTTGTTAGTTTCTGAGCAGACAAAAGCAGTGAAGCTTCCTACTCCCAAATCTGTTTTCACACAATAATCATACTATACTCGCCGAGAATCTTGTAAAGTCCCCTCCTTCCACGTCATCTTATTATCACTTTAACTGCATCATTAAAAATCTTAAGTATTGATTTAATGTATTTTATCATTCCTAACTGTGTAGTTATATAGCACATGATAATTGTACTTAGTGGGTGCATTAATGTGAAATATAATTTAATGCTAGTGCAATTTTTAGAGTTTATGGTAATTTAATCTTATGATATTCACAATATTATTCAATTTACATTTTTGCGATTTGAAAAAAGAATATATATATTTTACCCATAAAGTAAGAATTTTGCAACAACCATCTGGAAATTAAATTAAATTTGTTCAGTTCTATGCTATGAAAAAAATGACTAATAAAAATTTCACAGGATAGTTTCGTACATGTTTCATATAATACAAGAAAGGATCTTGCATTTTTCCCTTTGGTATGAGTTACACCATATTGGCCGTAAACTCAGATTATTTCATTTTATTTGAGGCAATAGAGAATATATGATTACATGCTAACCCACCCCCTCTTTTTTTTTTTTTTTTTTTTTTTAGGTGTGAACTATATATAAACCTTTAATGTGAAACATATAAAACTCAAAAGAAATAGAATACTCTATATTTAAATTGCATTGCAAAAAGGACATATGATGATGAGGGTCACTTTGAATAATGCATTGATCCCAAACAGTGTCCTATTTATAATTTAAGTTCCAGTTCAGTTCAGACACTCTATTCCAAATAAAACATCACATTCCCTTTAATTAATTCCGCCATTTTCTTAGCTCCAAATTATTCTTCCATTACCCAAAACACAAACAACATTATATATATGACGCCAATGATTCTTCCTCCAGGATTCAGGTTCCATCCAACGGATGAAGAGCTCGTTGCCTACTATCTTGATCGGAAAATCAACGGTCGAACCATAGAACTTGAAGTCATCCCTGAAGTTGATCTCTACAAATGTGAACCTTGGGATTTACCTGGTAATTATATTTTGTATAAATTTAATACTCGCTAATTAGTTCAATCATTTCTATTTAATATTGTACTATAGCTAGTATATTTATTTGTAATCTTTGATGTACATCATCAGATAAATCATTCTTACCTAGCAAAGATATGGAGTGGTACTTCTACAGTCCCCGGGACCGGAAATACCCAAACGGTTCAAGGACTAACCGGGCAACCCGGTCCGGTTACTGGAAGGCCACAGGGAAAGATCGGTCCGTGCATTCACATAAGCGGCCAGTTGGAATGAAGAAAACATTGGTTTATTACAGAGGAAGAGCGCCTCATGGTGTTAGAACTGGTTGGGTTATGCACGAATATCGCCTCCTAGAATCCGAATCCCAATCCAGTAGCACAAGATCAACTCTCAAGGTAAAAATTATCAATTTTTTTTTTTTTGAAAATTTAACTGATCAATCAAAATGTATATTTAATATAGTGATTGAGATTTATTTATAATCCCATTTTCACAAAACAGGATTCTTATGCATTGTGTCGGGTCTTCAAGAAGGAAACTGGCATAACTCGGGTCAAGGACTCATTTGGGCCAGGTTTTGATAAGATTTTGTGGGATGAAAATGGCTCCACGCCGGAGACGTCATCACGAGATCAAAGAGAAGACGGTACTGACAGTGAAACTATTGTAAGAAAACAGGAATTTAGTTCCAAAATGAGGTCGGAAGGTTCTTCTTCGGATCTTACACAAGGGACTCCGATTGCTCCGGACTCGAAGGATGATTCGTTGGGTCAGATCGTTTCCGATGAAGTTAATAGTTCAATTCATGATCAGTTTTATTGTTTTGGCACGGAAAACATATCAGATTTCATTCAGGTAATTAAATATATAAATGGTTGAGTTGAGTTTGAGTTAAAATGAGTTGAATTGCATGTGGGTAGTAAAAATGTCATGTGTAGTGTGTAAAAAGAGACTATTCACTGCACTTAAATGTCACATGATGGAATAATATTTTCCAGCACCACTACTTCTTGAATACACGATTTATAAAATATTTTAGTCAAGGTTCATGTTGTGTTGCGCTATTTGTCTATTAAAATAAAATTAATTTAGTTAGAAATATAATATTCAAATTTCGATTAGACGAGCCCAAATTGAATTCGGGTTAGGCCAGACTAAACCATAATCGATTTTGGCAACACTTTGATCTAAAAAAAAGATAGTCCAATGTTTTCACGCTTGACACAAGGAGAGTAGGATTTTGTCTTTAGCTATAGATAGGCTAAAAATGGTCCCCAAGAATGATCCCTTTTGGAGTTATCTTTTGATTTAAAGTCATAAAAGTAGGAGGCAATGAAATCGATGTTTGGTTTTCCTCTAAAGCATTTCTCCAAAAATCTCTAGACTGAGTTGAGTAGAATGGCTTTCTTCACCATTTCCCATAAATTCTTTTGACTGGCCAGACTAAAATGTCTTTTTCCCCTAAATTATGTGTCTACCCTGTCAATTCATTAAGTTGTTGGATAAGCGATAAATGTATATGAGATGACAATTTTTTGTCCTCTTATACTCATGTGTTGATCATTCAACCCCTATGAATATAATCCACTTGATTAATATAACCCGCATTATTGTTTTTTCAATGCAGGATTCAAGAAATCCAAATTACATCTCGGGTATATTTTACGAAACCTCTTCGTATCTGCCGCTAGCCATGGAAGACTTTCCCCAAATAGAGTTGATGGAGGCAAAATCGACGAGTGAAAACTTCAGAGAGTGCATAAATGAGAAAACAACGTTGGAAGAAATTTATTCCTTGTGTTCTTTCCAGGAGAATTTGAGCTAACAAACAAACAGAATTAAGTTGACTGGATATAAATAATTACAATTTTTTTGGGTTTTCCTAGGTCGTAATTACTTGCTTGAGGCGCATCCAACATATTATATGAAATGTCTCTCAACAAAGACTTGAACCTGAATCGTCACTTTATGCGGATTAATCTTTTCACTGGAGACGCTTACATTTGTTATACTTGTGTCATATAATATATTTTAAATATTTGAATTTTCAATATGATAGTTAGAAGTCCTTTTTTCTTTTATTGTTTGCTAACACAATAAACTTTATTTACGTGTAACTTTTTGTTGGAAATTGAGGTCATTTTCATGAAGTCCTGAATTTTTCACTTATGGCTTCTCAAGGGTTGTCAATGAGTTGGATTTTGATCAGATCAGACTCGTTTATATTGGGTTTCATTAATTATATCGGATTGGATTATGTCGAATTTGGATCTTGTTTTGATTGTGCTCAGATCTATATTTTTTAAATTCAATGGATCTTGGTCAAATTTGGTCGGATATCGAATTTTTTTCAGATTCAATAAATTTTCATTTAAAATTAAATTAATATTTTTTTCCTAAAACAAATTTATTAACTTTTCAATGATATTTAATTTTATCTCACATGTTCAAAATTTATTTACTAATATTCATATTTGTAGATGAAAATATTAGTTAAATAAATTTATAAACGAGTTATAAATTACTATATCCTTAAATTGACGGTGAAATATTATGAATGATACTTACTATGTAAAACATTGTGTATATATATCATTCTTTTTATTTATTATCGGATACAGATTTTTAACGGATCAGATCGACCTAGAAATTCATATTCGTTCCACAAGTTTTGAATTACGGATCTTTATAATCGGATCAGATCCATCTAATCTTTAATCGGAGAATTATCTAATAAATTGGACCGGATTCAAACAAATTCGGATTAAAATTCACCCCATTGACATTCCTATTTATCTTGATGTCTTCAACGGGTTCACAAGGGCGCCAACAATAAACGCAATTGCGAATTTGTGGCTATTTTATCATTTTCCTTGGGTATCGTGATTATTAATTTATTATGATCATGGATCTATTGTGGAAAAGTTTTGATTAACTCTCGGCCCACTGAGATCGAGCCAAGCGTCTTAGGCAATGGTGGATATTTTTTTGCCCCTAACTGATTCTAAAGTTGGGTGTTTGAGTCGGGATTTTGAACCCGTCCCGATCTGATTTGGTATTTCTTGTTTGAGATTGAAAAATGAATTTTTTGATATTTTGGGTACTTTAAACCTGAAATATTCAGGTCGGGTTTTGGTTATTATGTTTACACCCGAACGAGTGCTGAATTAAAAAAATTGGCCCAATTTATCATAAATGTGTCTATTGTAATTTTTAATTTGATTGTGATATTTTGAAGCTTAGAGTTTGATTGTAATATTTTTGAAAATTGAAGACTTAAGACTTGTATGTTGTGTTTTGTTTAGGAGTATTTGATTGTAATACTGTTAAAGATTTGAGACGGTTGTACTGTGTTTGTTTTAAAGTTATTGTGTATAATTAAAATTTTGAATTAATTTATTTTATAATTTTACTAGTTATTTTATATACTTATGTTAAAAGATAAGATTTATTGTACATTTTTATTATATATATATATATATATATATATATATATATATATATATATATATATATATGGTGAGATTTCGGGTACCCGAAATATTCAAAAATTTCTGGTATCCGCCATATCGGGTCGAATTTAGGATGTGAAAATTCAATATCCAACAAATCGAGTACACGATTAGAAATATCCAAAACCCTATATACTTGATCCGCGCTCAATACTATCTGATTCCCATTGAAATTAGTCTAAACCTCGTATGGAATGAAGTTTGAGCAGATCATGATCAAACCTTAGGTCTCAATATATTCTATTTTTATGATAATTTAAATCTTAATAATATATAAATAAAATAATACATTTTGGTCTTTAAAGTTTCATGAGATCGCAATTTTGAGATGGGTTTTATTCATCAAGCAATTTAGTCCTATATTTTAGCAATTTTGCTCCTTTACCTTATAACGTTTGTAATTTTAGGTCATTTACTTGCAATTCCAGTCTATCGCTTATGGAATTCAAAACTTTTATATATATACGGACTTTGTCCTTTGAACAGTACATGAGAAAATTGAGCAATTTTGCTTTGTTGGCTGCTCACATGCCAAAACGGCAAAACTTCTGTAAGATTTCTTTGAATTCTAGGAGCAACTGATCAAAATTGCAGGCAAATAAATTAAAAAAAGGGAAAATTGCTTTTTTGGTATCGTAGGATAGGCTGACTTGCACTTTTGGTACCATTGGATATGAAAATGCAAATTTGGTACCATAGGACATATTTCATTGCAATTTTGGTACCAAACCCAATTTTTTTACAAAGTTAATGGCAATTTACCCCCTATGAAATGCATAATATTCAATTTATCCCTCTAAAATTTGAAAAAAATCAATTTACCCCCTGTAAAATTTTAATGATGCAATTTACCCCCTTCAGCCGGAGATTGTAACTCACTTGCCGAAATTGAGAGTATGCTTGCAAGCTAGATGTGAGATTTTTACAAAATTTCAAGGGGTAAAATGCTCTTTTTTAAACCACGAGGGGTTTAATTGAACATTATGCGTTTAGTAGGGAGTAAATTGCCATTAACTTTGTAGAAAATTTTGGGTTCGGTACCAAAATTGCAGTGAAAACTTATCCTATGATACCAAATTTGCATTTTCATATCCAATAGTACCAAAAGTGCAAGTCAGCCTATCATATGGTACCAAAAAAATAATTTTCCCAAACCCTTACATTTTGTTAGTATATTTACTAGTATTTAATAAAAATAAAAATATGGAAATAATTTTTTTTGCATTTAATAAAATCTAATAAAAAAAAAGGAGATATGAAAAAATTGGGATTGTCCGAAAGTTAGAGAATTGGACTGGCATTCGTGTCCGCAGGTCGCGGGCTCGCACAAGTCTTAAAGAGATGAAGTGAATTTTGATCCATGATTTGCACCCCCCTGCGCGTGAGGGAAAAGAATTTTGATAGTTAGATTGTTATACTACTACATTGTCAAATCATATATAAACCTCAAGATTTTTCCTTATAATTTCAATGTGGGATAAAACCATTTCTATTTTTTTTCTTCCATTTCAAAGGGTGATATTTGAGAATCAATTTCTCATTCACCCGAACTCCGATTTTGACTTACCATATACCGTTTTAATCTACTAACGGAGTAGAATATAATTCCAAAAAAATCCGAATAAATCTTATATTTGTCAAATTTATTTTAATTATATATGAGAGTGGTCAAGGAAAAAAAATAGAATTAATTTCATTTCGAAGCCCTGCCATTAGAGACGACCGGGCAGGGGCAGCCCCAGGGCTCCGGAGCCCCGAGACCCCCCATTGGAGATGCCCTAAGAAGACGAGACAGAGAAGAAATTGGGTGACTTTTTCTATTTTGATATCATAAGGGTTATTTGACCTTTTAGTATTTTACAGGGGGTTATTCGCTATTTTGAAAAGAAGAAAAAACAAAGAACCCTAACGCCACTCTTCTGATCCGAATCGTTTCTCCAAAATCCCCACAATGAGAAGAAGCTTAGCCAAAATCCCGTACCCAGTGATCGGCCGCGCGGCCACCACCACCAACCCCTGCATTTCCGCCGCTTTCTCCACCTCATCCGGCGACGGTCGAGGCAGAGGACGCGGCGGCTCCACCCCCTTCCTGTTCACCATCGACGAAAATCGACCCGACAACTCCAAAAACGACGACGCGTCTCCACTCCCCCACGGCCATGGCCGCGGGAGAGGTCAACCTCTACCATCTTTTTCCTTCACTAACAGTGACTCCAAACCTCTTAACATCGGTCGCGGACGTGGTTTTATTCCTTCTAACTCCACGTTACCTCCTTCGCAAGAGGAATCTGAATCGCCAAAACCTAATATCAAAATGCCATTTCACTTCGGCAATGCCAAAGAAGAATCACAAGATAATTCCGTCAAATCTGAAGCCTCAACTAGGCAAATGGAAACATATCCCGGTCACATTGTCAACGTTTTATCAGGCGCTGGCCGTGGAAAGCCCCTAAAACTTCCCGAGGAAAAGCCAACAGCGGAAAATCGACACATACGGCCGCAACAGCAACAGCAACAGCAACCGCAGCTGCAGCGTCAGGCCAAATCGCCCACGGATAAGAGCTTTCCTGGAGAGCAATTGAACCAAGAGGAGAAGGTGAAAAAGGCTGTAGAGATATTGTCGAGGGGAGGGGAGGGGAGAGGAGGGGATGAAGTTAGAAGTGCAGGCGGTGTCGGTGGAGGTGGAGATGGAGTTAGAGGTGCACGTGGAGGAAGAGGAAGAGGAAGAGGAAGAGGAAGAGGAGGGTTTGGTGGGAGAGGCAGAAGGGAGGATAGGTTTGATGAAACTGCTAATGATGATGATGATGATGAGGGAGCGCTTTATATGGGTGATGATGCTGATGGGGAAAGAATGGCGCAGAAGCTTGGACCGGACATTATGAATCAATTGGAGGAAGGTTTTGAGGAAATATCACACAGGGTGTTGCCTTCCCTTATTGATGATGCTTATTTGGATGCGTATCATACCAACTTACTGGTAATGTGGTTTTGGCGTTTTTCATTGCTGATTGGCTTTGTAATGAATCTAATTGGTTGCTAATTTGGGCATTTGTCGTGTGCAGATTGAATGTGAACCGGAATACTTGATGGAAGAGTTTGGCACGAACCCTGATATTGATGAGAAGCCTCCTATTTCTCTCCGTGATGCATTGGAGAAGATGAAGCCATTCCTCATGTCATATGAAGGGATTCAAAGTCAAGAAGAGTGGGAGGTAAATAGTCCCCAGTTTTGGTTTCTTTCTCCAGCAGTTGGAAATCTCTATGTTTATTTCTGGCGATGGACCCATTCTTTTGTGTTATTCAGTGGTATCTGAGACATTTTATAGTTTGATAAGAACTTAGTGTTGGCAGTTGTTTAGATGTTCAGTTTGCTACACTGCTTTTCTGTGATAGTTGTGCTGTATTTATGTTCTCGCCCCTTTCCTATAATATATTAACTCCGGAATTCACATGAAACCTCTATTAGTATGAGGAAATCAGAACTGTTTGTTAATGGAAGTTAGACCCCCGATTGGATAATGCAACATTATTTAATATCTTTTGTATCGAATTTTTGAACTCTGCTTCTGTATATGATACAGCTGATTGCTCCACATGAAACACACTCACTTTGTTGTCTTCGTTGGCCGATGATTGAAACATTTTTGTGCCACTGGAAATTTAGTACCTAACAAATTCTTCCAAGGAGGAGATATACATGATTTGATAATTGATTCATCTTTTTCCTGTTTGACTCTTAGAGTTTTTTGTCTTATTTGAGCTTTGTGAACTTTGTCAAGCTCAACAAAATGATGTGGGTGTTGAGCTTACTTTTTAACTTATTAACAATTGATGAGATTGCATCAGTTTGGACATTTCTCTTGCTGTAGGTCTCTACTTTTCTGACTATTCATTATGATATTCCATATTTGGACATTTATGCTTTATTGAGCAATAGCTAATTCAGACACGAAAACCATCATTTTTTCCAGTAAAGAAACGCTCTGTTGCATTTCTCATTGTTTCTCCTCTTTTTACCCTAAAGATGATATGCCATGTAGTCTCCACTTCAATTTTCTTTTGACTAATCGATCAAATCTGCCCTCGCTTTTTGTTCTCTATAGAAAATTATTGAAGAAACAATGAAGACGGTTCCTCTTATGAAAAAGATTGTAGACCACTACAGTGGACCTGATAGAGTAACCGCCAAACAACAGCAAGAAGAGATTGAAAGAGTGGCCAAAACCCTCCCAGCTAGTGCTCCTGCTTCTGTAAAGCGTTTCACTGACCGTGCTGTTCTCTCATTGCAGGTGTTAACTCTTTCCTTTTTGACCTAGTTATTTTCACTTGCTATCAAAATATCGAGTCAACGGCAGTACCTTGTTCATTTTTTTCAGTTTGTTTTTCTTTCTGCCCATCAGATTGTGAGCATGAAAAATATCCTTAAGGGCCAGCATGACAAATGATCATTGTTTTTGGAAAAGAGAACAAGTGTCTCTGGCTTTATATGGATTGATGAAGAAATAGGTCCATTGGTAGGAACTATGATAAAAATAGACAAAATACAAATTCGAAATGGTAAGAGTTAGTTGTAAGGTCCTACATATCAGTGACATACCATGGTTTAAAGTTTGGGCATCATTACTGTGAGAGATATCGAAATTGTCATCATGCACAAGAGGTGAACAATTTTGATATCTCACAGTGAAAAATTCGGTTTATGTTGAACATCTTGGTATAGTTTAAACCATGCCCTAGATTATGGGTTTGAAATCGAGTGTGTCTTCAAATTCGAATATTTTGCATGACTTTCGTTGTGTTTATTGACGTGATAAACGATTAGGCCGGGGGTTCATTTGGAAAAAAATGTGATTTAAGATTGGTTCTAGCCTTTTCTTGCAAACGAGTTTGCAAATTATGTTGATTTGGATTGGAAGTCTTGAGAGAATATCTATAGTGTTTTCTGATGGTAGATTCAATATGAAAGATGAATTATTCATCTTTGGATTCATCGGACAGTTCCAAGAATTGCCTTGTGCTAGTTATTAGTTCTTTTGATGCACATGGGAAGCACCCCCTTGTTGTATTTTAATGAAATGTATCCTTCTCCTTTAGAAGAAAAGATATCTTGTATCTACTTTGATTTGGGCTTTGTTAACTTCAGATAAGTGGGCTACTTTAGAATCATTAAATTTCTCTAAATTGATCTCGTGTATTAGAGCAGAGCAGCAGACCAGGAATTCTATCAGAAATTGGGTGTATTTATCTTTTTTGCAAAGATGCTTTAAGTTGTCCCCGTTCTCAAATACTTTTCAGTTTTGTCACTGTGGCGCTTCCTTTCTTGCACCTTCTCCTGCTCCGACTTATGTAATTTAGGTTAGGACTTGGCTGAATCTGTAGTTGAGGCCCTTCTGGGTTCATGAAAGATTTCTGCAAATGCTTTAAGCTTCTAGATATTTCTCCGATGTGTCGTAATTGTGATTTAAATTTTCCTCCATTAGGACATAGTCCTTCTCCTTGTTTGTTGTCACCATTGCATTACCATTCCAGATGCATACATTTTTAGAACAACACGGTTGCTCATTTATTTGGGTTCTCTTCACCTGTTTGAATTTTTCTATTGTTTGCAAGAATTTTATTTGAGAGACTACCAAAATCGTACTTGTGTTTAGAGTATTAACAATCTTATGAAGATTTGTTCAGCTCCAATCGTGATTTTGATAAATTTGATTATGCAGAGCAACCCAGGGTGGGGGTTTGACAAGAAATGCCAGTTCATGGATAAGCTTATAATGGAGGTTTCTCAGCAATACAAGTAAGCAGCAGGGTTTCCAAATTACCAAAAGGGTCTGTCACATTGAAACGGTTGGTCCTTTGAATCAATGGTGAGAGCAATGTATTGAGGGCTTTCTAGTTTTGATAGTCTTCCGATATTAATGACCAAATCACAACATGTTAGTATTACCTTCTCTAAACTATATTATAAGCTGGCAGACCTTTTTTGGCTGCATATTTATCAATCAATATCAGCTTCATGGATAATAATTTTGTACCAAGACTTGTAGGTCTATAAATGATTCATGTAGAATGATTATTGTGTCATCCATAAAATGTGTTTGGAATACATCCTCTCGTGCTTAGCGTTGAAACAGCTGAAACTTGGATCAAGTTGTAGGTACTAGGCGAAGTGTATAAAAATATTAGGGGGTCCTATTCTACAAAAGAAAAATCTGTATAAAAATTTATTTTTCTTACCTTTTAATAGTAAAAATATTTATCAATTATTTATATTATTTTTCTCTTTACATATTTATTATGTAGTAGATAAAATGACGTCAAATTAGCTTTTATTTTTATCTTTAAAATTCAATGTTAATTTATTCTTATAACAATTAATATAAAACACTGCTTTCAGAAAAAGCAAATACTTCCTTCTATAAGTATTGTGAATATAATTATATGGTTAATGTACCTTGATAGAGTTAACTTTATTTGTCTTTTTTATTTTTTTTGAGAAAGCTATATTTGTCAAAATCAATAAAAAATTATTAGCCTTCTCCCAATTGGGCTTCTCCCAATTGGGCTTTAGGCCCATCGTCATGTTGGGCATTTGTGCATGTTCAGCTTCGTGCGTAAGGTATTAATTGCTAAGAATTTGTGTATGTTAAATATACTCATAAAGTTTAAAATCGAGATCCGCAAAACTGAGTCCGAATCCATTCCAATAGACCCTATTATTTGCACTTATGTAAGTTTATTTTTATATATATATTTTTTTTAATTGATCACTGGACTATAAATATATTGAATCATAAACGATGATATATATACTTGCCTGCGGAATTAATATAGTATATGTTTTGACTAAACAATGTTAATTACTTTGAATTCAAACAAGCTGTTGTACGTAGTTAACATTAGCCTCTTATAACCAATTATTATTATTCGCTTTTCCTTGAATCACATATAATTCTAACGTACGTACGTAGTTTCTGATTTCATCATGCTATTTATAATACGTTGGTATTGTTTGAATTTACTAAAGCAAAAATAGAGCATAAAAGAAGGGACAAAAGAAGCTTCCGAAGTGTACTTCCGTTGGAGAGAGAGAGAGAGAATGAAATCTTAACAGAACATGAAAATAGAGAGATTAAAAGGAATGGAAAATAGGACAGAATCCAATGTTACTGTTGTGGTGCATGCATGCATGCATGTAATATAATAAGGGGACGCATGGAAGTGCGTGCCTTTTACTCCAATTAAGACATCATCAAAATCAATGACGACCAAATCATCATCATTTTATTGCTCTTCCATTTCATATTAATTTACATATTTGTTAATTTTTTTTTTAAATTAGTTGGCATGTTCGGGTTCTTAAAGTATTTTTTTTTTTCAAATTTGTCATTTTTTCTTAGTATTATAGTTGGAAAACTCAATGGTCACCACTCACTAATAAAAAATTAAAAAGTAGTCATGATTATAAAGAGTATTTGTCATAAAAAAAATATAAATAATAATGTTTCTTAATTTGTTTGAAAAGTAGAAATGTGCCAATTAATATGAAACTGAGAGAATACTACAAGATACTCCTTTCGATTAGTTAATTACTCCCTCAGTTTTTATTTTTTTTATTTGTCGTTTTAGCAAAAAAAAATTGTTTACTTTTATTTGTCGTTTTAGAATCCAATGCAAATTTAATGTGTTTTTTATATCAGTTTTATCATTCTTACTAATACTTGTCATTTAGTAGTGCTAAAACTATCAGATTAAAAGGGTATTTTAAATTTTTTACTTCAAAAAAATAATTACTTATGATATTATTTAATTCGTGTACAATCCTATAAAATAACAAATGAAAAGAAAAAAAAAAAAAAGTAGAGGTTAATTAATAAGTATAGTTGTAGTACTAGTGAATCTAGGTCATCAGCTTTTGATACGGCAAGGCAGCAGAGTAAAGTTAGAAGCTTCATCGATATTTGAGCTCATATATTTTTGCATGAGAGTGCGCGCGCTATTTCTTTTTTGGTTATATAACATATTCTCATCTTCTACCTACCTTTACCTTTTCTCACTACTCATCGTCCCCATCATCATCATTATATATATACACCATATATATAGTATTAACTATTTGATGGAGTATTCCAATTTTCTCTCTTCTCTCTCTCTAGATATATACTACTGTATAACTTTAAGAGGCTTTAACATTCTCCCTGCTACAAATAAAGTTGTCATCACCTGTCCAAATTAAAGTTACTACCTCATGACTTGAAGAGGAAGATCAAATCAAACCCCCCCCCCCCCCCATATATACTGCAAATTGATGACATCACCACTCGTGTGGTCCAATCATAAAATTACCATCTCAAATTCAAGTCTAGACATATATAGTTTGCATTATTAAGATAAGTGATGTACATGTTAATTAGTTAATTTTTAATATTGATATTTAAAACTAAAAGATTAATTAATTTGTGAACTATATGAAAATTGAAATTGAAGTAGAATTCTCCACGGAAGGACAACATTTTCTAGCTTCATTATTTTTTTATATTGACAAGTTCAATCCCGGCCACCTAATTAGGTTAGTGGAATTGCCAATTAAAACTTATCATTTAATTAGGATCGGAAACTCTAGCTACAAGTAAATGTCCTATATTCAAGGAATTATCGAATGTTAAGTGACATGTCATGAAAACAAAACATAAAATAGCTAGTTTCTCATATAAGAGATCATTTCATGTATTCACTGCGTGGATGACGTAGTGCGGCGTACGAGCTCTTTCTTCATTTTATTTTTTATTTTTTTTACAATAGCTTCTGCTTGTTTTATTAATCTAACATAAAGGAGTCGGAAGTAATTTTATTGAGGTTAATTGTCCCACATTGGTTGA
The DNA here is from genome assembly GCA_003313485.2 of Penstemon barbatus. NCBI lineage: Eukaryota > Viridiplantae > Streptophyta > Magnoliopsida > Lamiales > Plantaginaceae > Penstemon > Penstemon barbatus. The sequence goes on from CM064883.1 coordinate 97,105,367, forward strand.
AAACAATAGTTAAGTCCACCTTATAAGGACTTGGGCAATCCTCACCTTACAAGCTAGCTTTTGAGGTTGAGTTAGACCCAAGCCAAGTAAGTGGACTTAACCCAATCCATGTGGTGAATTCTAAATTTTTTCTAATAAATTTCTTACTGCAAGAATTATATAACCTACGTGAAGTTCAAAACGCGGGATCTTTTAATTAAGACTAAAAAGGAATTCAATGCATGAAATTAATTAAGATAATATACCCCTTTGCGTAAGCCACACGAAAGGGTGCAGGAAATGATCTCCAATTAATTAATTAAATTGAGAGCTAGGGAATCAAAAAATAAAATAATTAATGGGAAGCGAGTTTCAAAACTGGCGAGTGACTCAGTGGTAGCTAGGGGGAATACATAAAGAATAAAGGTAGGATGGAGTAGCACTTGGTTGCCACCACCGCAATTCATAGTTGATACCAATCGAATATCAAAAATTTGGTAAAGAAGGAAAAAAAAAGAAAATAAAGGAGCATGAAAGTTAGATACTCTTTGTCGGTTACGCTCTAGATAAAAATTGGAACAATTACCTTTGGATTTTTACACTAGTGTACAATTCTAGAATTGATGGAGGGAGGATAACTAACTAATTTAAAAATTGGATATTGTCAGAAAAGGGATTGAAATTAATCATTATTTATAGTTTAGAAGAAATCAAAAAGAAGGAAAACGACCCATGCAAAGCTTGGCATGCATACACCAAGTAATCCAAATTAAATGCATTAAAAACAACATATCATTGTCCGTAGCTATCTAGACCTCACTCACTATGTGGTCTCTTTAATTTAAAAAACCATTCCTTTTTGTTCAAATTCGTTTTGCTTCCAAAGCATGCAGTTTATATTCTAACCTCTTCAAAAAAAAAAAAAAAAAAAAAAAACTTCTACTTTGAGAACTTGTCGTAAGAATTTCTACTAGCAACATTATAACTACAAATTTTTGTTCAAATATGACTCGTTCACACTTGAGTTATTCGTGAGATCGACCAAATAAACCAAATACAAAATTAGATGCATTTATACTAACCAACTCGAATAATTTGTACTATAGTACACTATATTTGCCAATTGATTTATAAATGTCACATAATGTGATATATATATATAGCAAAGAATTACTTTGGCATATTATAATTTAATCAGCATCGATCACACACAATAACAAGGTAATGATTCACTAGTAAATTAGCACATGAAAAGAGGTATTTAGAAAGCGTGACATAATTAATTTGGATCACCCAAAATGCATGAAATTAAGGATACAATATATCCCATTACTTGACTTGATGCATCACCTACACTAATTCTAACGTTAAAATTTAAAAACCCCAAACCCTTAGAATTTAAAAACATAAATTATTCTAAAATTCATAAACATGTTAATTAAAAATGTATAAATATGTATCCAAAAACTCATTAATATATTCACCCGAATGGGGAGCCTCGACCTTGCGACATTGTCCCGCCGGCGCTAATGGCGGCGTGATGCATCCTCTCCGCCACCCTTCTTGGCGACGGCCTCTCCAACTTCTTATTATTTTCCCGAATAATGGAATGTTCATTGAACATAGGCTTAGTCTCGTAAATAATATCGGAATTAAGCGAATGATGATCAATGTGACTATTATTATTATTATTATGATCGCCAGCGCTGTTAATCTGAATTTGATGATGATCGACGTCGACAATGCATGATCCTGCGGCTGTAGTTGTCCCAAGCTGATCTTGCAACCTCAAATCATCGGCCCAAATCAAAGGGCTCTTCCCAGCAGCATTGTTGTTGTTATACGGGTTGGGCCTTTTCTTGGTCAAGAAGTTGTCGAAGCCATGATCCATGTGAAGGTCGAGTTGGTCATTGTTGTTTGGTCCGTAGATGTTGAGATCTTGAAGGGATGGGAAATTGATGGGCTGTGGGGGCCCGAAGTCCTTGATGCCGGAGATTTCGGGCTTGTTGTAGCTACCTGAAGCCTGCTGCTGCTGCATGTTTTCTCCGGCGAGTGTTTGGCATGCTTTCTCCAGAATTGTTTGCATGTACTTTCCCTGTGCCTCTATTCGAAGCTGCAGGTGTCTTTGTACCTGCATGCATCAACAAATTAATTAATTAATTAATAATTCGATCAGTATATATATATATATATAGGTATTATAATTAATTAATATAATCTAGAAGCTAGCTATATACCTCTAATTGTTCATGAAGTCTTCTGTTCACCTCCATTTGCATCCTAAATTACATCAATAAATATATGTGAATACCAATTAATGAAGGAGAAAAACAACAAGTGATATATATATATATATATATATATATATATATATATATATACACATCATAGCTAGGAAGAAGTTAATTACTCATTCATGCTGCGGCCAAGCATTCCAGAAGAGGATGATGCGTTGACGTTTCGCTGAAGTTCTAAAGATGAAGCTGCAAAATAAATAGTATTTATTTATATATATATATATATATATTTATGTATATGTGATCAACGGTTTTAATATATAATTACGTACTCAATTAATTAAAAGAGTTTAACATATATAAATAGTTATATAGGTAGGTGATCACCTCTCTCACCATCTTTCATGGAATGATCATGAAAATCCTTGTGAGGCTGTTTTCCCAGCCTGAATTTCTGAAATATATATAAAAATAGTAATATAACATGAAAATGAAAAAGAGAAATTAAAATCACAAAAACCCTAATTTTGAAACAGATAATTAATTACATGAATTGAAATATATATGTTCATGCATCTAGATCATGACCTGAACCTTACTCGCCTCAAAAGCTTATTATAACTCATAATAAGATATATAAGATGAGAATAGTCCAAATAAAACATTTAAGAATTATTTAGTTTTGATATTCAATCCACCAGATCATCATGAAAATTAATAGAAAAGAACTATATATATTTATATAAAATTAGAATTACCTGAAGATGGCTTTTGAGATGGTAAAGAGTTAGACCCTTCACCCCCATAACTCTCATGATGGTCTTCGGCGTGGCCTCTTATATATAAATCAACAACAAGAACATAAATTAATTAATTACATATATATGATATTGATCAATGAATTGAATAAGAAAAGCTAGTTTTGTAATTCTAAAATATGTATAATAGTACACGAATTAAACATACTGTCGGGGCCTCCAAGTTGAGTAACAGCATCGACAAAGCGTTCGTGGAGTTCGACTGTCCAGCGGAGTCGAGGCTTGGGGTCGGTAGTGAGAACGAGACCGGAGTCACCTTGAACGCACATGGGACGCTCGTGGTGATGAGAATTATTATTATTATTATTATTCATAGTTGATATTGATGATGATATTGGCTTCTGCTTTGGATGGAACATTACTCGTTCTGATTATTCTCTTTCTCTTTCTTCTCTCTCTCTCTCTCTACACACTCTCTCTTTCGAGATTCAAGAACAAATGCGATGATGCATATAATACAAGAGAGAATAGGGTGCGTTTTTGAAGACGGACAAAAAAAAAAAAAAAAGAAAAGGGGCTTTAGTTTGGTTTTTGTGAAATACAAGGCATTAGGCTCAAGTTATCTCTTAACATGGAAATAAATTAAACGGAAAAAGTAAAGTTTTTCTCTTTTTTTTTTTTTTTTTTTTTTTTTTAACTTTAGTATATTTGTGTTATCTACAAGCTGCCCAACTTTTGCTAACATTTAATAACCGCTAATTACTTACTAATAATTACTCATAAAGTGGAGTGGTTTAGTTCAAAAGTAGAGTTTGAATGTTACTTATAAGGTAAATGTTGGCACTTTAGTACTTAATATGGACATTTTACTAGTGTTTCAAAGATTATGATCAAGAGCAAGGAAAATCTCTTATTAAGAAGGCATAATGAGATTACTTCAAATTATTAAGAAAACTCTAGTTCTAAATTACCATATACTATATGTAAATCACCTAAAAAAATCAAAAAGTCTTTATACAAGTTAATATTATACTATTTATTTTTGGGAAAAAGAAAAAACGTTGTTACGTATGTATGAATATTGATAAAAATATGGGTTTTACCAATAGAAACTACCGTTGGTAAAACCCAATTTTCTTGTATACTGTTTGTTATGTGATCAATACTGCCCAATTCAAAATTGAAAATTCATCAGTTGATATACTTTACTAGTCAATTTGACTGGTTTTTAAAGAGAATTGCACATTTCATATCACACTCTACACTATTTTAAGCATATGGCGCAAGTCTACTAAAAATACATTTTATACCACAATTTTGTTGGTCCTTAACAAATTTTGTTTTTTGTTTTTAATATTTGAACCATTCCATATAAATTATCATCAAGCTCTAACAATTCTTTGAACTTTGATGTCACATTTGAAGAATTCTTGTAGCTCTAGTAGTTTTCCACTGTGTATTTTGAAGCTCTTTAAGATCGAGTTGAACATAATTTGATTCAAATATTTAACGGTCATACGAAATTTGTCAAGGGTCGACAAATTAAATTATGTATTTTCAGAATATTTGACTCCAAATGTGTAAAGTATGGTAATTAAATAGTATAATTATCTCCTAATATAAATTGTAAGTGAAAAATATTTTTATTGGTATATAATATAAAATTTATACTATATGTTAGTAGTCGAAGTTTCTTTTTGGTATATTGCATGTTAATTAATATCATGCAAGTGGGGCTTTGCATGCAATCATAATTAACGTGGCTATTTTGAATGGTGCTTTAAGTTTTAAGCTTCTTCAGCTCGGTAATAACTAATTAACTAGCTAAGTAAGTAATTAGTAGCCAATTAATTAAGTAGGTGGTCTTAGTGTACGTAGGTAGGAGGACCAGTTCAGTTCAATTTGTTTCATAAAGCATTTTGCTTTTGTTCTCTTTCCCTTTTTGGGTTGTATTTTCATCATTATCCCATGATCAGTTTACAGACCATGACTATTTTTACGTACTATACCCTACTTAATTAATTTCAATAAGATTTTGTGAATGCATTGTTTGGATAAATGCGTAAACAATTAGAGTCAATTATTTGTCTGAAAAAGTATTTGCATGTATACATAAACTAGCTAATTTCTTTAACATCCATATGCAAGAACATATATATAGAGAGAAAAAAGTACAAGGAAACATAGATAAATTTGAGAAAATGTATGCCGAAAATGTACTTTTATTCATGAATTGCTCGTACCATCTATGAGTGTGAGAGGAGATAGGGTTATGGAGCAAAAATTGCACATACATCCCTCAAATGTCACGTTGAGGGAATTCCTAAATAATTGAATCACATGACCAATATATGACTTTATTTGATTAAATTAAGAATTTTGGGTTGGAATATATATGTGAAAACTAAATTGCTAGCAAACCTTAGCTACATGAATATTTTTGTAACTAATTTATTCAATTAATTAATACCTTGGAATTAATATATATATATATATATATATATATATATATATATATATATATATATATATAGGATAGCCATATAGGGTCTAAATATTTTTGGGACGTGAATATCAATGCATAAAGTGAGATAGATATAGAAGATGCATATGTTTGTGTGGGAACTTCTTTTCTTTTCTTCTTTTCAAATATGTTCTAAAGTTTGGGGGGGTGGGGTGGGCTCATCAATCTCTAGCGCTTTTGTGGAATAGAAGATTGTCCTAATTAATTCCATGTTCCATCTCATGCATGCACATCAAATATAAATATATATATAAAGACAAGAAATTAAATTAAATTGCCTTTGGCCAACAACTCCATTCTATGACCCATTAATTTACGCGGGGAGCTAGCTAGGAGAACATATTGATGTAGATCTATCCGTACATATAAATCCATGCACCCCCAAGCCCCTAATTAACCCCCACCAAAATATATAAAATTAAACCAATTATTGCAAAATTGGTGCCCAATAATTCAATTTTTAGAAACTCGTATTAGATTCAGTCAAGTTTTACATCAATACGTGAGTAATACTTTTTTTCTTCTATGTATCAAACTTGATAAGTATTTGGACTAACTTTTATACAATAATAGTTAAAAATTGTTATGTGATTATACGTAGAATTTAATTATTTCATAATAGCTAGTTAGATATAGTAATAAATATGCTAATATTTACTTGTGTAGTACTTGAACAATATAGAATTTTGATTCGGGGCACAAGATGTGGGACTGTCAATGGAGGGGCGGTCGAGTTCGGATCCAATTTAAATAACTGATCTCCAATTAAAATTAATGGGTCCGTTTGTCAGGATTTTTTTAGTGTAGTTCAGAATAATTTGAGTTTTATGAAATAATCTCACTTTCCGTAATGCTATTGTTAGAATTGAATGAAAGTTAGTTTTGTTAAAGATTATGAAAAAAAGAGAAATAACATAAGTGATATGTTACTTTATGTCATATCATATTTGTTTACGTGAGATAAATTCTGTAAGAGATAAACTATTTTATATCAAATTAGAGTAGAGCTTGTGTATCAGAAATAAGAAAATTGTTGTTTGTTTGGTTGTCAGACATTTGTTTTGAAGATTGAGAGGGGATATATTTATTTCTGAAAATAAAAATTGTTATTTGTAACTAGTTTTTCAGACATCACCTAATTGCTCTCAGAAAACCCAGACAAACAAGCACTATGGATTTGTTCCGATATTATTATTCATAATTCGCAATACACGTAGTGAGTGTAAATAAATTTCTGCTTAAGATAAAAAAACGATAATATAAAAGATAAATTATATATACACATGTATAATATTTTATTTATTTATATAAATAATATTACAATTAATGGTCTATTGTCATTTCAACAAAATACAAGTTATTTTATTTATTTATAATCTCATTTTTATGCCTCATTTCCTGCCTAACACCATAAAATAATATGGATATGATTAAAATAGTTATTTTTTCTAGGAAATACTAGAAAGATAAATAATGATATACTATTCATCCTACTACAAAAGGAATAAATTCTTCCTTCGTAGACAATCTAAGTAAAGATTCTCTCCTCCAGTGTTTAACTTACTAAGACCAGCATTGTAATGAAATTTTTACTCTTCCAGTAACTAATTAATTTTTTTTATAATACAAAGTTGATAATTTTTTCTGAATCTTTAAATATAATGCTAGTTAAATGCTTTACATCTTGGCAAATCCCAGACCATTAGTAAGAAAAGCAATTTTAGTAATTTAAAAATATTTTAATTAGAGCATCACGTTATTACAGTAGCTGTCCCATTATAAAAGCATATGCACTTAAAAGTTAAGATTTAACCTTTAGTAGTTCAATTTGATTTTAAACCATAGATTATGAGGCAAAAGTAGATTGGTTTGAATTGGATATTATTGGTCATGTTGCTTAAATTTTAAGCATCTAAATATGCTTTCTCGAATTTATTCTTAAAATTGAATATATTCCTTCAAGGGACCCCTTATCCTTTCAAGAGTTGAACTTCCTTTCTTTCCTTTTTTCATTCGTAACTCCTCGTTAATTAGCTATAATTTTAGAGATTATTCTAAAGGAAAAAGAATAATTGTCCCATTAAAATCTTAAGGGACATAAATTCTTAATTCAATATACATCTGCATTTTATGTCGCAAACGAAAAGACTCCATCTCTTGTTATCGAGCCAAGTGGCTTCGATTAAAACATAAAAACCAAAGGTTTCATTTGAATTGTTTCTCGTCAATTTATTTTTCTTTTAAAATCACAATGTTCAAATTCAATTCAAATCATTTCTCAATTTCTTTAAAACATTAAAACCCAACATCCTTTCTAAAAAAAAAAAATCAACATTCAAATTCAATTCAAATTATGGTTCAAAAGCTTTAACTGAAGCAGTTCAAAATATTTTTTTTTCCCAAAATCAAAACAAAGTGAAACCAAACTAAAACTTATCCTAATTGAGCCAAATTCGCACTTTGAGATTTGGTTTCATATTGAGTCTAGTCGGGTCACCCGAGAAGGGCCTATATATTTAACAAATGAACTAATCAATTTGTTTAAGTCACGCCGCCAAACTAGATTTTGTGTACAGAAGTGCTGTACGATTCTAACTGTCAAATGAGCTATGACTGAGTCAACCCAGTTGAGTCGGTTGCGGCATGCAAGAATCAGATTCGTGCATGCTGGACCATCTGAGTTTTTTTTTTTTTTTTTTTTTTTTTGGAGGTTGTCTTCCTTTTTATCTCAAAAGCCGAACAACGTGAACCAGATAATAAAAAGGGTCTTCTCCGTCTATTTCATATTTAATTTCCATCTACCTCCCTACATTCAAATTGGCCAATTTCAACAGTTAAAAGATGATAATATTACCTTAGTTGAATATGAAAAACAGTGGAGAATTAAGTACCAAGAATTATGTAGTAATTTTTTCTAAAAACCTATTAGTATATTACAATTTTCAAAAGAATCTTTTCATTCGGCCGAATAAGGTCAATTTATTAAATTATCATGGATTTTTTCAATACATCTTTAAGTATTTACAATCAAGACTTATGTATATCATTTTGTTCAATTATATAGAATAAATTATTATCTTGTTACCTATTTAAATGTTTTAAAAAGACTGGAATCGTCTTTATACTTCAAAATCACAAAAACCCAAAACCCAGTTAACCCAAATTAATCACTAACTTCTAAATACAACCCAAAAAAAAAAATCTTACAAACATGTGAATGAAGCAAACCTCTACAGGAGGAGGGCAATTAGAAGTTAGAACCAAATAATCCGTGTGATAGAAACTTCATTTCATAAACATACCATCATTTCACATTTTCAAGGGAAGGAAAAGCGAATTATATGATCCAGAAAATCCAAAAAATGAAAGAAAAAAGAGACAGAGAAAACTCACTTTTTCAGAATTCATACACGAAAACAAAGCTTACAACAAAATATAAAGCATTTGTCTCCTACCGTGCATAGTACAAATAGGCACTTATTTATATACAATCATCTTTTATCTTCTGGGAAGGCTCATCATATTACATACAACACTGCCAACCCCGATGTGAACTAACCTTCATAATCAGCTCAGCTCATATTTCCCAAGCATATATATTTAATCTGCAATCAGAAGATGAAAGCTTAATACGACTCGAGAATAGTTGTGAAAGACAGACGGTAAAATTTTGAACATTGGTAATAGAATTAAATGACATTTGTAAAGGTTCCCATTGATAAAACCATTAGAGAGTAAAAATATGCAGATTAATTCATGAAATATGCATATGCTGAAGCATTAGAAGCTATTCTTTTTTATTTTTACTTTGTCATAAACGCGGAAATATATTTGGAATAAACGTACCTCCAGATAATCATCCATCCCGTACTTTGACCCTTCACGGCCAAGACCTGATTGTTTAACGCCTCCAAATGGAGCCACCTACTTGTAAAGAATGTGATTAATAAAGACGTATATACACCCATTTCTAGTGTCTATCAATAATATATGCAAAATAAGATTCACCTCAGTAGAAATTAGTCCTTCATTAACACCAACTAATCCATATTCGAGAGCTTCAGCGACACGCCAGGAACGTTGGATACTGGTTGTAAATACATACGCAGCCAGACCTAAAAGTATCAGAGGTGCAAACTTAAGAGGACAACTTTCTGATATTTGTCGATCTTAGAACTGAATTAAATTCTTATCTATATTGTATGTGGATCATTTTTTTCGAAGGAGCATTGGTTGTATATCAAATCTGATACGTATAAGTTAACCGAGATAACCTGCATTAGTGTCATTAGCCATGTGGATAGCTTCCTCCTCCGTCTTAAATTTCAGAATTGGTGCAACAGGCCCGAATATTTCCTCCCTGGAAAGAAAAGCACAATGCAAAGTTAGCTAGAAACTTTAATAATAGTGCACTATTAGAAAAAAGTTTTAACTTGTGACTAACTAGAAATTACACATCACTCATCAGAGAACGAGATAAATTTGTTGTTTCTAATTACAAACCTTAAGTGCAAGTTTGATATTGAAAGCTATGATAAATTTACTGGTTGTGATGTTATCAAGGCAGTCTGTGATAATGCATCAGAAATACAAAGCCTGAATTGATAATCGCAGCTCATTCACCAACTATGATTTTTTTTTCTTGCTATGACCAAATAGCCTCTAGCATACAATTATAAATGGATGATCTTAATAATAATGACTAAATGAATAAAATTACAAAAAAAAAAGGTCGTAGTATAATAGTAAGAATGAAAAGTATAGAAGGATTGTGATTGTTATACAAAATAAATTAAACAAGAGCTTCACTTCCTTGAAGTCATGCTCATTCCCATTGTAGTGCTTGAAAAGAAGTATTATTTATATATCTTAACTTATATCTCGCTTGCAATATACAGGCACCTCTCTTCTAATATACCCGATTACATTTACGATCCCTGAAGCCAGTGTAATTCTAACCCTCATGTAAATAACACATCTTCCTTCACCAGATATTACATAAAATAAAGCTTTTTTAACTACATGAATCCCTTGTGCCCGATTCCAGTTATGCTGTTTTAGCCTTCAATCAAGTGAACCATATCCAAAGTCCCATAGACAAATTCAAATGTCAACATTTAAATTTTGGGCAGTAACCCTATACTCAAATGAATACTTAGATTTGAACCATGGCCCTCTTCATCCATCCCTTCCTCATACTCGGCATGTCATATTTGGGCCAAGTGATGCCATTCAAGCCTCAATAGTGAGGTAAGGGAGACTCATGGTATTGTGGACAAATGAGTGTGGAAGTTTCAACTATGGGTTTGGGATTTCAATTTGGCAATCCTATGAAACGATTATATTGATGGTAATATTGGATTCCTATTGCCCTTTTTCTTGACTCCAGCAATTCTGTGATGGTGACTAATTGAGGGGACAATGGACATATTAACTTCAAGAGAGGTGGATGTAATTGTACAAATCACACTGAAGATATTATAATAGTTAAACCTCTAGGTAGGTTCTAGTAGTTTTCTCCAACTTAAAAGCACTAATTTGCGCACATTGGAATAACAGTACAAGGAAGGCATATATCAATCATCAATATAAACACAAGCATTTGAGATTGTTACGTCATGTCAGTATATTATGCTACGGAACTGATGATGAGAGTGGCTAAGTTTATCGCACCACATAACATTCAAGATGGCATAATATGGAATTTATAGATTTCATTCTTTATCATCATATGCAACAAATATAAAGCTATATATTCAATCATCACATGTGAGATTTCTGAGGTCATGCTTGAAAGTAGAATATAAATAACACCATAATACAACATCAGATAAGTATCATTAGGCTTTTAGAGCTACCTTGATAGAAGCATCTCACTGTTGACATCAGATATCACTGTAGGCTCATAAAATGTCATTCCGAGACTGTGTTTCTTGCCACCTGTAAGGACTTTAGCTCCCTTAAACCAGCAAAGTATATTTATTAGTGCAGGCCGTATGACTTCTGAAAATAAATGGCAACCTACTTGCATGTCGTGTCTAGAAATTTTTTTTATGCCTGGACACGATGGTGAACCTATACGTCAAGACCTAAGCAACTAGAAAACAATGTGGTCATACAGAGTTCAAATGTGTATGTAAGAGTGTGTGTGTGTGCGCGAGGGGGGGGGGGGATCTCCATCAGAGGTCTGAGGCTCATACTTAAGACCGCATTTCATTATTTCGCACAGCAAATGAAGGGACAACTGAACTCTTATACAAGATATTTACAACATAGAATATTTCGTCCATGTGACGCAATAGCAGAACACAATTTGGGAGGAATTCATTTCCAACTTTAGTAGTTTCTACAAATAACTTGGAAACATTAATCTCTAGTGAGACATCAGTAACCATAGTGCACAATTAGCTACATCTAATACAAATTCTTATAGGAAATAAACACACCTTTGAGATGGCATCTTGCACAAATGTTTCAACCTGTGAGGCAAAGCTAAGAGGGGTCAGATATACAAGAAATCGGCACAATTAGGAGTACCATGGCACATTGCTTAACTAAATTGGGGATATGAAACAGCAAACTGACCTTGTTCACTGCGGCGTCATTAATCAGAGGGCCCTGCATGAAATATTAACAATAAACTTCAAATTAATAATTTGGTTACTCTCACCCACTCATCAAGAAGGGGAAACAGCGAGCTATGCTATACCACAGCCATGTCAGCATGTCACACTATAACAATGACGAAACAGTAATGAAATTTTGGTTAACAGTGATCAGATAACTACCTGTACCACACCTTCACCAAAGCCATCCCCAATTTTCATACTCTCGACAGCCTTGGAAAAGGCATTTGCAAATTTATCAAATATCCCTACAGCAGAGGCAAGCGATCAAAAACACAAAAATACTTCTTAATTACCAAAATAACAGAAAATGGAACAGACAAATCTAAACACTTCAATTCTTGAACAGGTAATAACAGATTGAAAACTTGAGGGATGAAAATGGATAGGAAAGAAGAAGAAAGAAAGAGAAAGAGAATAAAAAGAGTGGAATTCTGACAAATTGCCATATCAAATAAGTCAAGCATGTGAGCTCTTACTACGTTACAGAAGCCTGCATCTATGCGTGAATATGTATTCATGGACCTCTTTCAAAAAGAAAAAAACTTCTGGCAAATGAGGCGATAAATCATTTCCATCTCTCAAATTACGAGATTCCTGAACAGAAATTTTAATTCTTGTTACTTTCATGGCTACTCTTGTGGTCAATGCCTTGAATTATTTTCACGTGCTTTAATCTCTTCTAAATATTCATTCACGAAATTCTCATTTTCAGAAACGAAATGCAACATATGTGAAGTTAAGAAGAACTCTCATCCAACAAGAATGTACTCACGTAAGTAAAACTGCAATTAAGATGAAGATACATCATACAAGTTACAATTTAGGGATTTGCTACCTACCTTCTTGCACAAGTACTCTATTTGCACAAACACATGTTTGCCCACTGTTACGGAATTTAGTTGCCAGCTGCAATTGCAAAAACATAACTGTAAAGAGATACCTTAAAAATGAGTGTAATATAAACTTAAACACTAGTGAACAACAGTAAATCTTGACCATCTGAGATCCTAAATTCAGAGTAATCAGTACCCAAGTTGCTCAATATCCAAAAATGCTAATAGGGAATAAGGGGTTTACATTCCATGGACCGAACTCAAGCTTATGTTTTTTTTATCAATGTTTACGTAGAAACTGGTCATTCAATTACATGCATCACCAGAAAAATTAGGCCTGCTTTTCAAATTATGTCAATGCCACAAGTTACTCCAGATATTTGACTAATTAATTTCACAAATACACAGGCTTCTCCATGAACACTAAAAGAACCACGAGACTGTATTATAAGTTCTAGAGTCCTCACAGGAAAAATCAGGCCTGATTTACAAATTATACCAATGCCACAACTAGCTCCAGCTATTACACCAATGAATTTTACAATAAATTTCATCTCCATATCCTTTCTTGTTTTGGTTCAAGGAGTTCTTCCTGTTTCACAGTTAAAATTGTTTTCCAATATCATACCCAAAAAAGAACTTCTACAGTTAACGCTAAAAGAACTATGAAATTGTATTCTAATATTGGAATGATTGACAAAGACTGAATTTTCCATGTATCATTAAGACACAAAAGTTACAGCAAAGAGAACAATAGAATTGCCTTTATGCAATATGAATTGGTAAAGCTGCCTAATACTATAGCACAAGAAAACCTTTTTACTTAATAAAAAGTGAAAATGAAAGATGAGGGAGTCTGAAAGGCAAGACAAAAGAGCAGAATGCACATCTATCACAAAATGTTAGCATTTGCAATCCATACAGTATGCCTGAGACATGAATTCATAAGAAACAGCTGAAGATAGTAATAACTTATTCTCCCATTTACAGGTCAGTATTCAGGGGTGAACCTTACACACCAGTACATAATGTTGTGTAGAAGTGACTGTACATATCTAGGATAAAAGATAGAGTGATGTCTCTGACTTACAGTTCCTTTCAAAGCCACATCAAGATCGGCATCATCAAATATTATGCAGGGTGCATTGCCACCAAGTTCGAGGGACACCTATAGACATCAGGATTTGAACAAGGTAATAAAGCAAGAACAGTTATAAGATGGAGGATGCAGGCAGAACAATTTCCTACCTTTTTTACAGTCCCAGCAGCACCAGCCATCAACTTTTTTCCTACATTTGTTGAGCCTGTGAATGTGATTTTTCTTACCTAAACAAGTTTAAGAAAATATTAGAAATTATTTGCCCTATGCCCAATATACTGAGATATCTATAATAGAATGTTAAGTGTCGAATACCTTTGGACTTGCAACTAATGCATCTCCAATATCAATTGCATTGCCCATTACCACATTCACTGCACCCTAACTTGCAGAAAAAACATCACACTCAGGTTAGAGAAAAACTGAAAATTGAGAGGTTACAGAAAAGGTTTAGTAGATAAGGATCAGAATTCTTGTGTAACTTAAATCAAGGAAGATAGGAAGCAACGAAAACAGAAGGTTAAAGGGACAACAAAAAGTAAATAAGTGCATTTTTTAGATGTTTAAAAATCCAGTCAAACGAAATCCTTCTAATCAACAAAATCCTTACACACCAGAGAATTATGAAGTACAAAATGCAAGTTCAAGCATTTCAAGTATATTTATGAAGTTCTAATAGCTCAGAATAGGAATTACCGCTGGTATCCCAGCTTGAATTGAAAGTTCAGCAGCTGCTAATGCGGTCAATGGTGTCAGTTCAGAAGGCTTTATGACAACAGTGCATCCACAAGCAAGAGCAGGAGCAACCTGGTAAAGATTACACCAAAGATTTGATTTACAAAATACCAAGCAGTTCTTTATCACCAGAAACTGCCCCCATAACCATAGGATGGAAATTAAAAACCCACCTTTCGGGTAATCATGGCCAAAGGAAAATTCCAGGGTGTAATTGCCCCAACAACACCTATTGGCTGCATTAAAACCCACATTTATTAGCGTGGCATCTTGGGCTAAATAACCATCAAAGTGTTCCTCCAGTTACACAAAGATTATCCAATACTCTGCCAAATGAAGGGTTTGGGAAGAATAGTACATTAGTTAATCCGGAGTAGATAAGTGAGGATTTGAATATTCTGTTATATTTAGTTAAGCCGGTAATGATATTCTACATGGAGGCAAAGCAGATTACCTTGAAGATCACAAATTTTATTTCTTTTTCCTCTTTTTGTATTAAAATTTTATCTAATTTTTCCTTTCTTGATCAATATTTATGGAAACATTTTAACATGAAAAGTGGCACGGATCACAAATGAAGAAACATGCACATATACTAACAGAGAAAATTAGAAGAGAGCAGAAAACTTGTTTAGAGCAAATACCCCAACATTAAACATTATTAAATACATTATATGCACCATTCAAGATTAAAATGATCTAACATGTTGTTATGAGTTTCCATTGTGTCCTGAAGTACCATAATCCCATAGGCTACCCGTTGAATTCAGAATACCACATACGATGAACCCACAACACCAAAAAATCAACAAATGCTAAATAGTCTGGAGGCACATCAAAGGTTAAATAAAATCTCAAACTTGGGGGAAATGTCACCTGTTTTAAAACAAACAAACGACGATCTGGTAATGTTGCTGGAATGATATCGCCGTACACTCTTTTAGCCTCCTCTGCATAGAACTCAATAAAACTAGCCCCATAGCTAACCTGTTTTTGCTAGATTCATAAATGATCACGAAATATAATGCAGACAAATTTAGAGGCAAAAGTGAGAATCAAATACCTCGCCAATAGCCTCTTTAAGAGGTTTTCCTTGTTCTAGAGTCATAAGTTGTCCGAGCTCTTCTTTGTGGGCCATTATCAAATCAAACCATTTCCTTAAATATTTGCTCCTTTCAGCTGCAGTTAGCTTGCTCCAAGCTTCATCAGTAAAAAGCTCCATGTGTAAGATTAATTTAATGCTTTTTAAGATTTCATGAACTCAAAAAACTTATTAACTATGAAGATGAATAGTGAAAGGCTCAAGCCCTAAACAAACAATACTGTGAAGAAACTTAAGCTTCTGAAAACGCTTTTTCCTTTTCATTCTTTACATAAAGAGACATTTTACAAATATACTATCTCTAGCAGTTAGTCCCCAACTCGACTTACTCCGATCTTCAAATATTCTACTTCATTTTAACATCAAAATTACACTAACAACAAAGGTACTGATGTCTCAATCCCAATCACAGACTTCCATTTTCATGCAGTCAAGAGAATCTGTTAGCTTAAAGGTCTCAAGGCAATTGGGTGGTTCTTCTGTTGAAACAGAAAAAAAAATCTCTCTCAAACTCAAATTAGATCTGAACTAAATTTTCCAAACTTCACCTAGTGCTCACTTATAACAAATCCTACCTTTTTAGCTTTAGAGAATCTAGTGAAAGCAGAACCCGCACCTTAAGGAAGAGAAATCCGTATGCTTTGGAAGAAGCTTCTACAGTTTGGGAAGGGGTTTTGATTGATTCGCTGCAGGTGGGCTCAGGGTTCAACCTTTAGCAGAGACAGGTAATGGTTAGGCTCATTGATGCAACCGTCACATTATTCAGCTATCAATTGTGAATACATTTAGATGATACATACACATAAGACCACGATACCACTGCAAGGTATGCACCTTAAGTCGGCTCATGCAAGGAAAGTTAAGTAGTATTCTTAGCATTCCGTTTTATATTCTCTCACTTGACATCACACAGGAAGGTATGGCTTCACATGATACGAAAGCAGCAGGTGCTGAAGTTGTGTGACATAATCACAATTTACTTCAGAAAGAAAAGAAAATAAAAAGGACCATATCCGAAACAATTGCAACATGAGTGGAACAAATCTAGTATTCTCCATATATTCTCCACACATCCTTTTTAAGCAAAAAAAGACATGTTAATTAAATGACAGGACGAAGCAGAAAAGTCAACATAAAACTAGCAATCAGAGGACGTATAAATAAACTCACAAGCAAATGCATTATGCGCAGATTCAATAGCATCATTTGTCTCCTTTCCGCCCATGCACGAAACATTTGTTATAACCTCCCCTGTTGCTGGGTTGCAGACCTGCCATATTATTCCACAAATAAAGCTAAAACTACCAACAGTTTTTTCCTCAAATTTGATGCATCATTCAAAATATAAATGGGAATCGCTGTTGATATTTCGAATGATGAGGTGGCTAACAAACCTCTATGGTCTTCCCATCATACGCATCGGTCCATTTCCCTCCAATAAGCCCCTGACTCCTGATGAACCCCGAACTGCTCAAACAATCAGTAACACTCTTCGCATCAGTACTCATCTGATACCAACAACAAATCCTCTTGATTCAAACAACGAAAGTCAACTAATTACGAGAATAGCATAATACCAAAACAAATTAAATTATACAGCATTTGGCGGCCATAGCCCTAAACATAAGTAGTTTGGCATTGAATTGTATCTAATACCGAAATGTAAACAAACACAAGGACCAACCGATCCAATCACCACAAAAAAAAAAAACTAAATCGAAACAAGTGATATGTTATTCTACTGAAATAAGAAAGGTACTTACAACTGCTGTGATGTGTATAAAATAGCGGAGGTGCTCTGCTAGTAAGTGGAAGAACAATAGAGTACCTGACGATATAATACTGCAGAGGCGGAGTGAAAACGAGGAGATATAGAGCTGAGTGTGCAGAAGCGAAACGCCATGCTCATTCGTGTCAGCCTCATTTGCTTTGCAAGTGTCCCGCGTCCGTCAACCTGTCACTCTCTCGGCAGCTTAAATACTCACTCAGTGAATTGGGTTCTCTCCCTGTCGTTTTTCGTTTCTTTTTCAAGATTGGCGGCTTTGACAGATGGTAGTTTTCGAATTTGGGAGCGTTCCAGTGGCGGACTGATCGCTGAAATTTATTGATAAGCTGCCGGATTCGGGTAGGAATTCGGATTCATTTGTTCTAGCCTTACTCGCGCTCGAATTCGGATATTGTCGGATCCGGTTTTAAGATCTAGATTCGTCGCATTCACTTTATTTTTTAATCACAAGTATACTGGAAAATTCTTGTCCAAGCCTGGCTTAGCCAAACTCATCCAACCACCAAACAAGTGTATTACACTTGTTTTGTGATTGGTCACTCTCCTGGGAGTTACATCCAATCCCAAAGCAAGTGTATTGTACTTGCCTTGTAGTTACTTTGGGTTCGGCCAAACCCGGTGTGGGTAAGAATTTCCCCAAGTATACTTTGGGCCGTTTGATAGGATGTATGAGATTAATGTGGTTTAGATTGAAGTCGGATTGAAGGTCATATTAAAAACATGTTTGGTAGATTTGATTGAATGCTTTCATGTTAATTGTAAATTGATATAGATTTTAATTTGTGATTTATTTATGTAATGTTTTTTTCATTTTCAGATATTTGAGAAGAAATTATGATTTTTAATGATATGTTAAAAATGAAATATGTAAATTTGAGGTTATTAGTGATATTTTACCTAATTCATATTTATCTGGATTAGTTAATCCACCCATGTCTGGGTGAATTATAATCTAGTCTTAATATCGGGTCGTAAGGATTTAATCCATTTGACTCGATATTAGAGCAATATCATTCAACATTGTATTATCTCATATTAACTCATATAATATGACTTAATATCCCCTATTAGGTCCTACCAAAATGCCCCTTAATAGAATCGAGTATTAGTTGACTTAATATGCTATTGAAAACTTAATAGAGTCGAGTATTTGGTGAGGTAAAGTTTTCAATTTCTATTTTTAGATATTCTTTGATAAATTATTTTTGGGTTTCTCTAGATTTAGTTTGAATTCAAAATAGAATAGATATGATGTACGGATTCTTACGTATAAACTAATTGGATTTAGTGGATCCGTTCCTATCCATATCTAATCTAGCTTAGATTGAAAATGGATTTGCTAATCGGATCTTGAATGGGTATAAATTTATTTGATCCAAACCTAGATTTTTAGCCCATAAATGTCCAGCCCACTCGTGTCCCACTTGCAATGGGCCTGGCTTATTCATATTTTAGTTTTCACAGACATTTTCGAAAATAAAAATATGACAAATAAAAAAGTTCAACTATTTGTAGTCTACCCCACACCGCCACACATGAGGAAGGTCCTCCTTTTGTTTGCAAAATTTGAAGTTTGTTGATTGAAAAAGAAAAAAGAAAAAAGAAAGCACCCTTATTTTTATCCTAAAATTTAATATATTTTGATTGAATTTTCATTTTGTATTTTTTCTACGTTTCTTTTAGGTCCCAAAGTGGTTATTTTAAGTATTTGTATAGTGTAAATTTTTGGTCTCTTATTTTGCATCTTCAAAATGAAAGAGATATAAAGTTGGATTAGTTGTATTTAAGTTCTTATAATACTAGTCTATGTTTTTAAAAAACGGCATCTAGAAAAATATGGAACGAAAAATTGAGTAAATATTAAATTAAGGGACAAAATATAACAATGTGAAGAATATAACTTGGATCGATGATAAATATTAACTCGGGACGTTCATGTTGAAATTGTTTGTCACGTCAAGATCGAAATTTATTATTGTGAAATGCAAATTAATAGCTTCTGCCACCTTAAAAGTACAAAAATAGAATTTTTTCATTTGTGGGTATTCTAAATGGAAGATCTTTCAAAGTCAGAGGAGAATTTAGATAATATACAAACCTCGCCACCATTTAATTAATCCCAAACTCCCTTTAATATTTTTCTGTAATGTATCTTCATAATCATCATTCCAACATTTCCCATTCGTTTCTGTAAACCTGCTTTTCTATTTGTATCTTCGTTTGCCTCGTATCAATTACTCATATTATTCTTGATTCGGAGAAAGTGATGAACTCGAGTACTCCTTCATCGAGTGCCGGAGGACCTGGATCGGCCGATTCAACGGGGCCTAGAAGAAGTTCCAAGCGACCCAAATGTATGTTTCTATGCCCTAGTTTTTTATTTAATTGGAAGTTTTCTAACTTGAATGTGTGTGAATAGTATTTACTTGTTTTTGCAGAACTTAATTTGTAACTTAGAGAGCTAAACTCGGTGTTTAGAACCACCATATTTCACGAATTTATTAAACATATGTTTGGATCTTGATTATATTAATGATATGAAATACAAAAATTCAATCGATTATCCAACATTAGCCTATTGGTACAACTCATGTCATTAACTCCATTTTAATTATTTAAATGCATGGGTTGTTCAATTTGGTGTTTTTGGACCATTAAGCATTTTTGTCGAGAGAACAGATTATACCTTGTAGTTGGCATTGGAAAATGATTAGCTTCAATATTGATTGTTTTGTAAGTAAAGGATTGTGGGTTTGAGTTGCTTTGTTGTATAGAAGCAAACAATAATAGAGGTGTATACTTGAGCATTTGATTTTTTGGTCCATCATGTCACTTTGCCTTTTCTTTCTGTTAAAAGGACTAAAGGAGCCAAAAGTCATTTAATCCTCTCTATAGAGATCAGTTTAAAAACTTTGTTTTTAAATTCCATGTAGCAATTTTTTATTTCTCTATGTGGTTAAGCAACAATGGTAAAGAAGAAAACTGGGAAAATCTGTGTAAGGATGGAAAAGTTTGGTAAAACTAGATTTATTTGTCCGGATTTAGGTTCTTCGAAATCTTCCTTCCTTAATTTCTGTTAATCAATAGACTACTGATATTGATGGGAAACCATTGGCTAATTAAGGATAAATCAAGGAATTGAAAAAATTTGGCTTATAAAATCCAATCTAGTATGGGTAAATGCAATTTTCTCATTCACTTTTACCCTCTATGTTTTACCTTAGTATTGTTAGTTTGTAACTATTTTAAGCTCTTTGACTAGGTTTCATTTTTATGGCATTTTCTTCCTTTTCTATAAATTCTAGTGTCTACATGTTGCCCCTGTAGATGGAACTTCTGATGAGGTTAATGTTCTTGCCATTTTGAAAATACAAAGGCCTCATATGTTCACAGAAGGATATGTATTTTATAGCAACTTGAGGTCTGGTACTTCTAGTTTATACGAATTTATGGGAACCTTTTGTCCACATATGTCCTTGTCTGCACTTTTTATCTTCAACGTCAAAGTAAAGGTCAAAGATTTAGTGCAGTGTGCTACGCAACAAGAAAGTTTCCTTTGAGAAATGTATTAAATTAGGCATAACATTCCTGAATTTGTTGTATATAACCTTCAAAAATATTTTGATTTCGTATGGACTCACGAGAGTGAGTGTGCAGCCAATTTCATACAAGATCAGTGTGTTAGGTGTAGTAAACCATCCTCTGAATGGTGGAATAGAAATGTCAGAAGGATATTGCTTGGTGAGTACAGTGTCCAGAAATATATGTTGTCTGCCAATATTATAATTTGATGAAGCGTGCTCACATTTATGGAATATTCAGACACGGGGTTTGGTAACAAGTTGATCATACTTGTGAAATTAGACAAACATACTTAAGTTGTTTAAAGAATGAGGTGCACAAGTAACTACTTGGCATGTAAAAGCTGACTTACTCGTGACTGTGGTTTAATAATGTAACATCTAAAAACTTGCTTATCGACTGAAACTGGGGACCAATTGCCTTCGTTGTCCTTGAAATGTGTCGACTGATCAGTTGTCATAAAACTCATAACATTGGTAGGGAAAATTCAAAATATGTTTGCACTGTAAATAAGAATTTTAAACAGATCATTTTTTATGTTTTTTTAGATTCAAGGTTTACACAACAGGAACTTCCGGCATGCAAACCTATTCTTACTCCTAAATGGGTAAATACACTCTACTGTTTCTTTATCTCTTCCTTCCTTTCACATTCGGAAAGATATTATTCGAATGATGCCGTCTATTCTTTGTGCAGGTGATTTCGACATTCTTGCTCATTAGTTTTATCTTCATTCCCATTGGACTTGCCTCTCTCTTTGCTTCTCGAGATGTATGCTGACTGTCACATGTTCTCGCCTTGCCTTCTTCTCTGAAGTGCTTTACTGACTGGAAAATCTTTTCTTGTTCTCTAGGTTGTTGAAATTGTTCACGGTTATGAGACTGATTGTATTCCTGAAGGTTCAAGAAATGACAAGGTCGGTTTTATTCAAAGCTCTCTAGACAAAACCTGCAATAGAACTCTTAGGGTAAGTTTCTGGTTGGCTTCTGATCTTTGGCATGTCCATCTCTTTGTAGTATTCTCTGTCGTAGTGAAAATATATACAATGATGTTAACTAACTGATTAACATATATTAGGTTCCAAAGGAGATGAAGCAGCCAATTTATGTGTATTACGAGCTCGACAATTTCTACCAGAATCATCGCAGGTTCTTATAATGTAGTTTAATGTTCTTATCCCAGTTTTGCAGTTTGGATATTTAGCATTTCTATTTCTTCTTACCACCTTGCAATTCCTCTGGGGATGATCACCGGTGATTCTTTCTTTTAAATTGAGATATCTGGTATGTTAGTTAACTAATGGCTTTGCAATCAAAGATCTAATGAACTTGTTATACATTTGCAATCAAAGATTGAATGAATTTGTTATACATTTAGATGCTTCTTATGCGTAGTTTTTCTTCCCTCTTTTCATGTGTTTTTTAATTCAAATTGCTGTTACTTGCATTTTAGTTAGTTATCGAAGATCTTTTGTGGCTTCTTTTTCAACTAGATATGTGAAGAGCCGGAGTGATCATCAATTGAGAAGTAATAGGAGTGAGCACAATACAGATGGTTGTGGCCCCGAGGATGCCACAAGCAATCGAACGATTGTTCCTTGTGGTCTTATAGCGTGGAGTCTATTCAATGATACTTATGGATTTACTCGCAACAACCAGCAGTTGAACATAAACAAGCGTGATATCTCTTGGAAAAGTGATAGGGATCGCAAATTTGGAAGAAATGTCTACCCTAAGAACTTTCAGAATGGGACCCTAATAGGTGGTGGCAGACTTAACTCATCAATACCAGTAAGCCTCCAGCTCTTTATAATAACATTCACTTGACTTGTAATTATCATAAAACATATCTTACCTACTTATTGATAAGTTCCAAAAGGAGGTGATATTTGTGAATTTTACTTTTAAATTAAATCAGTCCAAAATGCATTGCTCATCTTGTTCTAACTTTGAATCAAGACTAATTTTAACCTTTTCTCATGAATATCTTGTTATGCGACAGTTGAGTGAGCAGGAGGACCTCATTGTTTGGATGCGAACTGCTGCTCTTCCAACTTTTAGAAAACTGTACGGGAAAATAGAAGTAGATCTTCAAGCTGGTGAAATAATCAATGTGACATTACAAAACAATTATAATACCTACAGTTTCAAAGGCAAAAAGAAACTTGTTCTTTCTACAACTAGTTGGCTTGGAGGGAAGAATAGTTTTCTGGGTATTGCATATCTCACAATAGGTGGAATGAGCTTCTTTTTAGCTATGGTTTTCGTGGTCATTTACCTTATTAAGCCAAGGTATGTGGTATTCATCGACATGATCATATTTCTTGAGTCTGCTAAATTAATAAGCTTGCATGCTAATTGTTTCTACATATTTTGATAACTTGATTTGCGAAAAGCAACCCTAGCCCCTTTTTATTTGGTTTACTTGCTAGTTGTCGTTCTTCCCACCAACAAGTTCGTTTGCATCTTAGTGTAGATTGCAGTTATGCTTTATTCCTTCATTAAATTGATCCCAACTGTAATTGCATTGGATATCTAAACTCGATTTGTGTCTTCGCAAAGCAATTCATCTTTTTTTGGTTAGGAGAGAACTAATAATGTTATGTTTTCTGTCTCAGACAACTCGGAGATCCGTCTTATTTGTCATGGAATCGTAATCCTGGAGGTCATTAGGCTGTTACTGGATCAGGTGGATATAAGCTTGGTCATCCTCTCATAGATTTTAAAAATATTAATTAGGAAAATATGTACAATCATGAATGAATTTGTAATAGTATAAGATCAATTAGGTGTAAATTTCACTATGCGATGTCCATTTACTACTATATTCAATCAAGATGCGTTCTGTAATACCTAAAAAAGAAAAGAAAAACCATTCAAATGCTTTAAAAGGTTCGAGTAGCCTCATAATTTGATTAATAAGTATAGCCATGAAAAGCAAGCTTCATATGAAGCAAATATGAATACCTTTTAGGTGGAGCAAGTTTTGGTGGATCTAGAACCATCTCTCTTATATTTCTTATCAAGTTTAATGTTTGTTGATATATATATATATAATTTTATTAATTATTTGTTTTGATATAATAACTTTGAAGCTTTTCTACTTTATTATTTCTTTCTTTAAAGTTATTCTGTTAAATGTACACGTTCCCGAATCGTGTAACACTGTAGTTTACAAATTCAATTTGATTTTTTGCCTTGTATTATTTCTAATTTGAATCAAGTAATTCAATAGTGAGTTGAATAAACATGTTGCATATGATTAACGTTTTCAATCCAAACACAATAATATTTCACAGGATGTAACCTATTTAAACTCTAACTTCATAAAGCAGTCTTCAGTCCAAATACAAAAAATACGTAACATTTTTTAAAATCAAACTTCATAAATTAGTCAGTTCAAACACCATAATATTTCATAGGGTGTAAACCCATTAAACTCAAACTTGATGAAGATCAAACACAACAGTGTTTCATAGGATAGAATGTAATCGTATTTAAACTCAAATTTTATAAAGTAGTTTTCAGTCCAAACACCTATTTAATAAGATAAGATGTAACTTATTTAAACTCAGACTTCATAAGCCAATGAGACCGAAAATTCTAAGCCAATGAGACCGAAAATTCTAAGCCAATGTAATCCTAAGCCAATGAGACCGAAAATTCCGCTTCCAGTTAAGGTGGCGGGACGTCTCGTGTGCTTTCTTGTGCCTTTCACGTACTCCTACGCGCGATCTGCAAAAAGACTCAGGGGTTAGATCTCCAATAGTGATGAAGTTAAATTCTACAGAAACAAAAATTGATCTAAGTTTTATTTTTCAATTTATATAGGTTTATGTTTTGATGCTATGCTGCTTGTTTTGAATAATACTCAATTTATCTAGGAAAAGAAAACAATAGATAAATTAGCATACTGTTCTCAAACATGGAGGCCTGATCTTATAAGACGACTCAAACATGGCTAACCTAGGTGCATTTCATCATCATGAGCTAGACAAAGCACCTAACCTAAGGTTCATATTTGACAAAATAGAATTTAACAAAGGCGGCATTGCCAAAAGAATCTAACACATAACATATGCTCTCCATCCCTAAATTTTTACTCCTATTTTTTTTTTTGGGGATGTTTCAAAATATATAAGACTCTCTTTTCTAAAATGGAATTATGTTTCTCAAAACTAGCCTCTCATATAAAGTATTGATTGATACCATTAATCCTCAACCACTACTTTTAAGGGTATAAATAAAAAGTTATCTAAAAGTTTTACTTTAATCTCTTCGGAGCATCTAGGGTGCGGGCAAGGTAACTCGCTCTCACATGCGGGACGGTTCTGAAATCATGCCATGTGGCGTGCGTAACTAGTATGTAACTCGGCGAGTTGACTCGATTTGTAAATAGACCATTTTACCCTTTTTGGTTTTAATTTTAAATAATAGTTGAGATAATCTTCAATTAATAAAAGACAGTTATAACCTTTAAATCAAAAAATCAAAAAATATATTAATTGATTTATTTCCATGATTAATATCGATAGGAGAGAATTGCAATTGTGGTACTAAATTATATATCAATTCTCACTTATGGTACCATAAAAATTGAGGCCGACACATTTGGTACCACAATTTAAGAAATTGAATCACCTTTGGTACCACCGTTAAAAATTGACGTTAATTGATGACGTGGCAGTTAAGTGTTATTGCAAAATCGATACAATTACTTATATTGACAAAATTGATATAAAACTAAATTAGTTAAATAAATATGTAAATATCATAAATAAAATCTCCAAATTGGTTCGCACATGTTTTATTTGAGCCAATTTTGAAATTGAGCAACAACGTGGACTAAATTTGAAGATGTGTGGTTATTTTGACAACCTAAAATATTATGGGGTAGAATTGTCAGTCAATATAGGTAATTGTATCAATTTAATGGTGGTACCAAAAGTGATTCAATTTCTTAAATTGTAGTACCAAATGTATCGACTTCAATTTTTAATTCAGCTATCTTAATTTCAATAATGTATGCAAATTAATGTTAAATTAATTTGAATGTTTGATTTTTCGTTAACCTGAAAGATGCAATTTTTTATTTGTGTAAACTAACTTGTTTGACCAAGTTACACAATCAATGACCGAGATCAAAACGGAATAAATACACGGTTGGATGAAAGAGGTAGGGTTCAATTCGTAAAATCGCAAAAGATAGGGGTCAAATTTGCAAAATTGTCAAAGTCAATTATTATCAAAATTGGGGGTAAAACGGTCTTTTTATATGAGAACGTTTTTTTATATTTTTTTAGAAGCAAAATAAGTGAAAGGGTAAAATAGGCAAATTGGAATTTAACTAAAGTCAATAGTTACAAATTAATTTTGACCAAGTTATCTAATCAACGACTCAGATCAATATGAGTCAAATTAACAGCATGATGAGGCTTCTCACATGTGAAGGCGTAACTCACATGCCTGCACCCTAGAAAAATCCTAATCTACCTAAAACTCCGTGTCAAAGTAAAATGATAAAACAATAAGGGACAGAGGGAGTTAAAATTTAATAAACTGTGCATTATTTTACCTAGCATCAGTTTTGGTACCTATTCACATTTGCAAAACATATTAAAGATAAAACTTTTGAGAGTGGGAAAAAGGGTGCATCACTATAGACGGGCTCTTTTCTGTAAGATGACTCAAGAATTTTAAAAAAAAAAACCTATAATTCCAGGATGTAAAGTGTCAAAAGTCTATAATTCCACATACTATTATTAATGCTTTCTATCAATGAATTTTCTCACAAAAACACATACTAGTGTTTAAAGTACCAAATATATCATATTTTCAGGGTGCAAAGTGCCAAAACTTTTAAGTTAGGGTGCAAAGTGCCAAAACCCTATAATTCAAGGATGTAAAGAGCCAAAAGCACGATATTTTTTTTTTCAAAAAATTATAATTATTTCATTAATAATATATAACTTTATTTTTAATAAATATTAAATATATTAATTTTATTATATCAATTTTAGATTTGATTAATATTTTATCGAATTTATATTAAAGTATTATTTGATCTGTTAATATTATTTATAAAATTAAATTAATTAAATAAATATGTAAATATAATAAGTAAAATCTCTAAATTGGTGCGTACGTGTCTAATTAGAGCCAATTTTGATATTAGGCAATAATGTGGACTAAAGTTGTCGGTAAATTTGATAATGTGAGGTTATTTTGACAACATAAAAATGTTAGGGGTATAATTGTCAGTCAACATAAGTAATGATATCAATTTTGCAATAAAACTTAACAACCACGTCCTCATAAGTTAACGTCCATTTATTGATTTCTTAAATTATGGTACCAAATGTGTCGACCTCGATTTTTATGGTACCACAAATGAGAATTGATATATAGTTTGGTACCACGAGTCCAATTCAAATCCATAACCATTGACAAAGAAAATAAGCAATCTAAGGCTGTGCAATGACCTTTTTTTTTTTTTATTTTTTTTTTTAATGAATACAACATTTGTCACCCAATAGTACAGATGCACCCTCAAGTAATATTTATCAATCTATGTGGACGCAATTTTTCTTCTTTCAATCTTGCAGAACAAATGATTTGCTGCTTGTTCAACCTTTGCAAGTGACTGGCCATATTCTGAGTAAATCAAATGCCTTCAAAGCACTCTAAGCAAAAAATTGGAAAGGTATGCGCCCTCTGGATACGAAGGATCAATCGGATGATCACAGGCTGCTCCAGCTTGACGTATAACCGTGATCTTTCTTCCAGCCATTGATGCAGCACCCTAATTACATAAATCACATCACCATTCTATTAAGAAAGTTGCTCATATTTCATGTCATTATTACAACAAAAAAATTTAAAATAATTTGTAACGGCCAAGCAATATCGAAGAGTTGCATTTATTATAAGATGCTTGGAATGTGCGCAAAGAAAATTCTGGAACGATTTTCATTGGGGACTAGATATGTAATTTCCATGTCAGGGTCTCAGGAAAACGATGACGATATTACCAATAAACTTACTTACCTGTAGTATGCTCAAGAACTTCCCACTTTGGGTCACAGCTCCAGAACAAGAGCAGGTCATTAAGAGTCCACCTCTTCTAGTTATTTGCATAGCTAGGGAATTCAAATTCCTATACATGCCAGATGCGTTCTGTAATACCTTAAAAAGAAAAGAAAAATCATTCAAATGCTTTAAAAGGTTCGAGTACCCTCATAATTTGATTAATAAGTATAGCATGAAAAGCAAGCATCATATGAAGCAAATATGAATACCTTTTTACGTGGAGCTAGTTTTGGTGGATCTAGAATTACTATATCCCATGATTCACCATTGTGGATTGCAGTCTTCATAAAAGCTGTAGCATCTTGTCTCTTAAATGATAATGTTGTAGAATCAAGATTATTGAGAAAGATGTTCTCTTTGGCAATTTCCAAAGCAGGAGAAGACGAGTCAACACCTTCAATCAAATTGGAAAAATCAAAAGTTTAGATATGGAGGAAGAAAATTAATGGTACATGTTAAAATATTTTCGATGCAGGAAATAATGATACCAGTTACACTAATAGCACCACCATGTGCTGCATTAAGGGCAAAACCTCCAGTATAACAGCATATATCAAGTACTTTCTTTCCCGCTGAAATGGTTGATATATATTTGCGATTCTCACGCTGATCAGCATAGAAGCCAGTTTTCTGACCCTCCATGGAAATTAAATAGGCAATCCCATTCTCCACAACCTGGCTGATCGAAAAAACATGAGTATAAAAAACTATTTCATAACATCAAGTGGAACAAAATTTGTGCAAACTATGTAAAGCATAGAGATTTTAACTCTTTGGAATCCGTGAAATCGAGGAGACTTTCTTAAAGTGGCAATAAAGAATTTCTCGCTATGATCGAGTTAAGTATTATGCCCCGAGTGTTTCCAGAGATTCCGGGGTTCTATGCACATATGTATTCATTACAAAATGAAGAGTTTCATTATAGTCTCCAGTAAGAAAGGAAATGTCAAAACTCTCTCATAGTTTCACCTGTATCATTCTTGGAGAATTTGATAGATCTACATGATTTCCTGAATCAGATAAATCCAACCCTTCCTCTTTCAAGATCTCAAGGGATGGTCTCCATGTTATGTGGTTGATATTGTTAATCTTGCTGATGCAAACTCTTACTTGTTCCTTGTACTTTTCAACCCAAGCAGCAGAGGAAGCAACCACGGCTTCATCACCAAATATGTCAACAATTAGGCCAGACAACCTGCACAAAAAGTAAAAACACCAGTTCATACTATAAATATGACCATACAAATGAAGGATCAATAAGCTCCACGAGGTTGGACGCATGGTAAGAACCAGCTAAGATAAACTCAGTTTCTCTTCCTCTATTAGTATAAGAAAGTTTCTCACAGCTCAAACTTTATGTAAGAAGCTAGTTTGGTCAATCCTACAATGTTATTCAACCTTAAAGCGACGCTAGAGCTATGAAAGATAGAGTCAGAGGATTTTGTTTGAGAATTCATCTACTGTTGAACATCCTATGAACACAGTTTATACGATCTATAAGATGAATTTACAGCGAAAGCTCAATGTAGAGAGCACCCATGAACATGGTGGGGTCAAACATATTGCATATCTTGATAACTATTCTATAATTCTCACCATAAAGAATTACCCATAGTTAGCACACAAACTATTTAAGTGGGTCGAGACTCCAGTGTGTGTTACAGAAGTAAGCAAATACAACTCAAAAAATTATAAATCAAGGAATATTTAGAAGTATCACCGTACCTATCTCCTTCGCTGTTTACAAGTCGAAATGCATTAGTCTTAGCTGAAGGAAGACCAAGTTGCTCTCTTAAGGTCACAGCAGCATTGATTCTGTTTTCAAGCAATCTCTCCACATTCAGTGCACAAGAAGGATCTCTGTACCAATTTGAATACTAATTCAATTAAATTTCTAAAATTTGTAAAGTAAATCTCACATATTATAAAGAATAACAGGACAAAATACCGGGTTGCTTCATCTTCCAGTTGCATAAGGCGCACGCAAAACATGGAAACTGAATTGTATAAGCCCCAACCAATTGGTTTTTCCGTACCATCTGCTACTAGAACAGCGTCCCCTGTTATAGGCGGTGGTCTACCAATTATCCTATCTACGGCACCGCTGTATACCATTGGACTGCCATCTCTAAACAGCTGAGTCTTCCCCTTTTTCAGCACAACCTTTGCAATGCCTACAGAATCATGAGTTATAAAACCTTATTGGTGCTTAATTGTAAGAAGAAAAAATAAAAAGCTCTAGTCTTTGATGCAGGTGAAAATTTATACTACCTTTTGGGTGATTGGAAGCGATTTCTTGAAGTGTGGTGGTGGTGGTGGAAATGGTGGCGGTGGGCGGCGCCGCTGCAAGAGAGAAAGTTCTTGACATCAGGAAGCGGCTTCCCACTACCATTTTTTATTTCTGATTCGGACCCGCCAAAAAAAGGTATACTTCTACGTCATTTTGCACATTTATCTACGGTTCACGTTGCCGTTAAGTGGCTTCTGCAAAGCTCGGGTTTTGTTTCTGCAGATTGAGGTTTATCTTTTCTCTTGATAATAATAATAATAATAATAATGGACAAACTCTTAATTTGGGCCTGTTAATGGTTAGGTTGAGGTTAACCAAACGGGCCGGAGCCCATTATCATTTCCAATATGAACAACTGAAGCCCAAATTATATGTTTAAAAACAAGGAACCACCCTCCGGTAAATTCGATTATTTGAATAAACAGTAGAGACGATA
Source organism: Penstemon barbatus (assembly GCA_003313485.2). Taxonomy (NCBI): domain Eukaryota; kingdom Viridiplantae; phylum Streptophyta; class Magnoliopsida; order Lamiales; family Plantaginaceae; genus Penstemon; species Penstemon barbatus. Next base: position 97,136,445 of record CM064883.1, read on the forward strand.
TTTGTAACAATCATTTTCTCAAAATAAAAATAATGATATATATCTAAAACATCATTATTATTGAGGACACATCTCTTAAAAAAACAGAAAAATTATTGATGACACATATCTTATTCTCATGTTTCGTTTTTATCCTATCGCATCACGTGAGATTATTTAATGCATGTGCTCCACAAATAACATAATGAAATAAATGAATCATGTTATAGTGAGGGTGAATTCATAGAGTTAATTCTGTTATTTAGTAGACCTATATACAATCTCTTTAATCCTTATTGAAAGTCAAATCAAACTACTCGAGTTCGTTCGTAAAAGTTCTGCATATCAAATAAGCTTGATCAATATTTTTTATCTCAATTTTTTTGAAGCCCCGTTATAGCTTGACTCGATAAGATAAGAACTGACGAAATATATGTAAAAATATCGAGTTAGATTGTTTAACATAATATCAAACAAAACTCAAAACAACTCAAAGCTAGCTAGAGAAAAAGTTCAAACCTAACTTAAACATATGTTGTTCAACACTATATTGATCGTTTACCCTCTTACTTATTAATGTATTGCACCACACTATGTGCAAGAGATATACCAAATGATTTTTCCATTGTCTTTTTTTTTTGTTCTTCAATAGTTAAATCCATTTCGAGGCGCATCAGACATATTATATGGAAAATTCTCTCAATAGAGAATGAGATTCGTATTTGGTTTCGTTACTTTGAACTGAATAGTCCATTTCACTAGATCAAACACATGATAATATTTCTATAATCAAATTTTATGATAACATGTACTTGAAACAACCCATTAATAAATCTTCACAAATCAACATAAATTAGTATATATTTTGCTGTGCCTGTGATGGTATAGAACAAATAAAACGAAATGTTAAACTTGATGTTGCACGAAAATGATCAAGGTTATCTCCGGGATTGCCTCCTCCTATCTTGATCATCTTCAAATCTCGATCTGATGTCACGGGACGAACTTCGAGGAAACTATTCAGTTATTCTTCATTCTTCTGCCACCCCATTCAAATGAAAATGAGGGTGGTATTTATAGGTAAAATTGAGGAGGTGAAGACTCACCTTATTAAGGGTGGAAGATGAGAAGCATTAGATGGAGAGGAAAGTCTCCCACTAACTTCAGAATTGAATAGGGGCAGAATGGTCATTCTAATGAATGTCATAAATGTAATTCTTGATTAATTATTTTAATAATATGGAATTTGATAATTACTAAAATGTCCTTATTATTTATATATCCACATCAAAACTGATAGTGTCAATTGTCAATGGTCAAGAACCTAATTAATCAGTGCAAGCCAGAGAAAGAGTAGTAATTAAAGCTGATTCATAAATGATCATAAGCCTAGCTCATTGAAATACAATAACAACAAGTGTTACACTGTAAAAATCATATGATAGGTGAAATACTCAACTGTATGTTCTTTTTACCAATTTGAACCCCAAATTGTTTATTGTCTCTTACCCATTTATCCAAATGATAACCAAACATTGTGATAATTACAAAAGCTAATTAATTATAGAAAGTTGTATACCTATCAATTCCTTCAATTCTTTTTTTTAAAAAAGAAAAAGGACTATAAATCAAACCTGTCCCTTAAGAGAACATTATCATGACTGAAATCAAGATATAACATCTTAATAAATCCATGTCTTAGGAAAAAAAATGATGTTAATTGTGTCTAAGCAAATCTGTATTTATAATACAACATAGTTGCCCAAATAATAAAAAGGTTAATTTCCCACTTTTTCTATGTATACTTTGATTCTTCAAAAACATATTCTCTTTCTTCAAAAAATTAAAAGTAGATAAATTGGCACCCATCATAACCTGCACACAAAATAAACAATTATGACAAAAAAAACAAAAAAAAACTAATAATACAAACATGCAATAGCAAAATTGAGCGAGCGAAAATAATTACTTGGATCAACCGTGACAAGAATTGCAGTCCCTCCAAAATCACAAGAACCTCCACCCAGTTTAGTTCTTTGATAATAACTATTAAATGCATAGGATGCATGTGCAAACAGAGTATTGGGCTCGAAACATGACCCACTGGGCTGAATCTGATTACAATCCGCTCCAGACCCACAAGCATAATTCATAGCCTCTTGTATAATCGGGTCAGGCACCGATGCTTTAGCCACGCACCACATCGCCGTCGATGGTGCCCTGTGCGGTGGTGGTGGCACCGTCGGCGGTGGAAAAACAATGGGCGGCAAAAATCTTGGGCTCGGAACAAATCCAGATGGAGATGGCATGTTATAAGGTGGGCTGGGTCCAAAACTTGGTGGACTGGGCTCATAAGAAGTTGGTGGGCTTACGACTATAGTTGGTGGGTTAGGATTGGGTGTATTTTCTGGTGGGCTGTAGATTGGGCTTTCTGGGCTTGGGTTTACAGTTGGTGGGTTAGGATTGGGTGTATTTTCTGGTGGGCTGAAGATTGGGCTTTCTGGGCTTGGGTTTACAGTTGGTGGGTTTGGATTGGGTGTGTTTTCTGGTGGGCTGTAGATTGGGCTTTCTGGGCTTGGGTTTAAAGTTGGTGGGTTTGGATTGGGTGTGTTTTCTGGTGGGCTGAAGATTGGGCCTGGGCTTGGTAATGTGGGTACAGAAGAGGAAGGAGGGGGGGTGGGTGTGTAGCCTACAACTGGGCTCGGGATGGTAGAAGGGGGCTGTGGGGTGGATGGTGGGTTTGAACAAAATGGAGGGGTATTTTCGGATAAGGGGAAAGGAGGAAGGGCTTCATAAGGTGGTAAAGAAAATGGTGAACTAACATATGGGTCGGAATTGGATGAATCTAAAGGCATATTCATGTCAAAGTTTGTCAATTTGTGAATCTTTCGAGGTGGTATTGTGTTTGAATTTGATATAAATAGCTTTCGAGATATGTATTTGTGTATTATTTTTGTTGCATCTGGCATATAAAAAGATTGAGTCAGAGATATGATTTAAGCTGGCCAGAAATACTAAAAAGGATTAAAGAAAGAGGTAACTTACCTGCAGAATGCACAAGACAAATGGCTACAAAACATAGACAGAGTCCTAAACTGCACAACCTCAACGGAACAACTCTAGCTCTATTTTTCTCCATGTGAAAATACTAAAATCAAAAGCTCTTGAAATCAAATTCATGTTTGTGTGTATATATATAGAATTTAGGAGACCAACTGAAAACAAGAAATTAAGTATAAATGGCCAAATATAAAAGATTGATTCTTTAGCAGCAGCCCACTTTTCAGTGTCTCAGAAATGTGTAGCAGAAGAAATGTAAAAGAGTGCATATTTTTAAGGGGGAAGGAAGCGTACGCCGATCAAGCAATGTCTTTTTTTGTGATCGGGCCGCATGTAAAAATGGTGGGTATCTATGCTTGCCTTGACATTGTAAATTACCCAAAAGTTGGAGTTTTTAGGCCCTCTTTTCTTTCTTTTTTCTTTTGCTTGCTTTCTTTTTACTCAAACCCCTCCTCCTAGTCCTAGTCCTCACCACACTTTATATTTCTGTTCTGCTGATTGTTGGGAAAATTCTTATCCAAACTTGGCTTGGCCAAATCCATCCAACCACCAAGCAAGTGTATTGCACTTGCTTTGTGATTGGTCACTCTCCTGGAAGTTACATCCAATCCCAAAGCAAGTGTATTGCACTTGCCTTGTAGTTACTTTGGGTTCGGTCAAACCCGGTGTGGGTAAGAATTTCCCTGATTGTTGTCCAAATATACAAGATTGTAAACTTAGAACATTCTTTATTAGACCACTTTTATATATGGATATTTCTTGAACCTTGTGGTTGATAATTTACAACATCAATTAATACTAATAATGTGCTGCATTTGTAATCACAATTTTCAGGAAATACATATCTCATGAACCTAGTATAGTTAAGAGTTTTCTTTCCGTAAACTTCTATTTACGGCAGTTCAAGTACTGCATATAATTAACAATAATATAATTATGTATATATGTATGGTAAAAGATCATCAATCCCATTTTAATGTTTTATTATGGACTCCTCCAAGTGAATGTGTGAGCTCACATAAATTTTGTATTTGCACACTTCTCAATAAATCTACGCATATAACAAAAAATGTGACATTAAAGTGTAATATATGATCCATCCCGAGGTGTGTTTGAGTAATAAAATTAAGGGGAAAGTGAACTACCGTTCTCCAATAGAATGAGGTGAAATGATCATTTAAAATTTTCAAGGGGGTCAATGTGCATAATTTTGTAATATATAGGATAAATTGAACACTTTGCTATTACACGGGATAAATGAAACATCGACTACTATTTATTCTTTTGTTAAACAATTAAAATATTTTTTAAAATCCAGAATATTTCTTTTATATTATATACAAAATTATATAATTATATCAATTCTAATATAAAAAGTATGGGTTTTTTGCACTTTGCACCCTCGAAATGTGAAAAATGTAGCACTTTGCACCCTCTTTTATTTTCAAGCAAAAACTCAAGAGCAAAAGGTAATTCAATAGTATTGGCACTTTGCACCCTCAAAACTTGAGAATTTCTTTGTACCCCAAAATAAAATTTGTACTTAGCATCTTCTAATTAAGAACAATGCAAGTTCCACCCCCAAAACACAATAAATGAGCACTTTGCACCCCAAAATACAAAATTAACAATTAACACCCTCAAATAAAAAAAAAACTCAAACCCCTCGTTTTTTTCGTCAAAGTCGACTATCGGAGTAAAAAAAATCTAAGGCAAAATAGGTAATTTATTTTTTTCCTTAAATTTTGAAAAATACAATTATAAATACTCGAATACTCATTTTTCTCTCCATCTTTCTTTTCAACAATATAGCCATAAATAACTAAATAAAGTACAAGTAAACTTCTCGAAGACCCATTGTCTACTTCAAAATATCAAAGACCCATAAATAATTACCTAATTTGCCTTAAATTTTTTTACCCCAATGGTCAACTTTCCAAAAAAAATGAGGGGTTTTGAGTTTTTTTTTAATTTAAGGGTTAAGTGTTAATTTTGTATTTTTGGGTGCAAAGTGTCCATTTATTGTGTTTCGGGGGTGCAAGTTGTTGATTTGTTCTTAATTAGAGGATGTTAAGTGCAAATTTTATTTTGGGGGTGCAAAGTGCCAAAGATTTATAATAGAATTACCTATTTTGCCCTTGAGTTTTTGCCTTAAAAAAAAAGGGGGTGTAAAGTGCTAAATTTAGGTTTCGGGGGTGCAAAGTGTCTATTTCCCATGTTTTGGCGGTGCAAAGTGCAAAAAACCCCAAAAGTTTTATCTATTTTGAATTTTTAATCTTTTAAAATTACATATTGATGAAAAAAGACACTTCATCTTGAAAAATGATTAAAACATAAAATTGATATTTCATGAAAATTCTTATGAGGACTCCACCTTTAACCTTTATCTTTCGAAAACTTTTTTTTTTTTTTTGATAATTTATCTTTCGAAAACTTGAAGTACGAAAGATTTCAATAAATACTGTTAAAAAGTATTCTTGTTAGATGACATAAATTGAAAATACGGTTAAGGTCAAATTTGTTAGTATATGATATAAATTGTTGTAATTATTAAGATATCATGTGTATTTCTATAATTTTACTTATCCTCGGGGACGTGTAGTAATTATCCCTTAATTAAGAGGGGCAAAATTCAAAATCACAATTTGGGGCTTAGGGCTCTGGCAAGCTCGACTATATGGAAGAATTTCTCACTTTTTATTTTTTAATTTTTTTAAACTGGCATGGTTTCTGCAATGAAACTTTCATCTCACTCTATTGAGTAAAATTAACCTTCAGAAAGGACCCTTTGTTCTCTAACAATCTCAAACATACAAGTAAATCATTCACGCACAATGTAGTTGAAATCTTTGTCCTTTCTGAGTAATCCCTATTAAAATTCTGTACGATTTCTGCATTCCATGTGGCAAATTTGTTATCCTTATTTAATTGTTTAGGGCATAAAGTCGGCTGATTCAGGGGTTGATGACCATGTAATGATAGAAAATGAATCACCTCTCAGAGGCTCTTATTATGCTTTGGTGAATTTGTTTAAATTGGCAAAGAGGCAATTGTGTAATTTGTTCGACAAATTGAATTTAGTAGAGATTTTCATGGTGCACAGTCAGTTTTTGAGGAAATGGTATGTGATTTAAGCATAAATGAGGTCTTGCTTTATCTGGCAAAGGTGGAGAAGGTAGAGGTTAATTCTGTTGTTTGATTTGCGAACTCCATACATATAATTCACTTAAACTTTGTTATAAGGCAATTGAAATACACGAGAACGTGGAGAAAGATTGTTGCTTTTTAGATGTATCAACTTATGATATGACATGATGTTAGAAATTCTTGGTAAGTTTGGTCAAGTCTGGTCGATTTTGCAATTAAGCTATTTCAGCGGATAAAATAATAGAATTATCAACCATCTTTTGCATTTTTTGTTCCTCTTGTTGATACGAATGTACATGACGACTGTTGAATCCCGTGCTATATTTTCCCGAAAAACACTGGATTTTTATATACCCACTCCATCGACCTACTCCTCTCTCTTGGACATGAATAAGTTGGAGCTGCCCTGAAGATGTATAACTTCATTACAGACGAGTCTTTGCACTTTTACACCCGTTACTGACTTTACTGGCAAAAAAGAAGCCCAAAGATCATGCTTTCGTGTGCGGACTCTTTACAGGACTTGAACAGAGGGAAAAACTGCGGAGTCACCATTTAAGGTCAGTAAATTTATAATATGGAAATGGAACCACACCTCAAAGTGTTGATTTCGTTGCATGTGCTTCGCCTATGTATCTTATATTGTGTTTAGCCTTCTTGCTACCATGTGAGATTGAACCTTTTTCCACTTACTATTTTTATAATTTATCTGATGTATTATCAAATTTTTGAACATTTCTGTAACAGACGTTGAATAGTGTCATAAATTGATGCATCTAGGGATTTTTAATAATTTGGAGTTTCTTTGTCGTAAAATATCTTCCTCAAAAACATTATTGATGTATTCATGCATTAAGTTGAGTTACTTGTAGGATATTATGGTGATCTTATTTTAGGTTGATGTTTCTAATTCAAGAAATCTTAGTTTTATTGTTGCGCGTGGAGATTCAGTTACTAAAATCACAAACTCCTTCTATACAAAAGTATCTACTTGGTGCATAAAACTGTAATCACATAGATTTCGAAGTACATTCTAAATACTGTCGTAAAGTATTCTTGTATCATGCTTATTTCTTTCTTTGCTGTGAAATATCCTCCAGTTTACAAAAAAAGTACTTCAGTTAAATATAAATAATGAATGAAAATATGAAATATGAGTACGTACTTTTAACACTTCCGGTAAAATATTGTATTATTATAATGCGATTTGCGTATAGGTATATCAAGTTCTCATCTCCAGGGGTACCAAATGATAGTTTGCATTTTTCTTAATTTATGGCCCTAATATGATTCGATCTTTCTCAATTTATAGTAATGCTTTTCCCCAATATGAAGGTCTTCATAACTCAGAAACAATATAAAATTGTTCAACTAGGAAACTCTGTATATGCTTATTCTCAAAACACTGATAGGCCACTTGTTGAATGAATGATGCAAAAGAATATCAAGCTAACCAGGACTTATTAGATGCTTACTCATGATTTCTTCAGATTTCCTAAATTGGCACGCACAAGTTAGATACTAACCTGGACATTATGTTTTATACTAATAAATAAAAAAGAGTCTTTTTCTTAAATATAGCTGCACAAGTTGGAAGCATCACCCATTCATCTTATTCTTAAGCTAAAAGGTGGTAGATTAAGTCTTCTTATTAGTACGTCAGCTTTTGTATATATTCATCACTTTGTCATAAAAGTGAACATGCTTCCTGTCTCATTTATTTTCCGTACTATGCCTGTGGAAATTGGGAGAGGAAACTGAATGGAATTCATGCTTTTTTTATTAATCATTGAAACTAAGATGGAACAGTTCTTTACCTCACTAGATACCGATGAAACTGTTTCAGTGAAGCTATGTGAAATCTTTTCAATTAGTGGTTGATTCTAATAGAGCACATTACCAAGCTTTAGGTATTCCATGATGAGCCAGTACCACAAGTTATTCTATTCATTTAGTGGTCATTTGCCATTTTAAATAGATCAGTCAAAGAACTAGTAGAATCTGATAAATATTCTTCTGTTAAATACTGTTATTCTTTTTTGTTGCTCTGGGGATATTATAGACTGGGTGCAACCACAAGGGAAGTGTATTGCACTTGCCTTGTCATTGGATGGGTGTGGCCAAGCCTGGTTTGGGTATGAACTACCCTCTCTATTGCCTGCAATTTGGTTAAACAATCTATTAAAATTCATTGTGATATTATATAGTTACTTTCTAAATGTCATTGGTAACCACAAGCAGCAACTTGATAGAATCGAACACAGCATACATGAAAATCACATGGACCGTCTTGTTCATGCAATTTAGACTCTCTTGTAAGTAGTATATTTTGCCACAATGCCACGAGGAATGTAGGCTGTGGCTGTGGATGCTTGCACGTCTCAAAGTAAATGTCATTATACTTGAAAATCGAAATCAGAATTATGGATATATGCCATTCCACATAAAACAGAATAAATTCAAGAAGTGTTTGTGTAGTTTACCAGTTAAAATTGTTAAAGCATCTACTTTGATTATGTAAAAAGATATGTTTTATGCAACTTGGTCAATTGTAGGTTAGACAAGTAGGACATAATAGATAATAGTATAATCTTTGTGCCGCCCCTTCATTTTTGTCCCTCCTTTTCACTAGGAGTTGTTCTAGCTTTTTTCTTTCTACATCTTGCTAGTAAAAATCTATTATTACATTTCCTATTTTAAATGATTTAGTTGGGGTTTTGTTTTGTGTGTGTGTGTGTGATTTTCATTTTCTTTGTTTGTTTCTCACTGAAAATCAAAATCCAAAAACAGCCTAACAACAAAAGACTTCGTTGCGGTTTGGATTATTGGTCTTTGTTTTATTTTTTGAGTTCTATTTCGCGGCTCACAATTGTGGATTTGTGGGTGCTATTTGACCTAGGGATTTCCCTATCTCAGTTTTTTGTGATGGAGGTTCCCTAGTGTTTTGCCGTTTGATTTATGAATGTTGATTTATCAAATAAATAAATACACAAGCCCTACGTAACTATATAATCTATCGGTGTTTATTTTAATTTTGTCTATATAAAATTCAGAAAAGAAATGCAGTGATTAAAACAACAATATTGAAATTCCAGTTCGAACAAGAAAGATAAATAAACACAAGACATAGAAGAAACTCAAATTGTCATCATGCCCATTTAGCCAGAAAAGACATGCATCCAGCACCTAATAGAACTGAAATATGAGCCCCCAGCTGTAGCCTAACATTACTCTGCATCCTTGGGTTCATAAAATCAGCTGCTAATAAATCAACAAGAGCCATGTAAATTAAAATCCCAGCTGAAGCAGAATTGAATATCCCCTCAATTACAAGAGCATTACTGTTATTCTCATTATAAAAACTTGAAATCCCAATTCCAATCCCAATCCCCATTGGGGTAGTCAGCGAAAAAAACAGGGTCATTATTGTTGTTGTCACAGACTTGAATTTGGCCTATATCATACAAGCAAAACATTGTATTGATTAGTGAAGTTATTTCTGTAGATAAAGATTATTAGGAACAAACAAAACAATGTGGGGAATGGAATATCTTTCTTTTTTTAGAATGGCAACATATATTGAGATGAAATGATGAAATATGACAACATTTTTATGTTCTTGATTCCTAATATGTACACTATATAAGCAGGGCTTGTAGATAGTACCTGAGAAATGCATCCACCAAGCCCCATGCCTTCAAAGAACTGATGGAAAGACAGAGCAACCAGCAGAGGCTTTATCGTATCCGGATTCCCCGAAGCCCCAAGTGAGATTCCAATTATTACAGAGTGCACCAAAATCCCCAGTTCCAAAACCTACATAATCAATCATCCTTTAAAAAATTGGAAGAAAAGACCGAAACCAAGGACCTCAAGGTAAAAAAACGTACTTGTGATATTACACGCTGTCGAACTATTTCTGGCGTTATGGAAGCTCCATGAGCATGGCCATGTGTAGCATGAGTATGCACATGTACATGTCCATCATGCTCACCAGATTCTTCATCTACATTAACTTGTTTGGTCTTGGTAAAATGCATGTTCTTGTAGAAATTGGTTGCAACTGTATCCACCATTAGTGTAAAAATCGAAGCCATCATTGCAATAAACCCCGAAAAGGGGAATTTACCCCACGGATTTCGGCCTATGCAAGGTGATGTGAGGGTGCGGAATGCATCCGGAAGGATGTGGATGAATCCAGTTGCTAATATAACGCCAGCAGCAAAGGCTTTGATCATGAAGAACATATCATTTTCGGGTCTTAGGACTTCGAATTTTCTACCGAGAAGTGGGAGGCTCACGCCTATGGCACCGGCAATGAGAACTGCAGCAATTGCAGCTAGTTTGAACTTGAGGGCCGTTTCAGTGTTGTTGCTTTGCTTAGTCTCGTCTTCGCATGTGCAATCTATCGAAGTTGTTTTCGGGATTGACAATAAGATGAAATATGATAAGATTATGATCTTATGAGAGTAATTCATGATGGAAAAAGAGAGAAATTTTGATGGAGAAGAAAAGGTTTTGAATAAATTTTTGAGGTGGTAAGATGATCTTTTTGTAGGACTAGGAAAGGGGTCCTGATTTCTAATGCTTGCTGCGTCGAATCAATTGGGTGGGCAATTTATTAGAGTATATTAATGGATGGTCAACAAAAAGAGCAGAAAATATACTCCCTACTTATGTACTGTTTCTTAGTATTATGGAATAGGGTACTTTATGTACGTAGTTGCACTTAGTCCATTTGATGTGCACATTATGTACATTTGATGGTCTTGATGCATTCAGTAAAGAATTTTTCAGTGTAAAGTGGTGGTGTAATGTTTGAAAGAAGTTATATTCAATACGTTATTGTTTACGACTTTATCGTGTATCTTTGATTGTTACTTTGCAGAAATATGAAAGATTAAAGATAGGGATTACAATTGAGAAAACTTTATGAGATCTACTCGAACTTGTTCGTTCGAATTGGGATAAAAAATTATGAGTGAGAATAATATATATATTTGTTGTTGACATCTAAATATTGGTTAGAGCTCAAATTGTTTAACAATCAACGAAACTCAGACAATCTCAAGCTCGACAAGACTAATAAACTAAATTAAACAATATATTTTCGACTCGTTGAAACTGTATTAGCTAGACAATGTATTTGATGTATTTTGACTTGTTTTGTGATTTTTTGTTGAACTTTTTTAAGTAGCTGAAAATAGAAGTAAGGGGAAAAAAAGTTACTAGCCTTTCAAAATATGAATTGTAGATGGGGTTTTGGAATGAAGATATGCAAGTAATTAAATCATGCTTGTTGAGGGATTGGAAATGAAAAGTAAATATTTTGGTATTAATCATGATTGTTAGGTTTTTGTGATATAATATTATATACTATTGTGTAAAATATATAATAAGTCTCGTGCGTTGAAGTGAATCAAAGATATGTAATGAAGCGAATCGAAGACTAATTGAGTTGTATTACATCAGTTAAAATGATTAATCAAATATCAGGATAAAATTGATGAGACCCATAATATCAAGAACCAAGTTATAAATTAATTTTCCAAGTAAAAATGATGAATCAATCATCACCCAAATGACTACACAATGAAGTCAAATCACCAAAGCAAAATTTGGTATAGTTTAATTTTCCAAGTTAAAATGTAATGTGGCCATGTGTTAAAGGAGTTGTGAAAGGAAAAGATCTCCACAATTAGGCAACCAAAAGTTGTCTTTTTTAAAAGTGTCATGTACCTGCGGCACTATAACTTTGGTTATGTGGAAATGGAGACAAAATGTTGTCATTTGAAGACCGTGGCATAGAGTTAAGACAGTGGATTTCATCTACTTATAACTAAATTTAGGCCTTTTGGTCTTACAATGTCGTAATTATGTCCCATGTAAATAAAGCTTTAATTTTGTCATTGTTATTTCCCCTTGTTATCTTGGTTGAGGGTTTGCTTTTGCGTCACAGCTCACACCATATGAAGATCAAGTAATTAGATTTGCCCATGATAAAGTAAATAAATAGTAATAAATTGGCATTGAATTTGGGTAACTCAATCCGTTGCGTTCCGGTTTTCCAAAAATTGAACCGGATTTGGGTATCCAAAATTAAGAAAGCCGCAAAATTCAAAATTGATACCCGTAGCGATACTCCAAACGGCCCAAGTAAATCGGTAAAAAAAAATTCTACTGAATGTAGTTTTAAAGAAAAATTCATCGGAAATATTAGAATGTTTGGAATATTTGAAAAGGGAGAGTTTATGATAGTAGTACCCCTCTTAATTTTTATAATGCTTAGTTTAAATCTCTATAATTTTTAAAAAAAAAAAACACTTTCCTTCCCTATAATTTTATAAAAGTCTCACACCGCCTCCCTAACATTTTGAACTTTAAAGATATGCGAATTGACAAAACTACTCCTCTTATATGTGACACTTTACCCCCTGTGTTGTGATAAATGTGGCACTTCACCTCTGTATTATGATAAATGTGGTAATTTATTTCTTGTATTATGATAAATGTTGCACTCTACCCCTCTGTTACAAACATAATTTCCGTGCTCACTCTCAATTTCAACGAGTGAATTACACTATCTGACTGAAGGAGATAAATTGCTCATTTAAAATTTTCACAGCGGAATAAATTGCTCTTTTTCAAGCCAAATGGAGGTAAATTGAACACTATTCATTTAAAGGAGGTGAATTGGCATTAGCTTGAAAAAGGGATGTAGGAAAAAGTGGAACGGAGTACTAACCATTGAGAACTATGGTGTTGGGATATCTTGAACTTAGTTAATGGCATCTCCAATGGTTGATGGGGGGCTCGAGGCTCCGGAGTCCTGGGGCTGCCCCGAGCCCCACCTGATCGTCTCCAAATCTCATATAAAAATCACCAAACAAACATTTGCAGGATAAATTTAGTGGAGAGTGTGTACATTAGTCTGGTACGAAAAGTAGGCCATTTTCAGAATGAGGCTTTTGATTAAGTTCTGTAATTTTTATCATATTTCATCTCCAAATTCAAAATTGCACGGAATGCACATGTACATGAATCCTCAATTTGAGAATATATTTGACAGGAACTTGACTAATTATTTACGTGACAGTCAACTAAATAGATTTTTAATCTTAAAAATAAAATATAAAGAAATCTACCCTAAATTTATATTGAAATAAAATATTGTGATATTATTTAATTTATATAAATATTATAAACATGAAGAATTTATTCTTATAGATTAATTAGAACTATTATTTAAATAAAAGAACACCCTTTGTTAAATAGATTAAGATCAATATTTTACAAAATTAAATCAGTTGGATTGTAGATTTAAACTAAATTAGAATTTGTTTTTAGTTAAAAGAATTTCTGGAATTTGAATACTTACATGGGATCATAAAAAAAAAAAAAAAAAATTACAAGCATATACACACCCGCTTTACTTGTTTAATTTACACCACTGAAATGAGTTAACTCATGTTTACCCTTGCAATAAGTTTAATGTTCAATTTATCCCTTAAAGTATAGAAATAAAGTCATGACATTGACTCCTTGTGGAAATTTAAAATAATTATTTTATCTCATTCCATTGAAGAGCGCAGTTCACTCGCCCAAAATTAACGCGGAAGTTGATGTGTCCAAATTTTGTACCCGAGAGCAATTAAGAGATTACACTAAGTTGCATAAATAAGAGATTTGTAACGTCTTTATCATAAACTCTCGTAACGTCTGTAACGTCTTTGTATTTATTACTTGTAACCAGTGGCGGAGCCACATACAAAATAGGGGGGTGCATGGACCCCCCTGAAGTTTTTTATTTTAGGTATATATTATATGTATTATTATGCTTTATTATAAAATATACATAATTTTGAAGTATAATTATAATTTTTTTCTAATGGACCCTATAATAAAAACTAAAATCTTATATGAGAGAGTCCATATTTATTATTACTGAGTCATGAAATTAATAATCGTGGTAATAAAGTGAATAATAAAATAGATAAACAATATTTGGGAAGGAAGAAACTTATAAATATCTAAATTCATACCATTATCTCTCTCATCTCATATCTACCTCATATCTACTAAATTGAGGTTATACATAAAATATATTTTTTTATTCAACAATAGTTTTCTCCACAAAAGGAAAAAAAAAAACAAATATAGTACTCCTACGTACTTTCAAATATGATTTATTTCTGGTGGTTTTTTTTTTTTTTAATTTGGTCTTTCAATAAATTTGTATTATCAAGGTCGATTAGGGTCTATATTCAAATAAGATTTGGTATGAGTGATTATGAGGTTGAATTAATTGTTTAAATTTATTTGTTATTGTAGAATTTTTTTTGGGTAATTTATTTTATTTTTATTTAATTATTAAGTATAATGTTGGTTTTATAATGGACCCCGGTGAAAAAAGTTTCTGGCTCCGCCACTGCTTGTAACGTCTTTCCTGAAAAGACTATTATACCCCTGTATGTACCTATAAATTGGTCGCCCTATTTCCGAACAGAAGGAACTGAATTTACAATGACAATTATAATATTATTTTTCTCTCGATATCTGTATGCAGATCTTACTTTATTATTGTGATATTGTTATAGATCGAAGGGCTTATTCTATTTTTGCCCTGAACATTTTTATACAACATCATAATTGGCGCCGTCTGTGGGAATCGATTGATCTATACATTTAACGAGAGAAACTTTTGAAAAAAAATATATATTTTAGAGCCACCAATCACGAAACTCTATGCGAAGTATCAACTAAATTTATCCTTGAGCCTTCGTGTGGATTCATTTTCCTCAGCAGAAGTCTCAGTTCTAATCAAAATAAACTTGATTTGGAAATCATATTACCAAGATTGCTCCCCAAATCAGCAATTCGTATAGAAGACAATGCATTAATATTGCAAGTCTCTCAAAAGTGGACAAAATTGCACACTTGACCCAGAAAATGACAAAAATTGCAGAATAACCTAAAAAATTAGTGAGAATTACAAAGTTGAACCTGAAGTATCTCAAGATTGCATTACTACACAAAGGAGGTAAAATTTATATTTTATATCGTTCAGTTAAAAGTTTAGTATATTATTTATTTACGAACGCACGAAACCAATAATAAATTAATCTCTAAAACTACAAACGGTAAACCGATGGTCTCTTCGCGATCAAAAAGGGTAAATTGATCATCCCTAAAAAAGTAAAGGGTAAATCGATCATTGCTCAACGATCAAGAAAGGGTAAATTGGTCATCCCTAAACGATCGAGGGTAAATCGGTCATCTCTAGAGATCAAAAAAGGGTAAATCGATCATTCCTCCGCAAAATGCTAGGGGGTCAATTGGTCATCCTTCAACGATCAAAAGGGGTAGTCCGGTCGTCTCTCGGCACCAAAAAAAAAAAAAAAAAAAAAAAAAAGAAGACAACAACGGCAGCGACGATAGAATACTATCAAATAAACAAATAGCGTGAATCAAGTTACGCTTGTGGCTGAAATTTAAATTTATTTTTACTACATTTACTTTCAAGTGATAATATTTGACCACACAAATTTGTGTTTTACATGCAATTGTGGCTTTGGGAGGCAACTTTTGACAAACAAATATCTCAAAGAAGAATATTTACTCCATGTAAGAAAGAGCAGCTAGAGAAAAGGATCATCCCTACTCTTCACTAAGTTTACAAGGGGAGCGTGTCTAAGCACTGTACTCTTTTTCCTTCGTCCAAGTTTTTGTCCCAATGGGTTTTTCTTGGCAAGGTTTTAACGAGGCAGTGTTACAAACTTATTTATCACATATGGAGATATGGAGTAGGTAGCTACAATGCTCAGATACTTGAATCAAGTTTCGACAATAAACGCTCGCGTAATTATTCCCGAAACTGGGGGGCAATATGATGTGTCCAAATTTTGTACCCGAGGGCAATTAAGAGATTACACTAAGTTGCATAAATAAGAGATTTGTAACGTCTTTATCATAAACTCTCGTAACGTCTGTAACGTCTTTGTATTTATTACTTGTAACGTCTTTCCTGAAAAGACTATTATGCCCCTGTATGTACCTATAAATTGGTCGCCCTATTTTCGAACAGAAGGAACTGAATTCACAATGACAATTATAATATAATTTTTCTCTCTATATGCAGATCTTACTTTATTATTGTGATGTTGTTATAGATCGAAGGGCTTCTTCCATTTTTGCCCTGAACATTTTTATACAACATCAGAAATGAATAATAGCATAAAAAGATAAATTATCCTTCAGTGCTCATAAAATCAAATTGATTCACTTATAATATAATAGTAGTGATGAACAAATTGATCCTTACAAAATAGTACAAGGGGGCAAATGTTTCATATAAAATAACATGGGGGATAACTATAAGTCAATACATTAATTATAACTAAAATAATTTTGCTATTACATATTTTTTAAAGGTTTAAAATGAGAGGGAGGAAGTTAGAGTCGATTATTAAAAATATAAAGGAGATAAAGTTCTCTTTAATATAACATAAAGGATAAATTGAACATTACAAACATTTCATAGGGGTAAATTGCCTTTGACTCCCATCATATTATTATAATTCTAATAAAAAATTCAATGAAATAATTAATTATTACTACGACTTGCATAAAAAAATTAACTTGGTGCCGTTATATTATTTTTCACTTTATAATCGTAATATTCAAACATCACACAGCAAACATTTACATTTTTTGAATCCATAAAACATATTATTTTATCCTAGACTTTCTATATAATTCTTCACTCAGTTAATCAATTTCCGATTTCACATAAAAATCCTGAAAACAACATCCAAGCACAAGCACCAAAACATATTAAAAAAGAGCACCTAGACATTAAAGTGCATGTTGGATAAGGATGAAGATTAAGGCACTGAAGACAAATTTAGAAGGGAGGTTTTGATGCATTCCAAAACTTTAAAATCTGCTAAGTATGGAGTAACTTAGCTGATGATCCCTTTAGAAGAAATTTTGACTAAGTAAAAGAAGACATCAGAAGAGTCAAAATTTCAAGGTCCAAGACTTCTGATCTGCTGAAGGAATGTTATCAGACTGATGAAGATCAGCCGACTCAAATCAGATTTGTTCAAGTTTGGGATCAGCTTAGCTCGCCATCAGACTTGCACTTCCGACAGCTAAGTGGAAAGGATCATAAAGTCTTCCCAACGGTAATAAATGCCCCTGGGAGTAATAAATGCTGAAGTACAAGGATATTAAAGACAAATGATTGAAGAAATGCTTCGCGTCAGCTGGGTGCATTTAATGCTGCCTGCAGAATAGTACTGTTGACAGTACGGACATACTGCAAAAGAGCCGTTCGCGGATTTTAAGGACCAGTACTCGAGGAATTTGAATCTTGTCTCTCTTCAACGGACATTTTTCAAACCTCAAGTATAAATAGCTGAAAGAGACGAAGAGAATACAAGCAACACAATCTATGAGAAATTTTCGAAGCAAAATTCTTTAAGTCTCAAGAACAGCTCACTCATCAGCTTAGTCATTTGTTGACAAAAAACGAAGTTGAAGAACAAATATAAATACATCTTCTGAGTGATTTTGTAAACAAGAGTGTTGTGAGAAGTAGATATCCATCTAAGTGAGTGATATTACTTCAGAGAGTAGGATTTCTTTGTGATTTCTTACTGCGCACTTACGGCCTGTTCATTTGTTGATCGGCGTAAGCAGAGTGTACTGGTTACTTTGTGTTTCTAGTATAACCCAAGATCTTTGTGACTTGGACGAGTGGATTAAAGGATATTTACATCCATATAACCACTATAAAAATTACCTATGTTTTTACATTGCTTTTAAACTTGCATATTTTCTGATTGCATAAAAACACATTAAGTTAACTGTTTGAAAAATACTTAAAAGGAGTTTATAAAACTGGGGAAACATTTTTCAAACTGCTGAGATTACTTGTGAAAAACACTTTGAAAAATTCGCTGCAAGTACTCTAAGTATTAAAACTGATTTTAACAAAATCAGCTAAGTAACAATCAGACAAGTGGTCAACAAAGCTGTTCAAAGATTTGTTCGCGAACAGAATTGTAACTTACCCCTCTGATCAGCTTGGTCTGATAAGTTAGAGAAAAGTTTTAAAGTTAAAATTTGGAAGAAAATTTTAAAGAGGTTTATTCACCCCCCCTCCCCTCTAAACCTCTTCTGACCACTTGGGACCAACAGTGCAACATCACACATTATAAATATTAAAGAATTTAATTTGATTTCTCAATTTTTTGAAAACTCAAGACACGAGAAATGGGTAGTTGAGCTGCGGACTTGGGTGTAGGTGAAACTGGGCCGCTAGGCCATAGCGCCCATATATTGAATTTTGGAAATTTTCATGAGCTGTAATGGGTCCATATATAATTATTTGGGATATTAACGGGTCCATATCAACATAACCCTTTATATTTATATTTAAATACAATTTAGTACCCCTAAAGTATGGATCATGTAACATTACAGTCACTGAAATACTTAACGGGGCACTTTAATCCCGTCCATCCATAACTCGGTTTATTTTTTGTTATAGATGTAAGTAATTAAAGATTGCATAAATTGTAAAGGAATTGAATTAACTTTGAGAGAATTTATTGAAAGTAATTGTATTGAAAAATAATAATCTGTGTACAAATAACATGCTAAAGAGCCACTTAAATAGAGAACAAATACAAGGCTAAATTAGGAAGAACATGATAAATTACATAACTAAATAACTAACTACTTGAACTAGCCGTTGAATTAAGCCCCAATTAAATAGCCCTAATTTCATTTTATGTCTTCCTTCATTTCACACGATTCCTTCTCCAATTGCTTCTGCTAATACCCCCCGCAAGATGGAGGTGCGTAGATGTTGCGAACACCCATCTTGGAAAGAATGGTGGAAAATTGAGTTCGATGCAACGGTTTGGTCAACAAAATGGTAATATGGATGTTGTGTATTAGATGAGTGATAGAGAAGAGTATAATATGATGAAAAGATTTGTGAATTTGAGTGTGAACTGTTAGAAAAGAACTGGAAAGACAGACTGGAAATAAGTAGTAATAAAAGGAGAAAATTATTGTGAAAAAATTTAGGGATCAAACCAAAAATTTTGTGAATGTGCTGAAGTGACGAGTGATTGATGAAAGTGGTTTGATGATTGATGATCTGATGCGTGTGTGATGCAGACTGTTACTGGAAACAAATTTCTGAATGGAGGAGATGAAATCTTGATTGATAGATTGAGTTCTTGAAGGGAAGAACTGGAGAAGAGCGATGAAGATGTTGCTGCGGATGGATTCTTGGATGGCTGAATTGATCTGGAAATTTGATTATGCAGCAGAGATGAACTAATGATCGGAGAAGACAAATCCGAAGAAACCGATATTGAAAATTGGATTATCATAAAGATCAAAGCAATTGCATGAACATAATTGCTGAAAATAAAAGATAGAATATGATGATATGAATCTGGACTAGACTGATGTTGGATTACTGAATAAGATTGAAGAATAAGCAGCAGAAGATTGTTGTTTTATTGAGAGATTAAGATATTGTGTCTTTTTGCTGGAAATAGAAACATGCTTTTAAGAAGAAAACCATACTGAATATCTTGAGATGAAACCCACCGGAGACGAGTAAGATAAATTAGTTGGATATTTATAGAGAAACTTAGATTGATATTGATTTGATAAGTGATCATGCTGGAGAAGATTATCTAAGAGATTGATGGAAAAACAGAAACTGAACAAAAGAAAATTATGAAACTGGTGTTGAATCACCATGAATGAGTGAGGAAAATCTTGAAAAGGAATTAATAGAGGAAAAGAGAGAAAATTGTTCTCTGAGACAAAAAATCAAACACTTCGTAGACATAGTGCTTCTTGAAGAAAAATCAAGAAGGAATTGATGGGAAAACACTTATTTTGACCCGAAGAAAGAATTTGCAACGGGTGAAGATTGATTCTAAATTGTTCTTGAATTGGAAATAAAGGAATCTTGAACTGGAGCAGTGACTATTGAATGAATCTGGAGAAATTCTAACTGATAACAGTAATGGGAACTTATCTTCACTGAGAAATTCTTGGAGGATCTTGATTTGAGTGAGTAAAGGAGAGATTCGGTAGAAATAGCACACATGAAACTTATGAATATTGATTAGAAAATCTTAAATGAACTGATAATGAATTGATCTTTGAATGTGTAATTTTGGATTATGAATTTAGAGTGGAGATTACGCATCAAAAACTAATTGACCATGAATTGAAAGAAAGAAAAATAAAATAAGATCAGAATTGCACCAGACTGAATTGATGAAGATGATGAAGTATCACAGTTCGATCACAGCGGAATTTTAATGAAAAAAGGATGGATATAGCACATGTATCTGTTTTTGTAAGATTTCTTGAAAGAATTTTGAGGAAAAAAAATATAAAGATGAAAGAATTTTGAGAACAGATATAGGTATGTAGTATCTTAATATATATATAAAAAAAATGAAGTAAATAAAAGATTGTATAGATCAAACCCGGATATGGTTGGTAGAATAAAATTCTGTTGAATCTTGATTGTCTGGTGTTGAATTTGTGAAAATATGATGATGACTGGAACTGGTGATGATGATGATGATGATGCAGGAACAAATCTGGAGAGACTGGACCGGATGATTACTGGAGATTGGAATGTGTAGGATGAGGAATATTGAAGGGATGATGAAATTCTGGATTGAAAACTGAAGAACAATAATTGAGATTCTGGAATTAAGCAGCGGAGATCTTGAAGTTTACTGCTGATACCATGTAAGTAATTAAAGATTGCATAAATTGTAAAGGAATTGAATTAACTTGAGAGAATTTATTGAAAGTAATTGTATTGAAAAATAATAATCTGTGTACAAATAACAGGCTAAAGAGCCACTTAAATAGAGAACAAATACAGGGCTAAATTAGGAAGAACAGGATAAATTACATAACTAAATAACTAACTACTTGAACTAGCCATTGAATTAAGCCCCAATTAAATAGCCCTAATTTCATTTTATGTCTTCCTTCATTTCACACGATTCCTTCTCCAATTGCTTCTGCTAATAATAGATATGAACTTTGATACTTTTGTTCTCATTGTACCATTTTGACCTCTATAAATAATCGTAATAATTTTTAACGTTTTCACTACAAGAAAATAATTCAAGACTGACCCACTTCTGTCAATTTTATTCGGCTACTTTGGTTCAAGAATTAATTTTTTTTTTTATTGTTTTCAACACTTCAATTAATTCATTTTACATTATTCAAAGCATTGCATTTTATTAATCAAGTAGACAATTTTTCCATGGGAATCTAGCAATCACACAACTAAAAGGCAAAATTTGTGCTGAAACTTAAAAGTGGATTTGTTGGGTTGAAATCCATAGATCTTGAATCGGGTCAAATACGTAGGTTTGTTTCAAGAGTTTAATAAAATGTACGCTGAAATCTGCAAAATTATAAATAAAGTGTTTGGTTAATGAATTGTGCATTAGGCTTAATGATTAATGAGTCCATACCTTGGGGCTATTATCTATAATGAATTGTGCATTATATACGACCGCGCTAAGACGAGCTAGCGCCTTGTCAAATCGCTTATGAGCGACTTCTTTTTAAACGTGGCCATTATCGAATTTACTGGGGTCACTTGTGTCATTCCTATATCAAGATTATCAATTTACAATATGTAAATCATATGAAAAAGAACGTGAACTGTTTTGAATTAACAGAGAGACAAAATAAATTCTTGTGTATTGTATATTGAATAATGAATTGTTAGTTACAAAAATAATTAACAGCCCTATATATACAAGTTAGTTACAACCAAACAGGCGGTGGTGAACATAGAATGGGCAAAAGAGTAAAAACATAATTACATGAAAGAAATAATAACAAATAAAATAACACTAATTCTACAATCCCTATTACGCCTCTGATTTGGGAAATTTCAAATATCTTCATCTTCTTCTTCAATTCCAACTCTTTCCTCTTCTTCAATTTTTACTTCATCTTCTTCTATAATCCTTGAATTCTGTATGTTTGATAGCCCCCCACAAGATGGAGTGTATATATCAAAGACACCCATCTTGGAGAGAATAAAAAAAAATGGCTGGCGGGGAAGAGCCTTTGTGAAAATGTCTGCCAGCTGAAGATTTGATCTGATTGGAAAAAGTCGTAGATCACGGCGGACGACGTGCTGGCGTACAAAATGAAGGTCGATTTCCACATGTTTGGTCCGTTCATGAAATACGGGGTTGGAAGCAAGATGGATGGCTGAGTTATTGTCACAGTATAAAGCAGGAGCGGAAGTGGATGGTAGGTGAAAATCCCGAAGCAATTGACTCAACCAAATGAGCTCACTGGTAGCGGAAGCAAGGGACCTGTACTCAGCTTCGGCTGATGAACGCGATAAGGTATGTTGCCTTTTTGATTTCCAAGCAATTAATGAGTTGCCTAGAAACACACAATAGCCAGTGGTAGAACGACGTGTATCTGGACAAGAGCCCCAATCTGCATCACAGAATGCAGAAAGGGCTAGATTAGAATTAGTGGAGTAAAATAACCCTTGACCTGGTGCCTTCTTTAAATAACGAAGTAGATGATATGCTGCCTGTAAATGACACTGAGCAGGTTTAGATAAAAACTGGCTTAGTTTGTGGACTGAAAAACTGATGTCTGGTCTAGTGAGTGTGAGGTAGATTAGTCTACCTACAAGTCGTCTATATGAAGATGGATCTTCTAAAAGATTAGAAGGATCATTAGCCAAAGATTGTTTAGGATCCATAGGTAACAAAGCTGGTTTACTAGCCAAGTAACCTGTGTCTTCTAGGAGTTGTAAGGTGTATTGCCTTTGTGAAATAAAAAGTCCATTATGAGAATGTGCCAATTCTATTCCCACAAAATACTTAAGCTGCCCTAGGTCTCTTCATTTAAAAAAAATACTAAGTCTAGTTTTAATCTAAGAAATAAGTTGAATAGAAGGACCAGTGAGTAAAATATCATCAACATAAACTAATAAAGCAATAAAATTTGGACCATTACCTTTAGTAAAAAGAGAGTAATCAGAGAGAGATTGAGAGAAACCAAGTGATAAGAGTACCTCTGTTAATTTTTGATTCCATTGTCTACTGGCTTGCTTTAAGCCATAGATAGATTTGTTCAGTTTACATACCTGTTTGCTGTTAGGAGATGATTGTATAGATGGAAAGTAACCTTGTGGTAACTCCATGTAAACTTCCTCATGCAAATCCCCATTTAGGAATGCATTATTAATGTCCAGCTGATGTAGGAACCAATGTTGAGCAACTGAAATAGCTAAAAGAACCCTGACAGTAACAAGCTTAGCAACAGGAGAAAATGTATCTAAGTAATCAATACCCTCTGTTTGATTGAAACCTTTAGCCACAAGTCTGGCTTTAAATCTGTCAATAGTACCATCAGCCTTTCTTTTTGCTTTAAAAACCCATTTGCAACCAATTGGTTGTTTAGAAGGAGGGAGAGAAGTTACAGTCCAAGTTTTATTAGATTCCATAGCCTGTAATTCTTCATTAATAGCAGTAACCCATTCTTTATGTTTTATAGCTTGTTTATATGTAGATGGTTCAGAAAATGATGATATGTTACAGATAAAAGACTTAAAAGGAGGGGAAAGTTTGGTGTAATCCAGAACCTTAGAAATAGGATGTTTGGTGTGATTGAATTGAGTGGAATTACAATGGTAATCCTGAAGATATGTGGGAAGTTTAGACTGTCTAGATGACCTTCTTAGGGGTTGGAAAGTTTCTGGTTCAGTGGAATGTGTGGGAGTGTGATCATGAGGAATGGGAGGAAGGTCAGAGGGGGGGATGTCATATAAGGAAGTAGGAATAGGAAGTGAACTGGTGGGTAAAACAGTAGGAGGGATAGGTGTATCAGTGGGTATAGGAGGGGAGGTTGAATGGAAGGGAAAAGTATCTTCATGGAAGATAACATCCCTGGACATGAATATTTTAGTAGTAATATTATCCATGAGTTTATAACCCTTAATTCCAGGAGCATAACCCAAGAAAGTGCAGGCCTTTGCTCTTGGTTCAAACTTTTTCCTATGTTCAGATAGAGTTGATGCATAAGCCAAACATCCAAAAGTCCTTAAAAAAGAATAGTCAACAGATTTTTGATAGAGTAAGGAATAAGGACAGGACATTTGTAAAAGAGGGGAGGGAGTTCTATTCATGAGAAAAACAGAAGTGAGAATACATTCAGACCAATAAGTGATAGGAAGTCTAGATTGAAATAATAGGGATCTAGCAATATTAAGAATGTGTTGGTGTTTCCTTTCTACCACAGAGTTTTGTTGAGGTGTCTGAACATTAGAAAACTGATGAATGATACCCAGATCAGAAAAAAGTTTAGAAAAAAATAACTCTTTAGCATTATCAGACCTAAAAATTTTAATGGTGGTGTTAAACTGATTTTTGATCATATTGATAAATTTAGGTATGAAAATAGAAGCTTCAGATTTATTGTGTATAAGATATATCCATGTGAATCTACTATAATCATCAACTAAAGTTATAAAGTATCTAAAACCATTATAAGAAGTAACATGGTAGGGACCCCAAATATCACAATGCACAATCTCAAAAGGAATAGAAGACATATTATTCATAAAAGGAAAAGGTAAACGTTTCTGCTTAGCAATAGGACAGATGGAACAATGATCAGTTTTAGCAGAATCTGAAATTTTAAGTACATTCTTTAAAGGAGACAAAACATTATGTGATGGATGACCTAATCTAGCATGCCAAGTAGCTGTAGAAACTACTTTATTACAAATGAGTGTAGGGGGGATGTCTTCTAAAATGTATAGTCCATGGAATAATCTACCCTGTCCAATCATCTTGAGAGTCTGATTGTCCTGTACATAAAACATATCATGTTTGAATAAAATAGAATGCATGGTATGTTGTAGAATAGAACTGACAGAGAGGAGATTGAATTTAAAATTAGGAACAAACAGAACATTGTGAAGAGTTATGCCAATAGAGAGTTGGACTGTGCCAATGAAATGAACAGATATAGAAGAATTGTCAGGTAAAAGAATGCTGGTATTAGATGCAGGAAGCAAAGTTTTAAAATTAGATTTTTCAAAGCAAATATGATTAGTTGCTCCTGAGTCTATTATCCAGGAATTTTTAGGAAATAAAACATTAGGAGGGGTTGATGAGCAAATACCTGTGTTGGTAATCATGTTAAAAGCATTGACAGGAGACTCACATGCTGAAGGGGAAGATTCCTGTGAAGATGATGGATTGGAGAATATGGAGGATAGGTGGGAATATTGTTCTGGAGTTAATGACTGAACACAGTTTTGAAGTTCAGGCTGAGGAGAGACAGTGGAGGAGACACTGTTAGTTGAAGATGTATTATGTGATTGCCTGTAATTGTTTGATCTATATCCTGGTGGATAACCATGGATCTTGAAGCATGTCTCAATAGTATGTCCAGGCATATTGCAATGGGTGCAATATGGCCTGTTTTTGCCCTTGAAGGAATTATTAGGTGGCCTGGGAGATTGGGTATATGGTGGTCTGGGGTTGTTATTGGAAGGTGGTTTGTATGACTGTGTGGTATTTTGATTTCTGGGGGTAGAGAATTGTGGGTTTGGGTTGATTGAGAAGGCCATGGAGTTCTTTGGGTCCATGCTAGGGGATGGTTTTTGAATAGAGAGTTGCTTCTCTTCTTGAATGATCATGGCAAGAGCCTTGTTGACTGTTGGTAAAGGTTCCATCAATAGAATCTGACTCCTAGTATGTGAAAGAGAGTCATCCAGTCCCATGAGAAAAATGTATAGATATTCATGCTGGAAATATTCCTCCAGTTTGCCACAGGTACAAGCTGGTCTGGAATTGAGAATTTCATCCCAATATACCTTGAATTTGGTATAGTAGGTATTGACAAATAAGTGTTCTTGAGTCAATTTGAGGAGATCCCTGCGTAGTTGGTATAATCTTGGGCCATTGCCCTGTTTGAACCTTTCTTTTAATTCTGCCCAGAGATCACTTGCAAGAGTGTGATATTGGATGCTTGATTCTATGTCAGGAGAGACTGCATTCATTAACCAAGCAAGAACAATGGTGTTATTCCTTTCCCAGTAATTAATGAGGACTGGATCTGTGGTTGGTTTAGGAATAGAGCCATCCACAAACCCCAGTTTATTTTTGACGGTTAAGCTCATTGTCATGGCCCTACTCCATGACTGAAAATTATCCTCTGTAAGTTGTTTATTGACAAGAGTTAGGCCTCCACCATCAGCAGGATGAAGGTAGTAGGGACTAGAAGGGTCCTCTACTGCTGGTCTCTGTCTGATGATGGAAGTTTCAGTGTTTGGGTCAGTCATAGTGAGAAGAAATGAGAAGAAAAAGTGTGATTATTGTGAATCTGGAGAAAGAATAATGAAAGAGAGAAGAAAAACCAAGAATCTTGAATTTCTTGATTAGGGATTTTGTGGTGATGAATAATCTGAAAATATCTGTGTGTATGGCTTTGAATTATGTGAATTTTGTGTATGAATGAGAAAAGAAGAGAATAATTGACTGGATGGTTTGATATGTGTAGGAGAAGAAAAAAAAAGAATGGAAGAATAACCCTGGAGTAATGGTTGCCGGAGATAAAAACTCGCCGTAGAAGATGAAGATCAGATCGGAAAACTGAAACTGAAGATTATGATGGCCGGAGAAGAGAATATCGCCGGTGATGAATTATGATTTTACTGCTGATACCATATCAATTTACAATATGTAAATCATATGAAAAAGAACGTGAACTGTTTTGAATTAACATAGAGACAAAATAAATTCTTGTGTATTGTATATTGAATAATGAATTGTTAGTTACAAAAATAATTAACAGCCCTATATATACAAGTTAGTTATAACCAAACAGGCGGTGGTGAACATAGAATGGGCAAAAGAGTAAAAACATAATTACATGAAAGAAATAATAACAAATAAAATAACACTAATTCTACAATCCCTATTACGCCTCTGATTTGGGAAATTTCAAATATCTTCATCTTCTTCTTCAATTCCAACTCTTTCCTCTTCTTCAATTTTTACTTCATCTTCTTCTATAATCCTTGAATTCTGTATGTTTGATAAAGATCAAAAGATATTTTGTGTTATAATCTTTAACTCAATTCAAAATACATTTATTAAAAACTGACCTCATAGTAAACATATCAAAGCAATAACACATAATCACACAAATACAATCAAATAAAGTTGCAACTACATAAATAAACGAGGGAATTGCACTTTTCATACCAAACTTTTACCTACTTTATACATTTCATACCATACCTTTCAGAATGACACATTTCATACCAAAATCGATCAACCTTTTTCAATTTTGGTACCACCGTTAAATATTGGATGGAACCCCTTAAGTCACACTTTTGAATTCTTAGGGGGGGATATTTGCAATTGGTCAGGGGGGAGTTTTGCAATTATATCCACCATCTCCACCACCTCCACGTAATTTTCAATTTCCCGGTGACTCCGGCCACCATTAAACCTCTCCTTGGTGGCTATAGCTTCGTCTTGACCTCCTCTACAAAGATGATACACTATTACGTTGTTTCAGATCCATCCCGTCACTTTTATTTCAAATCTATGAATTTTAACGTTTTCGATTTTTATTCCGCCGCCGGCAGAGGAGGTCGACCCACCGTCTAATACCTACCGCCGTTCATTCCCCTTGGTGTTGCGGTTCTTTTGCCACCAACCTCATCCATTTTCATCAAGTATTGAAGAAATCCCCAATTTTTAAAATTTAGGTTACTATTCATCATCTTCTTCGCGAATTTTTTTTTTTTTTTTTCCTGAGAGTTAACGGATTCCATCCAATATTTAACGGTGGTACCAAAATTGAAAAAAGTTGATCGATTTTGGTATGAAATGTGTCATTCTAAAAGGTGTGGTATGAAATGTATAAAGTAGGTAAAAGTTTGGTATGAAAAGTACAATTCCCTCATAAATAAACTCCAAAATGTATTTACACATCAACTATAAAATCCAAATCGTAACACTACAATCAGTGTTTTGTCTAACACATTTTTTTCCACCAAAGGGATGGAGAAAAATATGTAAAAAACATGTTGGATAATAAAGGGTACTAATGGTATTACATTATTTATATTTAGAGCAAGTTTATATATTGATTGAATATGTTAACTCCATTAAAATTTTAAAAAATTGAGTTATGGATGAACTGGACTAAATTGTCCTGTTCAATACTTAAGGAAATGTTGCATGATCCATTCTTTAAAGTATTATTTGAAAAAAATGTAAATCAGATGAAATTATTAAAAGTAAATATTACTCAATAATTTCATTTCTATTGATTCAATAAAAAAAATTGGTGTTTTTATGTACAATATTTTCTGCTAAATTTAATCGAAATTTGATGCATGTTCCACGTGAGACTTTTTCTTTCTTTCTTTCTTTTCTCTTTTTCATTTTTTATGAATGAATATATAGAGAGATAGACTCAGATAGTCCAATCATAAATTCATAACCACAGGCAGAAAAGAAAAGAATACAGTGATGGGTTCTTCAACAATTCTGTACGATCAACTCAAGGTCACCAATTTCTTTAATTTTCCCCAAAATCATTTATCATTTTCAAAATTCTCATGAACTAAACACCGTTAATTTTTGATAAAAACAGACAGCAGAGCCATTCTTCGTGCTAGCAGGTCCAAATGTGATTGAATCAGAGGATCACATTCTCCATATGGCCAAACATATCAAGGCCACTACTTCTAAGTAGTTCCATTTATCATAATTTCAGTTTAATTTGGAGTTAAATTGATTAAAAATTTACTGAATTCCGTCTTAATTGTAGGCTTGGGTTGCCACTGGTTTTCAAGTCGAGCTTCGATAAAGCTAATAGGACGTCTTCAAAGTCGTTCCGAGGCCCTGGACTGACCGAAGGGTTGAAGGTATTTGATAATGTTATTTATTATGTGTTTTTTTTTAATATATAAAATAAATGTGAGAATGTGATGCCTAAAATTATCAATTTTTGTGTGTATATGCAGATCCTTGAGAGGGTGAAAACAACGTATGATATTCCGCTAGTTACTGATGTGCATGAGACAGTTCAGGTTTTGTGTTTCACTTGGATTTTTTCTTGGTTATGAACGAAAGGGATCAGGATAAAACCGCATTCATCACCGAGCGAGGAGTCTACTGTTTCATTGTTATGCCCTTTGGCCTAAGGAATGCAGGTGCAACGTACCAAAGGTTAGTCAATATGATTTTCAAAGAATTAATAGGGGAAATCATGGAAGTTTATGTAGACGACATGCTCGTAAAGAGTATGATGGAGGAAGACCACATAAAGCATCTCGATCGATGCTTTGGAATTCTAAGGAGATACGGAAAATTGAATCCAGCAAAATGCACTTTTGGTGTGCGGTCGGGAAAGTTCCTCGGTTATCTCGTCCATGAAAGAGGAATCGAAGCCAACCCAGAAAAATTCGAGCAATTACCGATCTGCAACCACCAAGAAAACTCTCAGATGTTCAAAGTTTGATCGGAAAGATTATTTCATTAAATAGATTCATTTCACGGTCTGCCGACAAGAGTCTACCGTTCTTCAAATTGTTGCGAAAGTCTAAGGATTTCGAATGGAGTGCTGAGTGTGACAAGGCTTTTGAAGATCTGAAAACATACGGTTCTTAGCTTTCAGTGTAGGGGTGAGCACGATCCAAATTGGAACCGAATTTTCGATACGGACAGTTTATTGATCGAATTTTTAGTCCGATAAACGATTCTCAACCCCAGAACCGGTCTAACTAGTCTTTCAGTTCTCGATAGAACCTATCGATTTCCCGAACCAATTTTATCAAATTTTTTTTTTTATTAAATTCGGCCCATTACCCATTACCAATTTGATTTGTCCCATTACCAATTTGTTCAATTTTTCTTCTTATTTCCCAAAAATAAAAAAAGAAATCGATTCATATGTTTAACCAAATTCTTTCTTTCCTTCACAAACCCTAGATTCCACCTCCGCCGCCTTCAAGACTCGGAGCCACCACCGTCGGCCCTCAAGATATATGCAAGTTCTTAATTTTTTAAAGTGATTAAGTTTTTAATCTTATCGGTGTTTGATTTACTGAAATTTTGATTAATCTTATGGAATTTTGTTTTCTACTGGTATACTAGATTTTCTTTAATTTGTTAGATCTGGGCTTTCTTTGATATATATATATATATGAACATTTGTTAGCAGGGTGAGCATTTGTTGGTATTTGATTTAGGATTAGGTTTAATTAGCATTAGCAACTACTAATTATTGGTTGTATCTGATAATTAGAATATTTAACTAGCTCCTTGGCACCCTTTTCAATCTCATGCATATACAGAACAAAATAAATTACTTGAAACTTTTCAGTTTAAAATTCATCCTCCAAATGCTGTATTTGATTAATTTGGATTTAGTAGAAAATGTCAAGTTGTTCACTTGTTTAGCCTTAGAATAGTTCATAGGACAATATAATTCATCAGTCACATTTTTAACTTCAGCATATGACTTTTCAGTTTTCAGCACTCAACACTGTATTCCCAATCCACAATGGAGTGACCTTATACTGTTCGTGTAATTTTTTTTTTTTTTTTTGGCATTTTATTCTGTTTCTTTTGTGGGTTGATCGTATTTCCACTACTATTGTTAATGTCATCAATCTGATAAATAAATAAAATATATTTTACATCTATTTTTTTCGGATCTATTCATCCAAATACAAGACGATTTTTTTACATTCCTTTTCTGTTCTTTTGAATTTTATTCTGTTTCTTTTGTGTGTTGATGATATTTCCTCTACTATAGTTGATATCAACCACCCGATTAATGAAATTTTGACATTAATTTTTAGATCTGTGCATAAAAAAGTAATTTTTTTGAAACTATGTATAGTAGAGAAATTATCACCAATTTAAAATTAGTTCTTTTTTACATACTATTGTTTAATCTTAAATTTTTGCAATTTATTTTGTTTCTTTTATGGGTTGGCGATACTGTTGAAGTTTTAATTTTATAATAAATAAGTTTTTTATCCGTTCCTTGATAGACAAAGAGTTTCATTGTGTATTATCTTTTATTTAGAATTATAGAGAGTTGACAAGGATATTAATATTGGCTTTAAATTGTTGTTTCTTTGAAATGTTCAATTCCTTGATTTTTTCAGATCTCTGTAGTTTTGTTTGTTGTTCGAATTTTGCAAAAGTTGGAAAGGAATGGATTGCAAAAAGGCAGGGGCTTGTATTGATTTTTTGCAATACCTTGAAACGGACATCTCCTTATATATAATGAGTTTCTTACATGATCCAGCTGATCTAGTTCGTGCAAGTTCCGTCTCACACTTTTGGCAGCAATTTGGTGAGTAAATTTTTATATTTATGTTAAACAAATTTTATTATGTATGATTTTGCTAAGTTATGAGCAATACTGCTACAAATAACATATGTTAATAATATGTTGTTCACCTCACCAGTGATTGAAAATGGATTTGCAAAAGAGTTGTGCTTGAAAACATTCTCGGGATGCTCTAATTTTGTTGGTACAGTTAATGAAAGTAAAGGGAAGAATAATAGTCTTGAGACGGATCATCAGGTTTATGCTGCTCTACTTTACGCGTTTACATTCACCGCTAACAAATATCCTAGTCAAAGCATTGCAGTAACTCGCAGTATTCCAAACATTCTACGACTTGATGATCGTACATATTGGTGTAGTACTGGTCAAAGGAATGCCAATGTGCCAGAGACGTTTATCTATATACTAAGACGTCGCTTATATGCTTTTACTGAAATTAAAGTTCTTCATTGTGAAGGTAAGCACCTATTATTGCTAGCAACCATTTGCGTATGTTTTCCCAATTCTTACTTCTTCTTCTTTGGTCTTCACGCATATTTAGTTAACTATAAAATGTTAATTCATTCTTATTCAGCGATAGGAAGCCCCGAGGTATTCTCTGCAAAATCTCTGAGATTTAGAATTGGTCATGCGAAATCCCCAAGAGAGAATGCATTGTACCCGATTACTGATGACAGAGTCGAGTGGACTTACACTTCACCAGAGTTCCCAGTGAAGCAGGAGCATAAGCTTCAATCGTTTAAGTTACCACAACCTGTACTTTGTTTGGGTGGATATTTAAAGATTGAGTTCTTGGGTAGGGTTCAAAGACATCAAAAAGATGGATTGTTCTATATATGGTATGTGAAGTTTTGTTCCATAAACTTAATCAAAATGTGATTTGATCATATTAACTAATGTCTATATGTGATACAATGATATATAAATTTGGGGTAAAATATAAAAATATCTCGTGTTTTTGGTAGATGGAAAAAGAATCCTATGTTGATGTATTTTAATTAGAGAAAATCCCCATGTTTACTTTTTATTAGCTCACTGCACCCATTTGAATATTAAAGATGAATTTGTCAGTTCTCATTCGAATCAAGAAGAATAATCACTTAGAGTGAGTGAAGTACATTGCGTCCTGGGAAGGTTTGCTTATAATAATAACATAGATTTTTTTTTTCCCAATTAAACATGAACTTTGTTCTTGCATTGTGATTATGAGGTCTCTAATTCACTTGCATTGTGCAGTTTGATATATCTTCAAGCTGTAGGATATCGTTTATTTCCCGCATTTGAATCAAAGATACACGAACGATATGGGGAGTTTTTGTTGCTGTACAACCCTGACAAGCTTGGAAGGTCTTTGGGTCATGTTTTTAAAGCTCTACATTAAGGGGACGTTTGGCCTGACGAATGAGTGGTTAATTTCCACATTTAAGTAATTTAATATGTATAAAACAATTTTGTTGAATGATATAAACATAATGGTTATTTATTTTATTCACCGGAAAAGGAAAATTAATCAAATTAAATTAGAGTAATTACATTTAACATTATAAAAGCAAATAGATTACATATTAATATTTTATTTTACAAATATATTCACGTGTTTTATTAATATAATCGATATACTTTTTACAAGAATGGCCTAAAAATTATTCAATCAATACATAATATAAGGAGTCTTCCTTTTAAAAAAATAGCATCACTTGCATCAAAGTTAAATAAATTACTGAATAATTGTGCGCTAGAAATGTTCTGGCCTCAACTTTTGAAATTAATCTTTAGATATATAAATAAAATAAACATAAACAATATTATGTAATAAAAACTTAAAGTTTTATTTATCTAATTTAATTTAACATAACTAATATATTACATATACTGATTTACAAATTCATTCAAAAGATAAATTAAACATATCTCAATTTCCGAGGATGGTTAAGAGAAGTTTGTTTATATAGGCTATCATATCGGACCTAATTCAAAAAGTTCATGGACGAGAACAACCAAAATATTATAATGTAAAATTTCGAATATATTTTATAACGTGATGTTCATACAATACTACATATGCATAAGGTCGAAATCGTGCTCTGAGAAGTCGCGCAAAATAATTTTAACTAAAAAAAATTATATTAAATTTTGTTTCAATACGAATGTACATCTTAGATGTCTGTAAACCAAACTTAATGAATAAAGCTTCTTTTAAAATTATGTTATAGGAAATCCTTTTTTCATTTACTCATGAGCTCAGTTCTTTTAAAATTCTCTTTCCAATTCCAAACATGTTAATTAATTTGAAATAGAACAGATTAGCAAGAATGTTAATTACAATAATCCGATGGCGTAAATGTATATATAGATAACAAATAAAATCCTAAATTAAATTTTATAAAAGATGAACCATAAATATGTCGCTTTCATCGGCGAAATTTTGTGGAAATTATAATATTTCTAGCATTGATTGATGTCCTATTTCATTCACCAAAGCTTTATTAAAACAAAATCGAATATTCTTTAACTTTAGGCTAATACACAATAATAAGAATAAAAATATGATAAAATGAATATTTTATTAATCAGAATACTGTTTACAAATATTTATTACAAATTATACGACCTATACATAATATTAGAAAGAGATGATATAAAAGTGAGAAGAATTATAAGGTCGGAAAATGAAGAATAATGAGGACGTCGGACAAGTGAGATAGAAGAATGAAAAACAAAGATTGGAAAGAATGAGGAAATCCGTTCGAGATAAAGATGGAAAGTGAGAGAGAAGTTAAAATAGAGAAAAAAACAAAAATTAAGTTGATGTGATAAAAGATAATCGAACAATTTCAAAATATAACAAACTGACCATGAATGAAACTATTACTTCACATGAAAAGATAAATGATATTTGGACAAGTTTGGGATAAAAGATTGAAACTGCTATTAATCATAAAATTTCTTTACTCCCTCGAACTCTTCTTCTTTTCCAGGATGGAGCCAGTATATAATGCTTTAGTATACTAGTCGCAAGGTATCCATCAATAGTCCTCCGAATCAGCGTTGTGCTGATGTGCAAAACACAACTATCCTCAATCCAAAACACAACTTGATTAGAAATTATGATATATTTCAAGTTGGGTGGCATATCTTGGATTATAAGATATTTCTACTTCCACCCATACCAACTCATCCTTTACATATAAATTATCCTTACCCAATTTTATCATCTTTACTTTTCTACAACAATATATTGATGCAAGTATATTTCGTATTATCGTTCTGGAAGTAAATTAAAATCATTCAATTTATAGTAGCAATGATAAGGATCTAACAGACAAGAACTAATTTATTAGATAAAAGGCGTAGATTTTACAACTGGAAACGTGCCCACATACTTAAAAAAAAAAAGATTAAATTTTTTTATTAATATTATAAAAATTGATATTGTGTCAATATTCTATGTAATTTGCAAGTTTATATGAAGTACTTTGCTTCTTATAATTAAATATATGAAATCTCTGTACATATAAACGTATAGTTTATTTACTAATACTGTATTTTATTCATATATTAAGCAAGATGTTCTTATCAACTATTTTAAATAAAAAATCTCCCTAAATTAAACTTCATAAAAATTCCCCTTAACAATGCTGAAATATAAAAAAATATTTAGATATATTCGATGATAAATTAAGAATTTGAAATATGCATATATTTATTTATTTAAATAAATATAATGTTTTTGAGTAATAATAGCAACGTGTCGCTATCTAGAATAAAATATCAACACGAAACATTGTTAGTAGAGGATGGTATTTAATGATACTAAAAAATAGATTTTTAATGAATATATGCCCACATACAATATATAAAAATATAGGAGTATTATTACTCTACACTTCCACCAATGCATGTCAACATTGGGTAGTACAGTCAACTCTACCCAAGGATATTCATTATTAGCGGCAGGAGCATGTAAGTAGAGAAAATAATTACTTTACTGCAAAATATCTGCAATTTGGGCAAGTTTTGCACTTTGTCTTATGAAGATTTAAAAATTTACATTTTTCCCCCCAAAATAAATTTTTTGTTCATCCAAGCCCGTTAAATTTAAATGTAGCAAAAAAATTAGGACAAAAATCCAATCAAATGGGTTCGAAATTTTTGAGGCATTACAGTTTTTTATTTTATTTTTATAAACAATATATGAATTATTGTAATATATAAACGTATAGTCTATTTACTAATATTTCATTCAAAAAGATTAAATTAACAAGCATAAAACAAAAAGGTATCTACTTATTTATTGTCAGTACATTTAATAAGACGTGCAAGTTCAGCTAATGTTGAAGCTTTCAATTAATTTAACTCTATGTATGTAATTTTAAACCTCTCCTTTAATAAGTATAGTTGCAAAGGTGGGAACTTTTCCTGTAATAAAATTTACACCATTATCTCATAATCTCCTGGTCGTTGAATCTTTACCATAGTTACTATAAATTAGCTTACTCCAATTAGATTTAATAATTGATAATATGAAAAATATTTGAAATATTTTTATTTAGAAAAGGAATCTATTTTAATTGTTTTTTCTCAATTAAAATAATTAGAACACTTCCTAATTAGTTTTATTCTACTTAATATTATTATATCAGGAATCCACGACTTTAAATGAACTGTTCATCACTGTTCGGAACACATTTTAGTCTTCATTAGGGTGAGCACGGGACGCGATTAACGGTCCCATATTATTTTTATTCATTAATTTTTCATCACCTAACAAATTAATATTACAATATTACGTAATCATATTTCGTCATTTCCTTTTGCTAAATCATATCATTTTGAATTCATTATTACATTAAACATATCATCAATTCATCATAACTACTATTTCAAATATATCCAAGTACGGTCAAAAAGTAAAATCACATAGCGAGCAATTGATAAAATACAATCCACATTGACTCTCTATAAGAATAATCCAAGCTAAATACTATCTATAGCTGATACAAAAATAATTTATCCAGGGCCACGCTTAAATTATTCAAAAGTTATAACTTTTTTAAATAAATAAAAGTCTAAAATTGACCAATAATTAATAATAACTAATGTAAGATTCAAAATAAATATTAGGGTAAAATTCAAAAGATAATTCATTAGATTATATTAATTAATTATATAAGTAAAGTGTATAAATTATGTAGTAATAATATTTTGTCTCGTAGTCCCGTAATAAAATACGGGTGTTCAAGTTCGGGTCGAACCCAACGCTCATTCCTAGTCGTCATACAGATGTGATCTATAAATTGGGGGGGACCATTCCTTTTTAGTCTTACACACAATCATCCAAACATGTATCTCTCCAGATACACTCGGACACAGAAATTTCCCGAGTTTCCCTTATTCATCAAATCGACGAGGAGAGCTTTCTTTATCTTCGCACCTCCTCGTCATACCCGCCCTCCTGATCGAGAAGAGGGATTTAAATTTATTCGATTGGGTGGTATCGGTAAATGGCAAGCCCTAATATGTCGGCCTCGTGGTTCGAATGGGTGGGATCGGTAAGAACAACGAGGTCGACACTGGCGACATCTTGATATTTTGGTGCTCAGAAATGTATTGCCTTCGTTCTGAGTGTTGATGTATTGAGGCTTCGTCGTGGGTAGCAGGTCGGTGGTGTTGTCGAAGCAATGGAAGCCAATCAGATGGTTGAGGAATTAAACTATCGATCTCCTATCCGTAATTTTTTCCTCTCCTATCACTCGGCGAGAGCAGAGAGACTCGCTGTCCTTTGCTAACACCATCGAGATCCCGAAGAGTCGTCTCGGAAATGCACTGATCAGTGAGAGAAAAAGCTATAGGCGTACATTTAGGAAGACGCGCTCAAGAGTCGTGGAAGTTCATCAAGGTCTTCATTAAGCTAACGTCGGAGTATCAATGTCCACACCACTAAGAGACGAAGATTTTTATATGTTATAGGTTTTCGATTTTCATGTAATTAATTGAGTACGTAGTTGTAATACTTTTAAATTTGTTGTACTATGATCACTTGTTGGAATACAAATTTCTATCATTTTGTCGATTTTTATACCTTCTTTCTTCTCATATAAAAGGAATACATCAAGAGATTATTATCTTCGAAAAAGCATTTTTAGGCATCCGCAAATCTAGTCCATCACTTCAATAATCCAAGAGTTCGCTCCAGTTATTAGCTTTGATCGCGCTTTGTTATGAACACTTTCAAAGTAGATGATTTTAGTTACAATAATCTGTAGAATAATAAATTATTTAGAAGCAAATATATATAAAATAAAATAAAATATGTTCAAATACTGAAAATGAACGTAAATATATTTAAGACAAATAATAAAACTAAGCATAAATGTTTGAGAAGTATATACAGAACAAAAATGAGTTTGAAAATTAAGTAACGAATAAGTTACAATGAAGTAAAGAAGTTTCAGCTTATTAAAAGTATTACAAAGCTATATTTATTTTGAACAATTTTTAGTTTGGAAAGAATATAGAAAGCTTTTGATTTAGCTTAGCTATCCAACGTTCCGCGATTAAAAAAACGAAGAAAGTCAAATTATATTAGCTGAAGGTATGTTAGCAACATTTTGATATGATATGGAAATGCTTGCAATGTTATTATTGATTTGCAAGGATAAATTTCATTAATTAAACAAAATAATTAAAAGAATACTATTAATCTTTACCTTGACGCTTAAAAAAATGGCTTTGGTAGCAAAAAAGAAAATCTTTCATTTCTTCTGGATTATTGAAAAAAGATTTTCTATATTAATATTTCTAATAAGTCTCTCGTCTAATGAGATATATCCATATATATGATGGTGCATTAATTAAAATAGTAAAAAAAAAATTCCTTGCCAAGTTACTTTGAAAATTGACTTCCAAAATCTTGGTTGTAAAAAATAGTTTTGTAATTTCAAGATTCGATGAGTGTTTTGTTGTGGTATCATTGAGACTATGTAACGATATTGTTAGTTATATAGAACAATAAAACAATTTCAAATATAAATCACGATCTTAACTTTTGAAAAAGTTTTAATAAACAAAATTTTTTAATCTAAATTTATGGCAAAGTAATATATATATATATATATATATATATATATATATATATATATATATATATATATATATATATATATATATATATATATACGTGATTAAACAGTCTTTAAAAAAAAGTAAAATATAATTATTACGATAGCAGAGCATAAGATTTTTTTTCCCAAAAAGGTTAATAGATGATGTATACGCAAATATTAGAGGGAATATAATTAAGGCATAGCACTATGTAAGATGCAACCGCGAATAAAAAAAATATCAAAAAACCGACACACCGGGAAAAGAACAAATAAATGCTAACCGCCATACGGAATGATTTAAGTACTTAGTCACTAATAAATAGGCCAGTTAACATTGGTAATCAAACTTTGAAAATATGCTGAAAATAACAGAATTGTACGTGAATGATTTAACTTAACAACGATTACTATTCAAAAAAAATTAAAACTATAACGATACATCTTTTCATAGAAGCTTCAAACGTCGTATCTACTCATCTTTCCCAATGAGCTTTTCAAATTCCCGAAAAAACTCAGGAGTCTTATTAATTTATATATATTTATATATATTCAATATACACAAGGATTATATTTCCACACCTATATTGCTCGAAAGTAGTTATTCCATTTTCTCCAGATAAGCAAAATCGTTCTAAAGTTTTTTTATTTTTTTAATTCATATAATGATAATAATCGGAATTTCTTATGAACATGTTTGTAATCTATGCCTAACAAGAAAAATGGAAAGTTCGTACAGCAAACACCTTGAAGATATTAAATTACTTATAGAAACGAAGAAAAAATAGCTTGAATCTCTCACCGAAGCCGAGGATTATGAAAATGTGGTGTTATTATAATTTTTTTTCATAGGCATCGTTAAAATTATACAAATTTATATAAATTTATAATGCACGCAGAAATCCAATGCACTAAAAGCTGCTATCGAGGACTACGAAAATTGTGAGAAAAAATTATTTTAGTTGGAAAAAAAACAGAATGTATGTTTATATACCTTGGAATATTGAATATAATTTTTCTGAATGGGTAAAAACTATACTAATTTGAGTTTTCAATTACAGAGAGAAACGAAGGTAATCCTACATAAGGTCAAATTAAATGATATTTTGAAATTATCATGGTTGTAAAGAATAATATTACTATATTAAATAAATAAATATTTAAATTATTGTTTAGATATATAAAACAGTATTTAATTGAAAATAGTTGTTTTATATACCAATTTCACTATCATCCTTAATAAAATCCAAAAAAAATATTAACTAAATTATCTGCAATTTCAGCACACAAAATCTGCACAATTATTTACCGATATTAATATATTTGATGATGATTTAAACATTTTTAAAATAAATTTTCAACAACTATTTAAATCAAAATGTAGCACACATATAAGAAAATTAGACCATCACTAAATATAAATATGACACTAATTATTACTTATTTTATATAAATATGACATGACATGAATTGGAATAATATATATTTGGAATTTTCGTTTAATAGGACCACATGGTCGATCCCTTGATATTTCTTATCCCGTATTTCATAAAATTATATTTTTGTTCGCGCATTTTAAAAATATTTTATACTTTAATATCACATTAATTTTATAATATTTTGCTTTTGCTTAATTTTAATTTTTAATAATATCATGCACTCTTAATCCATAAACTAATCACTATTTAGCACATTTGTTCCAGTAAATTATCTCGGGTTATACTTTTGATCCTATAGTACATGTATAGACAAATTAATCACTATATTTTACTGCATAGTTAATCTATATATTTGATGCTTTCTATTATTAATTAACCGTTTTTGTTTTTTTTCTTTATTTTATATTTGAACAATTTTTTCGTTTGTCTTTTAATTCGATTTCCATTTATTTTTCGGCCCACGACTAATTTTTTTCCCTGGCTATAATATATACATTGTAATGGTGGAAATATTTAATTTCGATACAACAGATGTACCATTGCAATGTACATAGTATAATCGATATTTTGGTCGACGTATATAATATCGACCAATCTTTTTATGTTTTACTGCCGAGAAAAAAACCTATCTCTTACGGAGATAAAACATTGGTTATAAAACGTTGAAGAAGTCAGTCGAAGACAGTATATTTATTCTTCTCGAAAAAATAGTTCACAACATTGATCGGAAAACACATACGGACTTGGTGAAGAAACAAGCGTAATAAAACGCATATTCAACGTAGCAAATAAAAACATAATAAATAGCACTATACTGGATAAAATTTCGTATTATATATTTTATTATTCTATATTCTTAATAACTATGATGTATTTATTTAGTTTTAGTATAATAAAAACCTTATCATAACAATGACTAAATGAGTCGACCTAGATTTCTCACAGGTATTAGTCAACTCATTATCTTTACCCTTTACGTGTCTATTGACCCGAGTTGGAATGCTCTTGCAAATACTTTTTTGATCGACTAAAGGAGAGAAGAAATGAATATAAATAAAATTTGGATGATAATGCTCAGTGTCAATGTATTCAACTAAGGACAATTAAATATCTAACAAATTTCTATCTAATAGCGATTATATTTGTAAAACAAATGAATATATTTATAAAATAAAATATTAATTAATAAACTATACGTTTCTGCATTCCAATATTACATATATTTATTTAAGCTTTTATAAAATTAAATGTCATTATTTTAAATTAATTTGATTATTTGATCCTATTTTAGTCAATAAAATAAATAACCACTATATTTAAGTATTCACGCAAGACAATGACTGTGCAAAATGAAAATATTAAATCGGCCTATCACAAACACTGAATTGAAAAACATCGATGATGTTCATCGGATTTTTATGGTTGATGGATGTTATTCCCGATAGATGTTATTCCCGATAATACAATGACAACAAATTGAAGAAGAATGCTGTAAAGACATTAATTCATAATCGGAAGAAGTAAATTAAAATAGATTCCTTTTGAAAATGAAACTTTTTTAAATATCTTTAGAGGTTTGTATTCTGTATTAACAATACTTTTAATATTAAAAATAATTGATAACTCTTTACCATTGCTTCATAAAACAATCTGTTGTGTAAACACAAGAGTAAAATTGAAGCTAATTAGGGAAGTACAAAAGTATTCATGTCGTTTTTAAATCAACAAAGCTCAATCTAAGATAACTGGAATTAATATTTGCAAATATTTAGTAAAATCTAAAAAACATGATAATAATAAAAATATGAGAAAATTAATATTTTATTAATCAATAATTTTTACAATAATTGGTTACAAATAGTTAGATCTAAACAAAATATTAGAGTTCTATCTTTGGAAAGCCTTATATGTGGTTTCTTGTGTGGAGGTTCGTTCACAAAACAAATTTTCCATTACCGCCCATAATGATGAGGGGTATTTCGGATTCTCTATTTCCAGAAGTCCGGGCAAGATCGAAGGTCATGAATTCCGACCTCGGAAGCGTAAAATCAAGCCCATAGCACATAGCGATCTCCTCCGATCTTTCAGAAAGAGCCCAGGATCGGAAATTACTGTTGGGCCGAGCTCAGGCCCAGGCCTGTGGGCCGAGAAATGTATCCCTGTGGATGGATCAGCTAGCTCAACATCTCAGCTATAAATACCATAAGCATTTATGACGGCAGACACGATTTCCCAGGTGCACTACCTTCGAGGCTACTGCTCGGAGCTACATAGAAAGTCTAGTTTAGGCTGCTTTATATGTATTTATCCTCTAGCTTGTACGGCATCCTATAATGCTCGGATAGGATCCTCATACTTGTAATCTGTACACTCAAGTTCGGAATACATATTATTGATCTCTTTTCTCCATTTACCTGCACTTATACTGCATTTATCACCACCTTGATCGAACAACGAAAACGCGTAAGATCAATTGGCGCCCACCGTGGGGCCTTATTCGGGTGTTAGATCGAAAAATGCCTACTACGAGGAGAAATACCTATATTCGAGGGGAGCCTTCCCATGCAGCTGGAGCACAAAACTCAGTTAACAATGAGCTCGATAATCTATCTCGAGCGGCTCAACAACCAGAGATTCCACCGGTCATTCCCCAGGATAATGCTCCGATCCACACGACCGTCGTCGATCTGAGATCCATCATAGGCACTATGTGCAGGGAGTTTCTAAACAGTGGAAGGGCTGATCAGTCACCAGTGGATCAGCCAGCAGTTCATGGGAGACCCGAAGTCCCTTCTTCGAACATCTAGAAGGAGAACAGCGTATTACGAACCAAGTCAAACGCACCAGTAACAAACCCTCCCCGAGCTGCTCCATCGAAAAACAACGTCCGATCAGAAATTCCTCCGAAAACGGTACACGATGTGGAAGATTCAGTAGTAGGTGAAAGTCACTATTCTGGTGCTATCAAAGGCAAGAAATCAACATATAAAAGAATTACTGAATCTG
Organism: Penstemon barbatus; assembly: GCA_003313485.2. Lineage (NCBI taxonomy): Eukaryota > Viridiplantae > Streptophyta > Magnoliopsida > Lamiales > Plantaginaceae > Penstemon > Penstemon barbatus. Next base: position 97,179,634 of record CM064883.1, read on the forward strand.
AATTGGAGAGGATGGTGCAAGTGAGAGTAGCCAAGAAATTAGAGAAGGAAGATACGGTGATAGAGATTCGCCGCGCCGCTCATACCGCAAGGCGAACAGAGAATATCACGAATAGAGAAAATATGCGAGAAAACCTCAGAGACAGGGAGGTTGCGAACAGTATCATGCGATGTTCACCATTTTGTCAAGAAATACGCGAAGCTCGAAACACAGAAACGGTACCAACGAGGTTACCACGGTATAACGGGACTACCGACCCCGGGGAACATATAAACAGTTTTATCAATGTGATGAACTTATACGGACATTCGGAAGACTTCTGCTGCAAAATCATGGTTACCACCTTCGAAGGAATTGCCCTTGATTGGTTCGGAAAACTGCCACCGAGCTCTATATTTTCCTTCGATGAGTTTTGCGACAAATTGAAACATCAATTTGCTAGCCAAAGAAAACCTAGATTGCCGGTGAATCATTTGAGAACGGTAAAACAATTGGATGGAGAGACTTTGAGGCAATGGTTAGCAAGATTCAGTATCGAACTTCTGAAAGTTGATACCCCGCAGATCGAATATTTATCCTCCTTGATGTTCGAATTAGCAAGGAATACGCAGTTCGAAAATGCGTTAAGCAACCGAAGTCTTTCGAGCGGATAATGGAAATTGCTGAGAAGTATATGATTCAGGAAGAGATGAATAAGCTAAAAAATGCGCACACCACAAAACTCCCACTCAACAAAAAACAAGATCGAGCTCCTATTCCAAAACCTGGTGATTACGGAGGAGCGAATCGAGGATCTGTGTGGCAACGACTCAATGCTTATAAACCACAGGTACCACCCCAAAGATCGAATGGCTACGGTCCACCCTATGATCAAAATCAACCTCCACGACCTGGAAAGATTCAGTTTACCGAACTAAACAGCTCGAAGGAAGAGGTTTTAACTGTGTTGGAGGAAGGAAATTTAATTCCCGAGGCTCAAAGGATCACCCAGGCAAGACCGGGAGCGATGGGTTATGACCAATATTGTCGATATCATAGAGCTCGAGGGCATAGCACTGAGAATTGTTACCAACTGAAAGTTGAGATCGAAAAGTTAATCGCGCAAGGAAAACTTAAAGAGTTCATTAAAGGAGGTAACTATAACAACCGTTATAGATCCAGGAGCCCTCGTAAATTTGTCAATCAACAAAAGGGAGTCCGGAATCAGACGGATGAGCGATCGAATGGAGTAATAAACATGATTGTTGGTGGACCGGCAGGAGGAGACATCAAAAATGCAAGAAAAGGAACGATGAGATCGATAAAAACGGCTGTCTCTACAAAAAAGGGAATCTTATCCTTGGAATTCCCATCCATGGAAAATCAAGTTATAAGTTCCAGTGATGCAGATTGTCCCTTAGACGTTAATTGGGATACAAATGAAGACGATCCAGATTTTTCCATGGTATTAACCTTGAAGATTGCTAATTATGAGGTCAAAAGAGTGTTGGTCGACAATGGAAGTTCGGCGAACATTATTTCCTCTGAAGCTCTCACACGAATGAACCTTCATCACCCTCGTCTGGATCGAGTAACCACTCCTCTGGTCGGATTCGGGGGATCCGAGATCGTCCCACTAGGAACCATCCTGTTAAGCACAACTCTCGGGAAAAAGCCAAAGAATGTAACAAGAATGATCAAGTTTCTGGTAGTAGATACACCATTCGCTTACAATGCCATACTAGGAAGACCGGCTCTAAATGTCTTCAAAGCAGTTGTGTCTACCTACCATCAAAAGGTAAAATTCCCAACTGAAGGAGGAGTGGGAGAGATGCGAAATGACCAATACATGGCTTGAGAATGTTATAACTCATCTCTAAGCATAAAGAAAAAAGTGGAACCCGAGCTCCCGATGAAAAGGAAAATAATTGAATTGGAATCTGGATCGAAATCACCAGTTCCCGATTGTGAGAAATTACAAGGAAAGAAAGGAAAAAATGTCGACATGAGCATGCAAGCGCCCGATCATAAGAAAGTATCTTTAGTTCCGGGATCCCCTGAGAAATTCACCAAGATCGGAACAGAGTTGAGTGAAGGTATGGAAACTATGCTCATTGAGTTTTTACACAAGAATGTGGACGTTTTCGCTTGGAATTTGGATGATATTGTGGGAATTGACCCACGTGTGATTACCCACTCTTTGGACATCGATCCAAAGGCCAAACCTGTAAGGCAAAAGAAGCGCAATCACGGGCGCGAGAAGGATAAAATAATCAATGCGAAGGTTGATAGGTTATTGGCGGCCGGTCAGATAAGAGAAATTAAATTTACTGAGTGGTCCCAACGAATGTGAATGTCATGTGCATTTGGGGAAAATGGAATCTCTGCTTTATGCGGAACCGGCAAGAAATTACCCTTTGAAATGATTATTGTAGAAGTTCTAGATCAAGTTTGTGTAATTAATTGTCACTGAGAACAAGCTGTTTCTAACTTTTACACCTTAATTTTCTCAGTGTGAAGCAGTTGGCAGGGTTGCCGATATAATCCAGATTCCTGCTTTCTTGTGCCGACAGGTTAGATTAATATTTCTCCATTTTACTAACAATTAAATCCTTCCTTGCTATACATGTATTCATTTTTTATTTTTTTTTGATAGATTTATGCCTGTAGGTTATGTTATTAAATGTGTGTTCTATCTATTAACAGACAGATTTGCTCGTGGCAGCTGCCAAGACTGGGAGGATTATCAACATTAAGAAAGGCCAATTCTGTGCTCCCTCTGTATGTAAATTACCTTTTGTATATTTTAGTTTCCTACCGCGAGTTGTTATCTTCTCCATATCTGTAACCATGACTTTTGTCAATTGTTTTTGTAGGTGATGGCAAATTCAGCTGAAAAGATTCGAATGGCTGGAAATGAAAATGTTATGGTTTGTGAGAGAGGAACAATGTTTGGATATAGTAAGTTCTCCTGCCTTCTTTTTGATTTAGTATATGTAATCTCTTTATGTACATAGTTTATGTGCAATTGATGACAATGAAGTTTAATGGTGTCAAATTCAGAATAGGCATGTCCCAAGTAAAACGGGAAAATGTTATGACAAAAAGTTCTGTAAAGGGTATAGGGTGCTACCACTCTTGAATCTTCACGTATAACCAACTATTTCATTGAAACAGTAACTGAATGTGCACTGAATTCTGTAGATAATTTTTCTAAATATCCATGAAAGGAGGTTGCATTATTGTCTATCAAAGATAAACAGCTGGAAGGTGGGCCGCTAGGCCATAGCGCCCATATATTGAATTTTGGAAATTTTCATGAGCTGTAATGGGTCCATATATAATTATTTGGGATATTAACGGGTCCATATCAACATAACCCTTTATATTTATATTTATATTTAAATACAATTTAGTACCCCTAAAGTATGGATCATGTAACATTACAGTCACTGAAATACTTAACGGGACACTTTAATTTAATCCCGTCCATCCATAATTCGGTTTATATTTTGTTATAGATATGAAGTTTAATACTTTTGTTCTCATTGTACCATTTTGACCTCTATAAATAATTGTAATAACTTTTAACCTTTTCACTACAAGAAAATAATTCAAGACTGACCCACTTCTGTCAATTTTTTTCGGCTACTTTGGTTCAAGAATTAATTTTCTTTTATTGTTTTCAACACTTCAATTAATTCATTTTACATTATTCAAAAAGCATTGCATTTTATTAAGCAAGTAGACAATTTTTCCATGGGAAATCTAGCAAACACACAACTAAAAGGCAAATTTTGTGCTGAAACTTAAAAGTGGATTTGATGGGTTGAAATCCATAGATCTTGAATCGGGGCAAATACGTAGGTTTGTTTCAAGATTTTAATAACATGTACGGTGAAAACTACAAAATAGACAAAAACACAATGTTGGGTTGTGCCGATGCATGAAGCTTCCTCCAATACTTAAATCAATAAGATGTTACTGGATTTAAGAGAATTTGTATAAATAAAGTGTTTGATTAATGAATTGTGCATTAGGTTTAATGAGTCCATACCTTGGGGCTATTATCTATAATGAATTGTGCATTATGTACCACCGCGCTAAGACGAGCGCCTTGTCAAATCGCTTATGAGCGGCTTCTTTTTAAACGTGGCCATTATCGAATTTACCGGGGTCACTTGTGCCATTCCTATATCAAGATTAAAAGATCTTTTGTGTTATAATCTTTAACTCAATTCAAATACATTTATTAAAAACTGACCTCATAGTAATCATATCAAAGCAATAACATATAATCACACAAATACAATCAAATAAGGTTGCAACAACATAAATAAACTCCAAAATGTATTTACACATCAACTATAAAATCCAAATCGTAACACTACAATCAGTCAAATCGTGCTTACCACTACTCTGACAGCCTTGGAGAACTGGGTTGCAAGGTCAAGATATGAACAAGGCTCTCCAAGTGATCTGCCCTCTATGCCTGGTGTACAGCAGATCACCTTTGGCAAAGAAGTAAAAAGTTATCAAGAAATGTCTAAAGTGAAGAAACATGCTCCTAATAAGCTGCCTGTTGTAAGGATGATTCGTCAAACAACAGTCTTCACTGATGATGGCAAGATTGTTAACAAGATCTTTGAAGATGTCACAGATCAGCCTGATGCTGCTAAAGAGCCCTTAGCTATTGAGTGGAAAGCTAAGGAGACAACTGCTGAAAAAGAGACTGATCTACAAGATGCACCTGTCAACCAGGAGACAGAAAATGACCAGCATGCTACTCCTTCTGCTTCATCAGCTGATATGCACTCATCACTGATGGAAGCCTTCCAAATGTTGCTGGAGAACTCCTTAAAAGAAATGGAAGAAAGGAACAGATTACAGCTGGAGAAAATGCAGCAAGACATGGAAGAAACCAACAGGCTACAACTGGAACAAATGCAGAAATCCACTGCAAGAATAGTACAGGATGTTATTGACAACTTCCCTCTGCCTGATGATAGCACTTTGAAGAGGAGTGTGCTAGACATGAACAAAAACATTGAAGATGTTAAGGCAGATGTGAATCATCTTCATACTGCTCTGAAAAGAAGTGAAGACACAATTGCTCATCTAACAGAAACCTTCATCAAAGTCAGTGACGAGGAGAAAGCAACAAATGTGGCATTATTGAAAGACGTACATATAGCTGGAGATGTTATTCACTACAATCAGTAAGTTGTAAGTTGTTACCCCGAGAACAAAAGTTCTTTTTTTTTTTTTTTTTTTTTTTTTTGAGAGGCCTAGAACAAAAGTTAGATAGCTTGTCTATTGTCATGTCAACATAAACATGTAACTACACGTTAAAAAAAATTAATTTTTTAAGCAAAAACTTAATAAACTAGACTGTGGATATGAGCCGAAAGAAATGATTTTGATCGGAAGTAAGAAAAATATTTTTTTGGGAAGTTTGAAAAGGCATAATTAAATGTTTTGTCTAACAAATATTTTTTCCACCAAAAGGATGGAGAAAAATATGTAAAAAACATGTTGGATAATAAAGGGTACTAATGGTATTACATTATTTATATTTAGAGCAAATTTGTATATTGATTGAATATGTTAAAATTTAAAAAATTGAGTTATGGATGAACTGGACTAAATTGTCCTGTTCAATACTTAAGCAATTGTTGCATGTTCCATCAGATGAAATTATTAGAAGTAAATATTACTCAATAATTTCATTTCTATTGATTCAATAAAAAAAAATTGGTGTTTTTATGTACAATATTTTCTGCTAAATTTAATCGAAATTTGATGCATGTTCCACGTGAGACTTTTTCTTTCTTTCTTTTCTCTTTTTCATTTTTTATGAATGAATATATAGAGAGATAGACTCAGATAGTCCAATCATAAATTCATAACCACAGGCAGAAAAGAATACAGTGATGGGTTCTTCAACAATTCTGTACGATCAACTCAAGGTCACCAATTTCTTTAATTTTCCCCAAAATCATTTATCATTTTCAAAATTCTCATGAACTAAATTTTGATAAAAACAGACAGCAGAGCCATTCTTCGTGCTAGCAGGTCCAAATGTGATTGAATCAGAGGATCACATTCTCCATATGGCCAAACATATCAAGGCCATTACTTCTAAGTAGTTCCATTTATCATAATTTCAGTTTAATTTGGAGTTAAATTGCTTAAAAATTTACTGAATTCCGTCTTAATTGTAGGCTTGGGTTGCCACTGGTTTTCAAGTCGAGCTTCGATAAAGCTAATAGGACGTCTTCAAAGTCGTTCCGAGGCCCTGGACTGACCGAAGGGTTGAAGGTATTTGTTAATGTTAGTTATTATGTTTTTTTTTTTAATATATAAAATAAATGTGAGAATGTGATGCCTAAAATTATCAATTTTTGTTTGTATATGCAGATCCTTGACAGGGTGAAAACAACGTATGATATTCCGATAGTTACTGATGTGCATGAGACAGTTCAGGTTTTGTGTTTCACTTGGATTTTTTCTTGGTTAATTGAATGAAATCATTTAAGTTAATTTCACCAACGAATGTGAATGTCATGTGCATTTGGGGAAAATGGAATCTCTGCTTTATGCAGAACCGGCGAGAAATTACCCTGTGAAATGTTTATTGTAGAAGTTCTAGATCAAGTTTGTGTAATTAATTGTCACGGAGAAAAAGCTGTGTCTAACTTTTACAACTTAATTTTCTCAGTGTGAAGCAGTTGGCAGGGTTGCCGATATAATCCAGATTCCTGCTTTCTTGTGCCGACAGGTTAGACTAATATTTTCCATTTTACTAAAAATTAAAATCCTTCCTTGCTATACATGTGTTCTTTTTTTATTTTTGATAGATTTATGCCTGTAGGTTATGTTATTAAATGTGTGTTCTATCTATTAACAGACAGATTTGCTCGTGGCAGCTGCCAAGACTGGGAGGATTATCAACATAAAGAAAGGCCAATTCTGTGCTCCCTCTGTATGTAAATTCACTATTGTATATTTTCGTTTCCTACCACGAGTTGTTATCTTCTCCATATCTGTAACCATGACTTTTGTCAATGTTTTTGTAGGTGATGGCAAATTCAGCTGAAAAGATTCGAATGGCTGGAAATGAAAATGTTATGGTTTGTGAGAGAGGAACAATGTTTGGATATAGTAAGTTCTCCTGCCTTCCTTTTGATTTATTATATGTAATCTCTTTATGTACATAGTAGATGTGCAATTGATGATAATGAAGTTTACTGGCGTCAAATTTAGAATAGGCATGTCCCAAGTAAAACAGGAAATGTTTATGACAAAAAGTTCTGTAAAGGGTATAGGGTGTTCCCACTCTTGACTCTTCATAGATCACCAACTATTTCATTGAAACAATAACTGAATGTGCACTGAGTTCTGTAGATAATTTTTCTAAATATCCATGCAAGGAGGTTGCATTATTGTCTATCAAAGATAAACGACTCTGAAGCTACTTGAACTGAAATTAGAAAATCTTTGGGGCAGTAATGGAGCATGATTCTGTTGGTCTTTTACGCAGATGACTTGATTGTTGATCCACGCAACTTTGAGTGGATGAGGGAGGCCAACTGTCCTGTTGTAAGATTATAGTTTCACACTTTCGTATGCATCAATGTTGTATGACTACATAATTTCTCAAAACAGTTTTTTTGTTGCACATCTGCTTATTGTGTGTGCTAATTCCTGAAAGGCCAGTTTTCTAAATTGGATTAATATACCTCAGGTGGCTGATATAACACATTCACTTCAACAACCAGCAGGGAGAAAGGTATTTGTATGATCTGAGTACTTGAATAACATACTCTATTAGACACTAAAGAAAGGTAATTCACCATTGAGGACTGATATTTTCCCAACTCGCATAGTTAAAGATTTATTGCGGCTTTACCCCCCTCCGGTTGCAGTTGTAATACAATGTTGGTAAAGTATATTGGTACTAGTAGCTGGTTATGTAATTCTTTGATGATATAAAATTTCTGGTGAGATGACTAACTTAATCATAAAACATTATAGATCATACTTATTAAGTATAGAAGATGGAGGGTATAGTGCCTCCATTCTCTTGCTCAGGATAACATAGCCCATCTTTCCTTTGTAACTGCTATACTTTTCCTTTTCTCTCCGCAGTTCTTTCTTAATGTGAAAAATGACATTTTCTATTACTTGAACAGCTGGAAGGTGGTGGTGTTGCCAGTGGAGGTCTTCGTGAACTGATACCTTGCATTGCTCGGACAGCAGTTGCTGTTGGAGTGGATGGAATCTTCATGGAGGTATAAAGTGAATCATGTCTGGTCTATTGGGTTCACTTGTTTCCCTCTCATATGCGTATTTTGATATCCCGAGGGAGAGAATTTGTTATAACTCCTTGTCAACTTTAAACCTTTTACTGAGTTTGCCTTCATGAATTATGTGGCTATGTAGGTGCATAATGACCCATCAAAAGCTCCAGTTGATGGTCCAACGCAATGGGTACGTTTAATGTAATTAGAAATATTTTTGTTTCGAAGTCCCTGTATTCAATGTTCCTTTAAACAGATATCTTAATTGCCTCCCCTGTTCATTTTTGTTATACAGCCTCTCCGCCATTTTGAGGAACTGCTGGAAGAGTTGATTGAAATTGCTGTAAGTTTTTATGTGCTTTCCTTGTACCGTGGATGATAGCATGATTTACAGAAAAATACAAAACATTTGCACTCACAAAATGCTTCTGCTGATTTGCTTAGACTAGTTCATTCGCAAGTGTAAAAGTAAAATAGATAGATAGAAACAAACAAACTTTATGTTTGCCACTGCCTACATAAAAATTTAGCAGTTGGACGGAAAATGAACAGTATGCAGGTTGATGAAGCTGGCTATGATAAGAGTTCAATTTTCCTCTTATCACCCTAACTCATATGGGACTTGAATGGTTATGGAATTATATTTTTATTGCTTCGAGGACAGGTTTTCTTCTGTTGTTCCAAAGCCGTCTTAATGTTCCATTGGATGCCCTTTACTAGCACAGGGAACTGTTTGACACCTTATAGTGTGTTTCATTGGCCGTTTATTTTCCCATTTGTTCTATGTAGCAAATTAAAGTGGCTGGTTCTAACGTAATTTTTTGTCATGAGCCTCTGGGTGTATTAAAAATGGTTCTTTTGTGTTGCTTGTTATGTGTCAACATCAATCGTTCTTATGTCTTTACGATCTGAAAATGGAGCTGTGTATTGGAATTTTCAGAATATTTGATATCATTTCCTCCTTTAATTCATGTATTTTTTTCTTTATAGAGGATTAGCAAGGGGAAGAAACAGTATCAAATTGATCTCACTCCATTCCCTTTATGAGAGTTGAAGCACCCATTGTAGGTAAGAATCTTAAAAACCAACTAAGTTTTTCTACCTGCATTTCTTCTGACAGTTGCATGTTTTAAGGAATAAGGATGACATGTGCACCAGTTGAACAGAACCTTGGCAAGAAGACGTAATATGCAATTTTTTATAGTAATTTGGTGATGCTTATTTACAAGTATGCTTGTATGTTAGTTAAAATTAAAATTCCCGAGTTCTGCTATTATTTTCGGAAGTCTCAGTTTGAACTTTTGATTGTGTATTGTTTGTAATACAAAATGTTTATTGAATCTACATTTGTCATGCCACTAAACTAAGGGCTGTCATTTTTGTCCCAGATGATTGGCATGGTTTCTGATTCGAGAAGAATATAAAATATGCAGATATCTAGTGCAAAATTGGACTTTTTTCCATGGTTTTTTTATTACAAAAAAAAAATACTAGCACATTTTAAAGTCGTTGGTGAATCAGTTGAATTAGTAAGGTGTCACATAAGCTTTAAAATGAACATTTGAAGACTTTCCATGTACGTTTGTAACAGCTAAAACATAATCCAGCATTCATTTCAAACAAAATTCCAATCCTACACCGATGTAAAACTTAAAAGTCAAAACCAAAATGAGCCGATTTTAACTTTGAAAACTTGGAGAAAGAACGAAAGTATGGCTGCAGAGATTGTGGTCTAAGCCACCAATGCACATAGCATATTTAACAAGTGAAGATGCAGTAGCAGCTGAATAAGGCTTCTCACACTTCATGTCATAATAACTTTCACAAATTTCCTTCACCTCAGGATGTAATGCTTGTTAGAGACATTACTGACATAGTATACTCCCAGTTCCAAAACCACGTCGAATAAGAAGGAAATATTGGTTGGTAGCCAAATTTCCCACTCATCGGGGTATAAAGCTTGGTAAAGATCCAAAAGCAAATATTACGACATAGTACCTACTTAGTTTCAAGCTCATATGGTTTAAGTTCTAACATCAATCTAGGTATCGAATAGTTTCTAAAATGGAAGCATGCTTCGATGCTTAGCAAAAACACAAGATAATTGATTAAAGATTATAAGGGGCAGGCCAGACAGCTCAGGCTCATTTAGTAGCCAAGTAAACTTGGCTACTACTAAAAATGTAGTAATAAGGTGCTATATACTTCAATAAAGAGCTATTTCCTCTGAAAAGGAATTTATCAAGTGTTGTATTTACAAAAAGATTCTAGTAACAACCCTGCCTAAATCACATTTGAAAAGACTCAGAACTAACAAGAAAAACATTATGTTTAAGTAAATATCTAAAACTTGTGATCTGATATGTTTTCTAGCAGCTTAGCACTCTATATGCTACAGAAATACAAGTACATGGTCTCTTTATGGTATCCTCTCTATCTATAATCTGTGTATACATTAGTAGTTTCCCTCTTGAATCTTATTTATACTAGAATAAGTTGTTTACAAGAAGTAGTGAATAATGTTTACACTATATAAGTATATCCTTTTTCTACTATAAGTAGAAGAAAAATAGAAGCACCAAGCCTCTAGCTATGAACATGTAGCTAAGCAATCTTGAGGAATCACTAAACTATCTCGATCTAAAGTCACAATTATAGCCCTATAAAACTCCACCCAAGAAGACGACTGAGCATCCACAGGCCCCCACAAGAACGTGGGATTTGGACTAGCAGGGCAAGCAGTGACCAAGTCCAAAACAGAAGCTGCAGGTTTTAATTGCTGTGGAAAATTGAATGCAAAATTATCGACTTTATGCTCATAAATTTTCCCATTTCTATCCAATTTATACCTAGATGTGCCTTGAAACTCGCCTTTCGCCTCCCATGGAACCCGGGGTATACCCCTCAAGTTCCACCTGATCAGAATCATATTCTCAGAGGGTTGCCAAACTCTTAGAATATCAAATGATATATCTCTAAACAAAATTCTTCCATGAAATCTCAATGCCCAAAATACCAATTTGTACTTCTCAATTCCAGTAAATGTGTTCAAAGGGTCCTTAAATGTAATATCATCCCTGCATAAAAAAACCCAAATAAATAGCCGTGTATTTCCCAATATCAAGAACTCATCTTTCTCATAAAATTTATCAAATTCACCTCCAAGAAGCAAAAAAATCACAAAATGACCAAAAGGGTACCTGTAAATTTCATAATTGAGGTCTTTGGCGAAGATTGAAGGCAGGTCTTCACGGAGGGTTCTCACAGCTAAGCCTAAATTGACATAGAAATCATTTCTTTGGTCCTCTTTCTTATCCTGCGAACCTGAGGTTCTGTTAACCTGCGCCACGCCACGTGGCGGGGGAGGCTCGAGCTTGGTCTGAGTAGAAACAGCAAAAGTAGAAACTGATGGAAGAGGAAGGATAATGGCGGAGAGTTTATTGTCTTTGGGTAGAAGAAGAGTTGGAGAAAGATTTGGCAGAATATAAGCCATTTATTTTTTCTTTCTTGATTTCTCTTCTGCTTTTTGTTGCTGATTGCTGAAATATTAGAGGAGGTTTGATTTTTTATTTTTTGTTGTCGAAGCGAAAAGTGGTCTTTTTCCCTTTTCAATTTTTAAGTGGCTTTAAACAAAGGCCACGATTCCGTCTTTGATTTCTCGTAATTTACTCTTGTATGTTATCCCCAGAAGTGAGGAAAATTGAAAATTAGGAAAATTAAACATGTTTAGGCTATAAGTCGTCGTGCTATTAGAAATTACTAGTATTTGACCAAATTGTCATAGAGGACAAATTTTCTTTTGCATCTTTTATAGTTTATTAATTGCTACATTTAACTCACTCTCTATCAAAAAATAAAAAAATTGCGAAGGTTCAATAACATCCCAACCACACAACATATGTTTTACTAATATTTTTGGCTGTTTAAGTAATTTTAGAGTCCTGACTTAATTCTCCAATTCATAAGATGAAAAAAGTTCAGTTTCATGGTGAAAAAATTGCTTTTGTTAAGTATACAACCAAAAAAAAAAAAGTATACAACGTATCTCCCTTCTATTTCCATTTTTAAAGTCAAATATTGTTATTGTTAGCATATGACTAATTATTTAGCTTATCTCATTATCCACGAGGTTGTCTTATTTTGTAGTACTATAATTTTCACGTAGATAATTTTAAAAGTGAAATAATTGAATTCCGAGTGACAAGGAAAGAGAAAACAAGCAAACAAAAGTTGGTTTCCATTTTTGGCATTTCTTCAGCACGTAGCATATTCTCTACCCTTTTAAATTTAGGCTGAAACATATGCCATCTCTCTTACTCCAATTCTTGATTGATGCTCACGAGCGGACAGCATTTAATCTGAATATTCACTACTTGGGCCAGACAATGGCGCATATGGTTAAAATAGAACTTATTTCCATTGCATTTTCTCTCCTAGGTTTGAGTTTGACACGCCACATGAAATTTCTAATTTGTAACATAATGACCATTAGTTAGTTTACACAATTAGACATAGAAAATGCGTCATATTACATCGATGCTAAACCTAGACAGTATGATTAAATGACAATATCTAAAATCTAATAGATCACAAAACCAGAGAACAGAAAGAAAAAAAAAAAGAATACTATAATCCACTTTCAATATGCTTTGCAGCAGACCAAAGACATGTCAAATTCCATTGATGACACAACCTTCTCATCTTTTGCAATTTTGCATGTATAATCCATTCAAGATAGTTGAAAAGGAAGCATACCAGCCACAATTTGCTATACGACATATTCAATGTGCGTTAAACTCTAAACTCTAGAAGACAACGGTGTCCAGCATTGTCCCCAGCGTTTGGACAATGTTTGAAGACATTAAGTTAGAGACTTGTTCTTCAAGATGCTTCTTAGCGTCTTGCCTACCCACATTAGCAATAGCTAGTTTTTCTGGAGGCAACTCATCCTCCTCCTGAACTGCTTTATTATATTTTGTAGCTAATTTTAGCATTTCCTGTGTGTATGTAGCCAAATCAATAAGAAAAGCTATATTAGAACAAGCTAATACAAAGACAGTGGCTTATATCATATATGACCATAGATGAGAGAAGGTAGCACATACACGCCAAAGTAATATCCCAATGAAAATTACAGGTAGATATAATCCGAACAATATCAAACAAAGTACAATCATGCATGACCATCAAATTTTTTTTTTTTTTTTGTTTCCCAAGGGTTTAATCAATAAAATACTTAACGAATTATGTTTAATGAAAAGAGAAACACACTCTCCCCCTGTCATATCCCCATCTCTATTGGAGGGGTGGTTTGCATATTAACTAAGAAAATATAATTCTCGATAAGCTCCATAAGCCCGTCCAAAGCTGATTTGAAAGAATATGTTCTTATATATCAAGCCAAAGCATCTCATATATTCAGTATCACTAATCAACTTTTCTAAACCAAAATTAGTTCCACAAGCCCTAACAGAGCATGATTTGTATCTTGAGGTTCAAAAATTTGCATTCTCTCAGATTCTGAAGCCAGCATCAGGATATATAAACCTCAAAATAAGCCACCAACAAGTATTGTCTTGATTCATGACCAACAGTAACAATAAATTGTAGAGGTCAGGAAGACATAAAGGTACCTGGACTGTCTGTTCATTTGTTTTGGAGTGGGAATCAAAGCGCTCAAGTGTCAATCCATCTGTCCATCTTTTCTTATGAAGATTCAAAAGCATCTTCTCCTCAAGTTCATTCTTTCTGTAATTAATGGCTATGGAGTAATAATGCCTATTCAAACCATGAATCAGAGCCTGCAATGACGATCAACTCTTAAAAATTAGAAATTGAAGGGTAGAGCCTTTTAAAGATCAGTAGACAGGAAAATTGGGTCATTACTTGAATAGATGGCTTATTAAGATGCCCCAGGTTGGATGTTGTCTGTCGTGGCTCTTGGCCAAGCATCATGGTTTGGGGATTAATCAGACGAAAGGCATCAATTACCACCTTTCCTTTAACACTCTGAATTGGATCCACCACAACCGCCACTGCCCTCTGATTCAAAGCTTCAAAGCTCTGAATGACAAGAAAAAAAATGCAAACTATAAATGGTTGAAGAATATCAGTTTTGGAGAAACTTCAACACCAGGTAGTAAGGGTACAAGTAAAAGTATGTGAATGTATCACGTCGGTTCAAGTTAAAAACCCTTTATGAGTTTTCTAGTTTGATGACCTACAGGACTTAGAAGTTAGAACCAATATCAAACAATATCTTTCCATAAATTCTTACTCCTATATCCTTTTTGGGATGTCCCAAAACAATACTCCCTTTCCAAAAATGGAAGTATTTATCTCAAAACTACCCTCTCACATAAAGTAATGATGTGATGATACCCACCTTATAAATAAGAGAAATACACGAAAAAGGATTGGTTGGAATATATCATTTGATGCAACTGTGTATAATTGCAATAAACATGGTTCCAAAGTATCACTGATGTGTGCTGACACCAATATGGCAAACTCAACTCAAATACATTGTTACGTTTCACAGAAAATCCTATGTTTTCTGTCCAATAAAGTGGTGAGGCTAATAGACCAATTCTTATGTGCCAACTTTGTTTCTTCTTGTTGATTGAAAAGGCTAGTGATGGTTGTGTCTACAGGAATCATACAACAAAATTAACCAATAACCATGCTACTATATATTGGTGGGAGATAATAATAGATGTAAGCATGAGACTGAAAGCCTTCCAGAGAAGTAATGACTACAACAAAATTCGGATAACAGAATAAGAGTCCAAATATGCTTGACAATGTGTTTTATACAAGACAGAACGAGAAACAAATCCCATGCAACATAAAATATGAATGTAACTGCACCAAAAGAAGAAAAGCCAACATCATAATTGAGATTGATCATCGAACATAAGAATAGAAGGAAACAATCAAAGTGAAGTTCAACCAGAAAAATATAGAACACCTTGAAATTTCTTAACACTATTCATTCTTATGACATTGGAAATTTTACATGTCCAACTTCCTTAAAACTGAAATAAGGGTAATAGGAACACGTGTCTTCATATTGTGTAAGACATGGTAAAGCCATGCAACACTAATTTGCATCCCATAATACAATCATGTTAACTGGCACTCTAAAACAATCAGGTAAACCCGCACAAAAGGATCAACTTACGTCATTAATAGTAGCTTAGGAGGACGAGAATTAACAAAACCGAAAAGTAAACATCTGAAGCACCAAAAGATCAATAAATATAACTAAAGTAAGTCAAAGAGAAGTAAACATCTGAAGCACCAAAGGATCAATAGTAAGAACAAGCCATATAATAAATAAAATTAGCATAGTATCTCCCAGCAGCATCAAGTAACAAAAAATATTTGAGCTAAATAACAATATTTTATAATAGGAGAATATTAACGGTCAACCTGCTGAGTATTGATGTCAACTCCAGAAAGCCAGCATCCAAATCCAGGATGTGAATGGTACCATCCAACCACCATCTCAGGTCTGTAACACAAGAATACAGAGCGTGCTAACTTCATTGATCACAAATAAGAAATTACATTATAGTGTCACCAATAAAAGGGAGAAAGCAAACTGAAAAGCATCTATAATCAATTGAGAAAACATTTAGTGAAAGTTCAAAGAAGAGTTAGACGACATACACAGACTTGGAACCTTTGAGGGAGAAATAAACCAACTACTCAGCATATATCAACTCATCTATGCATGGACAGGGCTTTGATAGTAATAATTCATTCACTAGTGAAAGTAAGCTTTTACTATGTGTAGAAAAAAGCACAACACTGTAAATATCATTTCACCATTGACAACACAATGGAAAACATTATACTGAAAACTTGACAGTCAACAGTCCAAACAATACTTGAAATGACAGATAAGAAAAAACTCTAGCATCTTATTAATGCTAATAGGAACATCTCAAAAGAACTCAGATTAGCATTTTTGTAGAATATTTCAAACAATAGAGAAGTATAAATTTATATACATCTCGATTATCGGCAGGCATATTATGTGGAGGGTAGGTAAATAACAAACTAGAATTTCAATGGAATCACAGATGTCAAGGTATTAGTAAAACGCTGCTTCGATAATTAATGATCTGACTATACAAAACAGAGCAGAATAGAAAGCTACAATTGAAGTTTAAAACCCCAAGTAGAAGAAGTCATAAAATACTAAATTTTAAAGACCTGCCAGTTTGCTTGAGCATGTCAAGCATGTTGGTTTGAAAAACGTGATCGACGGCCTCAACACTAACCCCAGTCCCGCTCTGTGGCATCGCAAAAACGTCCACCACACGTACGGTGTACTCGTCCACAAATTCCCCAAGCATCAGCCCCATCACTTCCATCGGAACCCCCGCTCTGCCTACAAGTAATTAAAGTCTAATTGCATCAGAAAAAGCCAGATCAATATTCGGAGGTGAACACTCAGAAACCTTATATTTTACCGTGTTTGAGCATTTTGAGGAGGGCAAGGGATGAGATGTAGACTTGTTCGGACGAGTCTAGGGTTGGGGAGTCCGGTGGTGGGTGGCCGAGAGCGCCACCGGCGCCGCTGGCGAACATTCGGTGTAGTCGATCCATGGTCTCTTCCTTTCTATGGTCCTTTTAAATTAAATTTGGGCCCTTTATGAGAACAAATAGTACTCCTATGTATTTTGTGAGAAATTTGAGATTGCCGTACAAGCAAGCAACCTTCCTTTAATACTGGAGAATTTGGCCATTGGGTGGACACTTTTGAGTAGACAAGAGCCCAAATCTGTTGCTTATAATTCAGATATTATAATTAAATTAATTTCACAATTTCAGTTTTATTTTAGTTCGAAATTCTAATTTTATTAAAACACATGCGGTCAAGTGACTTAATTAATTGAGGGAAAATCATAATATCCATCATGTAATTAAGGCTTCTGATAATTAAGTCATCTAACTAAATAAACTTGATAATTTAAGTCCTATTTCAACCCAAAACTTGATAATTAAGTCATCATTTTTTTAAAATTGAGTTACGTGCAAGTCATGCGACTTATTTATTCTGGAATTCCTTCCAATGTGGTGCCCCATTATCCCTCTATGTAGCAATTCCGTCTACTGATGTGGGTGCCGGCTAAGACCGATTTGGAGGGGAAATGGGAGGTTGTGAAGAACGAATTAAATGAGAGAGATAAATAAAGGAGAAGAAAAATGTTCAAAATTACCAAATTACTGAAGAGCAAGAGCTTTAATTATAGGTTGAAGAATGAGAATGGTGTTCCTTCTTTTTTTGCATGGAAAAGGGAAGGATGGTTGGACACCACGGTAAAAAAAATCCTCAATTAATTGAGTCACATGGCCAACACATGACTCAATTTCGAAAAATAAAAAATAATTCTAGGGTGAACTATGGTTGAAATTCCAAATTAATTTAGGCATAGTCTTCAATGCACAATCATCGAAGTTGAATATCGAATACACATTTGATGGCTGCTACAGTCAATGGCGTAGGCAAAAAATATTTTCATTGGAGCCATTGTAAAAATAAAAAAAAATTACATTAAATCTCAAAGAATAAAGTATTACTAAAATAATTTCAATCACAACCCCGGTTATGCATGATAAATATATAGGTTAAAACATGAACCCTTCTATATAGGTTTTTTAATGTCCATTAGCGGGGTGCATTAGAAGACAAATCACTCAAATCATATCAAGATTATATCTAATTTTTTTAATAAAAAGAACAAAAATAAAAAATTTCAGGGGTAGTATAGATGTGTCGGTGACTATAGTGTTTTGAGGCCCTTACAAAAATAATAACTTCATTGCACAATCATCAAAATAGAACATCAATTCTAAAGTTAATTTAAATTAAATCATTTTGCATATCAAAAATAAAACTGAACTTAATTAAAAGTGCAATTAACCTTAACCATATCGTATTTCTTATCCATATCTTGTCCAAATATCTATATATCAATTTATGAATGGTTATTTTTGCTGAATATTGGTGTCTAATATATAGAAAATTAGCAACCACTATTTTTTTCAGAAAAAATAGTTTGTTGAACTAGTTGTTGGAGGTTGAAAAACTTCACACCAAATTTTAATGTGATATTCTATTGCCAGTATATTTAATGGTAACCGGGTGCTGACATGAAAGTGTTGTTGGATTTGATGATTGGGTTAGAGTCCCATTTTTTCACTCTTAGACATCAAAGTGGTAGTTATTGGATTTGATATCATGTTTTGATGATTCTATTGGAGTTGCCCTTACGTTATTTAATTGACAACGAGTGTTATTTACAAGATGATTTTTATGATTTTCCTCGAAGTAATTAAGTCAGATGACCCACACGTGACTCAATTTGTGGATAATTTCATATTAAAGTAGGACTGAAATGTCAAACTAATTTAGCTAGAGTACTTAATTATAAGCCCAAATTTTAAATAATTTTTTTCCAATGAACCTCAGTACATAACAATTTTTACAGTTTTCTCTTCCAATACTAATAAAATGCGAATATGGGGGAGTGAATTTTCAATCACACATCGGTATCATCAAGGGCGGATCCAGAAATTTTGGTGAGGGGGGCTAAACTTATACACACAAAAAAAAAAATCTATCAAACAATTAAACTTAAAGTTCAAGTAATAACCCAAAATATCTACATATTTACTTTAATAATTTATACGACGATTTTTCATCTTTTGAAACCGGTCCATGATAGCACTGTTTGAAATACTACTAAATATGTCTCTCTCTATAAAGACAACTAAACTATCATTTAGCCATTGATCGCCCATTCGGTTACGAAGTCGATTCTTTACTATCTTCATAGCCGAAAAAGCTCTCTCCACTGATGCAGCTGCAACGGGTAGAATAAGCGCCAATGTCACAAGTTTGTAAACCATCGAGAATGCGACATGTCTTTTAGTTGCAACCATCTTCGTAGCAAGATCACCAATCCCTTTCAAACTAGAAAAATCATCACTTGATCGAACATCCCTAATATAATTTTCAAGTTGATTGGGAAGAGCCGAGAGCTCAAGAAAAGAGAAGTCATTTGGATAAAATTCGGCAAGACGAACAAGTTTTCATTTGTCAAAAGCTTCAAAGTGATTGGATGGGTTTAAGCATGCAACACGAAGAAGCTACTCCGTGTTTACTTCATTGAAACGGTTGTTCAACTTTTGGGTTTGAAGATGTTGGGAGTAGGGAAAAAATTGGGGCTTACAATTGAATAGAGTAAGTTATTATTAAAGTGGGTTGTGTCTATTAATTGGACTGAAGTTATATTTGAGCTGAAAATTCATATTGAGCTAATATATTAAATATATTATAAAAAAAAATATTACAACACACCTATATAAAAAATAAAAAAAAATTCCACCCCCCCCCCTATCTCGGTCCGCCTATGGGTATCATGCTTTAATATCACACCAATGTATGATTAACATGGGCTTTACTCTTAAAAAAAAGTAAATTAGGTTGTAAATTAAATAAGGAAGAAGATGACCAAAAACAAAAAAAAAAAAAAAAAAAAAAAAAAAATCTCAGCCTTTTCATGGTAGAGACCATGACTCCTACATTCTTCTTTTCATAAATCTCAACCAACATAATATCATAACCCAGATTGAAGTGGATCACCTCCTTTCGTGATGGGCTCTTCTTTGCGCAAATGATGAGATTTATTTTTCACTCACACGGTCTAACAAATTCGCGTGTTAGGAATCCACACGATCTGGACAAATATGCGTGTTGCACTCTTACCCACATGTCAATAATGTTGCGCTTTAATGTCACGTGTAAGGCTTATTTCATCCATACATTCGGTCCACCCATATGTAGAGGGGGAGTATTGAGACTAAATGTCTCACATTGGTTAAAAACAATAATTAAATCCTCCTTTAATAAGGGATGTCCTAAGATTAACAATACCAACAAAACATGAAATCTTAGACCATTTAGAGCATCTCCAGCACTCACTTTTTTAGCTCCTCCAATAGCTAAAAACACAAATATACATAACCAAGTCAAGTTTTTGTCCTCCAACAATGTCTTGTATTTATACAACACTATGTATAATAAAAAGTTTGGACTTGCATATATAGATGTCCATGTTTGCAAGTATTAGCTATCATTCACATTTCACAAAATGTTTGCAATTACAATAGGGTCAAGTGAGAAAGCCTCATCTTAAGTCTTCCTTTCTCCAGTCTCTTCCAGCTTTGAGTCAACTTATTGCATAATTTAGTGCTAGTGCCCCATTTGAGTTAAAATGGTCATTTGCTAATTTAAAAATCAGTATGATGAACAATTCAAGGACAATGAAAATATCAGACAAAATGGAAGTAATTTTCTAAAAGGCCACAAAATCGGCTTTTATTTACTCAAACACAATTAAATGTTTGAAAATTACTTAAAGGCCATAGGATTAATTAACAAACTAAATCAAATTAATTAACTCTTACTAATTAAACTAAATTTTAACAAATACACCCTAAAATTTTAAAAACTTCAAAATCAACCCACCTCAAAATAAAATCAATTTCTCTCCCAAAATCAACCCCAAACCCTAATCCAATTCACACAAATTTCACAAAAATTTCACTCAAATCAGGGAAGAAAAGGAGGAAGAACAACATAAAAGGTAAGCATTTGCAAGTTACTTGAATTTTTGATATATTATCGAGTGATTTAGTTAGCAAAAATTGAGAAATTGAATCGATCGTTTATTCGCGATTTTTGGCGTGTGGCGTGTGGCCATTTCCACACGCCAACATGGCAGTATTTTCCTTCGAAAATACATTTTTTTTATTTAGATAGCTTGTGTATTAATTTTTGTTTTTACTTGTAGGAATGAACAAACTTATAATATATCTTCGATATGGCGGTGATTTTACACGCCAAATGGATGATAAATGGCATTGGAGTAGTGATGATAGAAATTCTATGAAAACAATAATGGTGGATAGGAGAATTTCGTTTGATGAACTACTCGATAAAATTTGCGAGAAGTTGAATTTAGATCGGTATACTGATATTTTTGAGATTCTGCGCGAATGTGTTAATAACATAATAGTGAAAGTATCAGATAAAGAAGATTGAGAGATAACAAAACACTATGCCCGTAGTTCTATTGATTTAATTTTGTACTTGATTTTTTCTCCGAGAGAAGAAATTATGAGGATAGAGGCAACTCCGGGGAGAAAAGAGAAATCGAAGAAACTTATGACCCAGGGTAAAGGAAAAAAAAATCATGGACAAAGTTAGTTTCACTAACCAACTTGATGGATGTGTTATAGGAGAATCAAGTGCACAAGATGATGTTGATGAGGAGATCATTGCCTCTAACCCAACTTTACCTACAGTGGAGGAAGTTGAACCATTACGTTGTTCTCCTCCATATAGTCAGTGGTATCCGTATGACAACGAAGGTCATAATGTTCGTTATGATTGTCGTAACTTTGACGGCGAAGATGATTATGGTGGTGCTGATATAATGGTGAACACCGTAACTTTGACAACGAGTGTGGTGATATGGGTGGTGATGTGGGTGATGATGTAGGTGGTGATATTGGTGGTGATGTTGGTGGTGATGTAGGTGGTGGTGATGTTGGTGGTGGTGGTGGTTATGGTCAAGCGCTTAGCCATGAAAAATTTTACGAACCACTTAGTCATGAAGGTTTTGATAACGTTGATGTTGTTGCAAGAAATTATTCGGGATCATATTGCAGTCAGGGGAGGAGTGATAGATCAGGATGGACAGTTGGTCCACGGTTTACAAACAAAAAAGAGTTCATGGATGCACTTCGTGACACTGCTGTAGCAAAAAAATTTAAAATTTCATCGTATAAGTCTGACCCTGATAGGAAGATAGCTCGGTGTAAGACTCCTGGCTGTCCATGGCGTTTATATGCGACTAAGGAAGATAAGTGCCCAGAACTTATTATTCGAACATATTCAAACGTTCACACTTGTGGGATAGCGAATGAGCCATTTACACAGGCCATTTTCAAAAATACAATTTACTCAAAAGGCCAAAGGCCTTTTTCAGTTTTAAAAAAAAAAAATTGTTAATAAAACTTAAATTCTTTTAAAAATTACATTTTACCCCTCAAATTTTTTAATAACACAAACCCCCCCCCAACCCTAAATAACAAAAAAAAACACAACTCACCCCACCTCTCACTCACCGATCGGCCAAGAAGATCAAGAAAAAAAATTCTCTTTTTTTTTTCTCTCAAATTGAAGCAAATCGGAATGACAAACTAGAGGATCATCGATGATGGTGACAGAAACGAACGAGAATGGCCATTTGGGGTAAGATTTGAGCATTTTTTTCAATTGAATTCGGGTTTAGGTGTGCGTGTGGCATGTGGCGTGTGGTACTCCCACACGCCATGAACAAATTCATGGCTTTGTTCATGGCGTGTGTTACACCACACGCCAGTTAGGTTCGGCGCCATGAATTTACTCATGGCTTGTGTTACACGCCACAAGCCACACTCACATGCCACCCATGAGTTTGATTATGGCGGGTGTGTTCCTAACACGCCAGAACTTTGAATTTTTTTATTTTGAAATTTTTTTGTTGTTTATTTTGTAGGGATACGATACCTTACCCACCTCAGCCCTACTGGTGTTATCCCGATTTCACTACGATACTGTGATCGTAAAAGGAGAAAGAACACAACGTTGTTCATGGAACGAGATTCCAGATATTGTAAGATCGCTAAGAGCCAAGCATTGGCGAATTATAAATGGGTACCTCTAGATTGGGAGTTTTTCTATACCTAATCGAGAATGGCAGATTCAAGTCATCGGTGTTACACTCAATAATCCTCCGAGTATGCGAGCCCAGAGAGAAGAAGTAAATACGAATACTGGTTTTTGGTAAATGGAAAGCCAGTTAGGTTCGGCGCCGAGGAATTCAGCCTCGTATCGGGGTTGCGATTTGGGAGAGTGAGTGATGATGACTCCCAAATTATCGAGCAAGGGAGTAACTTGAAGACCCGATACTTTGCCAAGTGGGGGCAGAGAGAGGTTTCTGTTCAATCTCTAAAAACGAGGAACCATCGTTTTGAGAGATTGAACAAAAACATCCCCCAGCCCCCACTTGGCAAAGTATCGGTTATTCAAGTTACTCCCTTGCTCGATAATTTGGGAGTCATCATCACTCACTCTCCCAAATCGTAACACCGATACGAGGCTGAATTCCTCAGCGCCGA
The DNA here is from genome assembly GCA_003313485.2 of Penstemon barbatus. Classification (NCBI taxonomy): domain Eukaryota; kingdom Viridiplantae; phylum Streptophyta; class Magnoliopsida; order Lamiales; family Plantaginaceae; genus Penstemon; species Penstemon barbatus. The sequence continues at coordinate 97,203,162 of CM064883.1, forward strand.
ACCTAACTGGCTTTCCATTTACCAAAAACCAGTATTCGTATTTACTTCTTCTCTCCGGGCGCTCGCATACTCGGAGGATCATTGAGTGCAACACCGATAACTTGAATCTGCCGTTCCCGGTTAGGTATAGAAAACTCCCAATCTAGGGGTACTCATTTATAATTCGCCAATGCTCGGGTCTTAGCGATCTTACAATATCTGGAATCTCGTTCCATGAATAACGTTGTGTTACTTCTCCTTTTACGATCACAGTATCGTAGTGAAGGCGGAGTAACACCGGTAGGGCCAAGGTGGGTAAGGTATCGTATCCCTACAAAACAAACAACAAAAGTTCTGGCGTGTGGCGTGTTGGGAAAACACACGCCACACGCCATGATCAAACTCATGGGTGGCATGTGGCGTGTGAGTGTGGCGTTTGTGGCTTGTGGAGTAACACAGGCCGCACGCCATGGGTAATTCATGGCGCCGAACCTAACTGGCTTGTGTGGCTTGTGGCGTAACACACGCCATGAGTAATTCATGGCTTGTGGCGCGTGGTACTCCCACACGCCATGAACAAAGCCATGAATTTGTTCATGGCATGTGGCGTGTGGGAGTACCACACGCCACACGCACACCTAAACCCAAATTCAATTGAAAAAAAATGCTCAAATCTTACCCAAATGGCCATTCTCGTTCGTTTCTTTCACCATCATAGATGATCCTCCGTTTTGCCATTTCAATTTGAAAGAAAAATTGAAAAGAGGAAATTTTTTTTCTTATACTTCTTGGCGGATCGATGAGTGAGAGGTGGGGTGGGTAGTGTTTTTTTTTTTGTTTTTGTTATTTAGGGTTGGGGGATTTTGTGTTATTAAAGAAATTTGATAGGTAAAATGTAATTTTTAAGAGAGTTTAAGTTTAATTAACAACTTTTTTTTAAACTGAAAAAGGCCTTTTGGCCTTTGAGTAAATTGTATTTTTGAAAATGGCCTTTGTGTAAATGGCTAGACATTTTGTGTTGAAATAAAATGTAGGCACATTTGAATGCATCAGCTCCATTGGAGAGAAGCCAAAGTCAGAATCTCAGAACCTAATCAATTTTTATTGGCAACGTACAGCGCTGTAAACACCATATATATTCTAGTGCATCAGTGACTCTAAATTGTTGCCTTTTCATAACAACGTATTAATAATATAAACCGTAGCCAAATTCATATTATTTTCAGTTTATTTATTATAGTATTGTACAAATTATATCAATAAAAGTTAAAAACAAACAATCATTTATCTCCACCTATATCTAATATTGCAAATTTTGAACTCAACCTGGATTTAAAAAATCAATATAGTTTCAAAACTAGTACCGAACTTAAAAGTATAACAGAGTTCAGCAACTGGAGAGATAAAATTAGTTTAAGAAAAAGTAAATGTGTGTAAATGTAGGCACATCTGAATGCATCAGCTCCATGGAAAAGAAGCAAATGTCAGAATCTCAGCACCTAATGAATTACTATCGGCAACGTACAGCGCTGTATACACCATATATATTTTAGTGCATCAGTGACTCTAAATTGTTGCCTTTTCACAAGGGTTGAATAATAATTTATCCAACAAATCACCAAATATAAATCAGGATAAAAATAAAAACAAACAAGGCATAGAGCGTAAATTCTCAAACAATAAAAAGCCAAGGTGTTATAAAATGAGACCTCAGATCCAAAAGATGAAATACATCACATTAATCTTTCGAAAAAGACTTTCAGATGGTACGGACAATACTATAAGCATCACCGGTCTCCGATTCCCATACATAATAAATATACAAAATTGAAAAGAAAAAAAAAAAAGAATTGATTTTGAAACGTGAAAATTCGGCAAAACGGCCAGTGATTACCAATGAACTATGAGGCCACGAAGTAGTACAAGCGTACACAGGTATATTATATATATACACCTGAAAACCCTAATTTTGGCTGTGCTTCTGAATTTACAGTGATGTCCTCCATAGCGCGCCTAATTCCTATTTCGTAATTTAAAGAGCCCAAGTAGCCCAATTTTTAGCCGCTATGGGCTCTCAATAAGAATGGGAAGTCCAGTCCGGTTAAAAGTCTCTGAAATTATTAAGTTTTATTAGATCATCTCCAATAGCAAGTGTAAAATTTAAATTTTAAGAGTTTTGTTAAAATTATGACAAAAAGTATTCTCCAAGAGCACATGTAAAATTTAAGAGTTGTTAAAATTTATAGATTTGGATGGCCAAATACAAATTGCTATTTGCAATTATTTACAAGAAAGTTTGTACTTTCATGCAAAATATTAAAATATTATGCCCATAAAACTCCAAAAATTAATATATTTTTTTAAAAAGTATTTTTAATTATGAAATTAAATGAAAAAATTAATATTATAAATATATCATTATTATTTATATTAAATACTTCCTCCGTCCCATTAATTTTTATCCCTTGGTACTATTGACCATTCAACTTGACTAAATTCAAAAGAAAATTAATAAATAATTTAATTAATATATTTAACTAATAATTAATTTGATAATATTATATGATACTATCTATATTAATATTTAAAAGATTTAATAAGCCAAAAATGTGAATAATTTATCAAGATAAATCACTTAAAAGATTGAAAATTTTGACTGGATAATATAGCTAATTGAGTAAAAATTATGGGATGGAGGGAGCAATATATAAAAGTTATATGTTAAAATATAAAGTAGTTGTTGGAGTGCAGAGTAAAAAGTGGAAGTGTATCATTACTTATATTTTAGGATAAGAGGCTGAAATTTAAAGGAGCTGTTGGAGATGGCCTCACGCTTTAATAAACTACGGGCTTGTCTGGTTGCCAAGACTAGATTACACTGGATTGGGCAGTTTATCAGGCCCATGAGACTATTTTTTTTATCTTAGACTCGATTTAAGTTATAATCCGGTGTTTGGTTAATTTTTTTGGGCCATGACTAAGAAATGGTCCTCAACCCATTAAATAGCCCATTTTACTTAAAATGACGAATTCGCCCTTCAAAATGAATGAATTGTATCTTCTTCCCCAACGTAAAAACATTGAAGCACACTCCTCTCTTCCTCTTCCATTAAAAGTCTCTGAAATTATTAAGTTTTATCACGCTTTAATAAACTACTACGGGTATATAGGGTTATCAATGAATCTGACGGGGTCGGATCAGTCACGACCTAGATCCATATAGCGGAGCTGGAATTCGGGCATATGCGGATCTTATTTGGATCTATCTTTTTAGCCCATTAAATTTTGTCCAACCTCGGTCAAATATCGAATTTTTAGAATCGAATTGAATCTTTACTTTAAAAACCACACTCATTTTCTAGTTAAAGCGTTAAAAAAAAATGGATAAAAAAAAAGTAAGTTTGTTAATGTTACAATATCATTTAGTTTAGCTCATTTGTTTAAATTTTTTAAACTAAAATATATGTTTTTAGATGAAATATTCATAAAAGTGAAATCATGTTTAAATTATCAATTAGTATCTTCTTAAATGATGATAAAATATAACTAATGTTGTTATTATTATTATTTATTGTCTGGTATGAATCTTTAATGATTAGATCCTTATATTTATATAAATTGCGCATATTTCGAATTACGAATCTTCACAATCGGAACAAATTCATCGAATATAATCGCATTAAAATCCTTGTAAGTTGAATAAGATTTAAACCGGATTCAGAATGATATCCTCGCAATTAGAAGTGCTACATGTCGAAGTAGTAATGTTAGAAACTTAAGAGGAAATTACAACATATAAGCTGGCTCGGGTTTGCCCGGCCCAACTTAGGCCAACTATAACTATTCCTTTTGGTTAAATGAAATTGTATTTTAGCTAAATAAATATAGGTCGACATTCAGTGAGACTGAATCAACCATTAATCAAGCTACTAAGTTAAAATTAATATTCATTAGGTCGACCTGACCCGAGTTTGATCTAACAACATTTCCCCCAATTATAACCTTTAACTTTTCCATTGTATTTTTGAATACTGAAAACCGTGAATTATATGATACTATATGTGTATGAATAGTACTTAATGTTAAATACTTATCATTAGTATTGATAAAATAACAGAAAACGTCACAAACTAATTAGTGATTTTGAATTTCGTTTCAAGCTATATTACTTAAACAAATTCGTCCCGTAATTTTATAATATTTTGAAATATCATTCCACTTGCCACATGATTGTCACGACGTGACAAATTTTAGCATGAACAATTATACAAGATTACAAAATTCATTAATTACAAATTTTAATTTTTCATCCCAAACTATATTAACTCATCGAATTTCGTCTCACAATTTGTCATTTTGCATGGATTTATTCCATTATTCAATTTCTAATCTAATGGAATTGACGATTCATCTTTCACTTTTTTAAGGGGTTAATGGCAATTATTCCATGTGATATTCATAATGTTCAATTTACCCCATACAATTTGAAAAAGATCAATTTACCCTTCTGTGAAAATTTTAAAAAAGTATTTTATCCCCTTAAACCAGAGATTGTAACTCACTTTTCGAAATTAAGAGTGGGCATGCAAAGTGTTTTATAACATAGGGGGTAAATTGCTTAATTTATTAAAATACAGGAGGTAAATTGCCACATTTATCATAATACAAAGGGTAAACTGACTCATTGTCATAATACATGGAGGTAAATTAAACAATATGAATATCACGTAGAAGTATGTTGCCATTAACTCTTTTTTTTAAGAGATAAATAGTATGAGTTTTCGAAACTCTCGTGCGCTTTTGAGAAAAAAAATCTCATCTCAGTTCAATATTCATTAGGATAAAATTGTGCATTTTTTTTTGTATTAATAAATAATAATATTTATGATTAGTTTGGAACGAATTAATTTTTCTCATGTCATTTAAATTATGGAACGAAAGTCGACGTGTTGATATAGTTTGAGACGAAAACTCAAAATTTGTAATTAATTTGGGACATGTAAGCAACCATGTGATAATTAGAACGATATTCCAAAATAATATAAAACTAAGTGACCAATTTGATTAAGTGATATAGCTTGTAACGAAAATTCAAAATCACTAATTAGTTTGTGAATTTTTTTTTTCAATTTTGCCTTTAGTATTTACAAACTTTAGAAAAGAGATGTTAGTCGACCCAATTCACCAACTCATCTCGACCCGTCCGACCTGTTCAATTGCCATCTTTAAGGCCGTTTGGTAGGGTGTATGGGATTAAGGTGGATCAGATTGGAGTCGGATTGAAGGCCATCTTAAAAACATGTTTGGTAGATTTGATTGAATGCTTCCATGTTAATTGTAAATTGATATAGATTTTAATTTGTGATTTATTTGAGAAGAATTTATCATATTTAATGATATGTTAAAAAGAAAATATGTAAATTTAAGGTTATTAGTGATATTTACCTAATCCATATTTACCTGGATTAACTAATCCGCCCATGTCTGGGTGGATTATAATCTAGTCTTAAGGATTTAATCCATTTGACCCGGTATTAGAGCAATGTCGCGAAACGTTGTATTAGCCCATATTAACTTATATAATATGACAAAATATCCCTTATTAGGTCCTACCAAATGGTAATAAGTACAAGATTTATTACTTATTGTCTATTATTGGATATATAGTACATAATTGTAGCGGTTAATTGCTTTGTTTAGGATTTCTTTTTCTTGAATTGTGAATAATTGAGTTTATGGGTTTGTCAAGATAGTAGTTTAATTAGAATGTAGTTATCTGTTAATCCTGAGTTCTTATACACATAAATTTATGTTTAAGATGTTTGTCAGGACGGAAAATTCTTACCCAGACCAAGTTTGGCCGAACCCAAACTAATTACATGGCAAGTGTAATACACTTGCTTTGGAATTGGATGTAACTTACAGGAAAGTGACAAATCACAAAGCAAGTGCAATACACTTGCTTGGTGGTTGGATAAGTTTGGCCAAACCAGGCTTGGACAAGAATTTTACTTGTGAGAACTTGTGGAAAACAATTGAACAAATACATGAAATTTTTTGTATAGGTATAGCTTTTTTATTTTTTATAATTGTATTATAGTTAGCAGCGTTATATACTAATACTCAGTTATATTCTAAAGTTTTTTAATAGATTATAATTTACGGGTAAATGTAAATTTACCCATTTAATATGAAAATAACACTTTACTCACCTGTAAAAATTTTAAAGGAGTAATTTACATTCTTACAATAGTATGTAATACACTCATCCGAAATGAGAGTGTGCATGAAAATGATTGCGTTGAACGAAAAAATAACCTTCAAAGGGTAATATGTCACATTTATCATAACAAATGGTGGTAAACTGACACATTTATCATAACATAGAGGGTAAAATGTCATATTTACATAATATAGGGCTAAAGTGCCACATTTATTATAATACATAGGTAAAGTGCCACATTTATAATAGTACATAGGTAAAGTGCCACATTTATAATAGTACATGGGGTAAAATGCCACATTTATAAGCTAACTAGGTCAAAGTATAATATATATGAGGGGTAGTTTTGTCATTTTTTATTAAGTTAAAATATTAGGAAGACAATGTGAAATTTTTACAAGATTACACAGGGCAAAATGCTAATTTTTATATGCACATCACAAAAGGGTAATTGCCATTGCCTCTATATTTTTGCTACAGAAAAATTGTCCTATATAATTTTATTATTTTTACATAAATAATGGATACCAAATTCAAGTCTTCAGCAATTTATTCCAAGCAAAATACACAGCAAATACTGAAAATTAAACTCCATGATGCTTGTTGGTCGTACACGATGTCTACATATTGTAACCAAAAGGCCCTTAAAGATAGAAGATGAATAGATCATGTCATCATGAGGTCAACAAGAAAATAAAGAGTTGAATTGCCCACAATCTAGATAACTGTTCTCATCCACTAATGTCTAAAGATGTAGCAATTGAACTAGCGAAAATGAGCCAAACATTCGAAGATAGCATCTAACCCGAGCTAGTACAGAGGTACAACCATTGTTCGTCGACCTTAAATAATCAAACTTTGCTCTTATGTTCTGGTCTATGAGTGAACTCAAAGTCAATATGAACAAAAGCTCTCTCAACTTCAGGAAGTTGCTCGAGTTTTTCTTGTAACGTTTCACCAATATTGTGAGCCTGGCTCAATAACATATCTTGTGGCAGCACAATGTCAACCTCCACAAAGTAATGAGACCCAAAAGTATATGCTCTGACCGTATCAATATGCTGAATTTCTTTATGATGGTTCCATATCAGATACGTTAATTTTGCTAGAAAATCGGGTGGAGCTGTTCTTCCAATAAGTGACCATACGTTCTCGACTACTGTCTTAGCCCAAGTGTTGATTGTATATATTGCTATAATTATGGCACCAGTAGGATCAATCCACCAGTAGAATCGAATTGCTAAAACAGCTGTCACTAGTCCGATTGAGTTGGTGATGACATCAAAGAAATGATCCTGAGCATAGGCTCTAACAATTTCATTCTTAAATCTACGGCAATAAATCATGAGTGCAAACTTCACAACAGTTACAGACACCATGATCCCAATCATCCACATCTCCTTGTCGTGATCTACATCTGGACCAGACTGTCCACCACAAGGGGAAAAAAGACATCTTCTTAGTACGAAGTTAGCAATAATTAAGAGAAACACCATACGTCATTCTTTGGTAATAAATGAATTGAAGATTCAATACCTTTGCAATGAGTTGCCTGCCAGACTCCAGTATTATTTGCAATCCTAGAGTAGCCATTACTGATGCAAAAACAATAATTCCCTGCAAACAATGTCTACAGTTAAAACAGAACATTGGAGGTTAAACACTTCGTCTTTTGGTCTGTTATGCATATCCATTCATAAAGGAAGAAACCATTTCAGAAGCAGCATAAACATGGACAATGAGATTTTTTTTGTCTTTGCTTTTGTTTTTAAGGATACAACATTTGATATTTTACGGTAAGTATCGTTTGTTATCTGATAATACCAGCACACACCACTTTATCTAATCCAGCTACTGGTGTATTCATTTTCTATTTTTCCTAGAATGACATGGCATGACATAAATGATCCAAAGAACCATGATAAGAGCAGAGTCGAATGCTGCATACAGGCAATTCAACTCATGGAAGCCTTTAATAAGCCCAATTCAAATGTAGGTGATGACAATGAAAGAAAAAATACATAAGAGGGAAAACTCACCACTGGTTGCATCCTTTTCTTCCCAATGGGGTAGTGATACTGATTTGGGTTTCTCATGGCATGAGAAGTAAACCACAGTATCAGCCCAGATAATAGATCTAAGAAAGAATCCATGGTTGATGCAATGACAGCCAAAGATCTGCTCTCAACTGAAGCATAAACTTTTGCCACAAAAAGGATGAGATTAGCTATGTTTGACACATGAACAGCCATCCTTTCATTCTTGGCGAGCTGTTTCATTTCATCCTGCAGATATTTGAGCACAATAAAGATGAAAATGCAAATTTTGCTTCATAAGAGTAAAGTTAATCAGTCATGTCTGACATGACTCCAGGATGGTAAAAAGAATTAGGAAAAAGGAATGATAACCTCTAAGCAGGGTAATTTACGAAATGAATAAAGCCTAAAGTTCTTTCCAACAAAGATCTAGAAGTTTACAACAAAACTGGAATGTGTTATATACAAGGTAATGAGATGATTAGCATCCTATTTAGTTTAAGAAGAGCAGAAGAGTCAAACAAGCAAATTAAGATGCGAGACATTATGATGTTATAGCATGGCAGTTTAATTCCTCCTAGCTAATTTATTTTAAAAAATACAAAAACATGATCCAGGTTTCAAAACCAACCTCTGTAAGAGCATCGGGTAGACAACCAGATTCATGAATACTCTCCATTTCATTAAACCCTTCTAAGAGTCTTTCCTGTTTTTTGTAATATTCAGCAACTTTTCCAAGTTTTCCTGTGAAATTAAGTACATGAAGAACATCAAAAAGCATGATATCGTATTAAGGGAGATTATTTAAGAAATTAAAAAAATTTAAATGCATCAAGTTGGCACTCGACAAGGAAATGCAACATCATTTATCACACAGTCACTTCTGAGCTTATGCTTAAAGATTCTCCACCTCAGAGTATTTTATTTTGCCACGTATATTAAACACGATTCCATTTTGAATAACATTTTACTCCTATATATATTTCAAGGTTGTAACTTTCTAAACTTTTCTGTATCATAAAAGAATCATTTTCATATAATCCTATATGATAGATGGTATTGGATCCACTCTATAAACATATGAATATAAATGCAAGTTTGGGAAACCAACAAAAAAGAAATTCCAAGTTTGGGGGTGAAAAGGAAGTATTAGACTGGATCTATGATCCTGTGGCACCAGATTCCACAGTATCATTTCCACAACTAAAAAAGGTGGATACTCTAAATAGCATTTCAGCAGTTTCATTTCTACAAAAACTGAAGAAATGTACAAAATTTAATGGCCACCAAACTCATATAGTTTCTTCAGTTTGAGAAGATCAATTATCACCACATACTATTGCTTCATTATTACCACTAGATTGAAAAATCATATCATGGTTTGAAAAAAATCATCTGAAACACAGGAAGATACAAAAGACAGAAAGATAGTCCAACTAAAAATTTCAAAATTGAAATTAAGCTTCATCATCAAATTCAACGAGGAAAAAAGGAATCATAAAGTATTATTTAAACATACACGTGCTTAACACTGTAAACTTAAATCTGCGGACCATGGCATGCTATTCACATTTTCTAAAAAGTATTCACTCCAATTTTAAAAGATTAAAAACTAATCATAAAGAGGAAAATAACCGTTCTGTACATCTATAAGTACATACACAAACACACATTCAAACGTACAAAGCGCACATACTTTTATTGCGAAGGAGACGTCGGAAACTGAAAGGCTGGTTACGGTGATCGGAGCCGCGCTCCGGCAACCGGAACTCATTTATGTTAAGTCTCCACGACGACCGTTCGCCGTCGATCTCGTCCGCCCCAAGCAACTCCCTACGAGATTCTCCCCCAGCACCACCGCCTACACCACCGGCACTCTCCATTACTTGGAGTTTTCTTTTATTCGTAATAATTTAATTATAGAAAACTTTGAAACGCATTTCTCATTGGGTTTGTTTGTTCAGAGTTTGAGTTAGATTAGAAACTAAAGTTGGTTATTTTCCCCTTAATATAGGCGTGGGTGCTTGGACAACTGGAAGAGATTTTTTGGTGCGGATGTAAATATATGATTTAAAAAAATAAAAATAAAAAGTTAAATTTATTCAAATTAACTTTTCAATATTTAATACTAAATGTGGATGAGATTTTAGGGATATTTATCCCAAAAAAATGAGATCTTACTCCCAGAATAAATTTGGTAAAATCCAGAATATCTATATGACAAATTCGAAATATTTGTTTTGAAATTGAATATAACCTTATAGTCCATTAACTAACAACAATGCTAATAAAAATCAAATTAACAACAATATTATAAAAATTATTAGGTCAATCCGCATACTTGTGAAAATTGACCTTTTAAGTTTTAGGATATCAACTTTATTGGTACTAAGTTACTGTCTCTTTGGCAAAATAAAATATTTACTAAATCAGATTTGGAAAAAAAATTTGTGAAATCTTACCCTAAATTATTCTTCAAATATAGAAATTAAATATATAATTTGCTATAAGAGTTTTGTAACTCGCGGATTGACCTAATAATTTTTAAAATATTTGGGATTACGGATTATGATGTACTACCATGGAAGCACGGGTTGTACATTGTGGATATTTATTGGTAGTTAACTTAAATCTGAAGTGGGTGTAGGAACTTTCTCCTTTCCAGTCCCTTGCGTGTACAATTTCTTTTGAATTTATTGTCAATGAGGTCCATTCCATCAAAAGTAAAAGTGTGAGAAATGATTATTTTAATATTAATTCTTTTTAGTAGGTTTAAACACAATAATCAAATTTAGGTTAAGAAAATGTATCAAGATTAGTATAATATTATGTTTATCTGAGTTTTTAATTATAGTAAAACTTACTTTGTGATTTGCAATACCTAGTGGAGCACCAATATGAAGATAATGACCAACTTTACAAATTAAGTACAATATATAATTATAATTAGATAACTCTTCTCTAAAATAAGATGAAGGATTGCAGACAATTCTTGAGTACCGGTCCTATATTGAACCATAATTTGGGAATGGACCCCTCCCAAAAAGAAAAATAGAGTACACATATCAAATCAACTTCTACCTCTTTGTCCAGCTTTTTGGACCAAAATCGCTCTCATGAAGGAAGAAGAAAATTAATCCCTTCGTCTCATTTATTTTGCTCCCTTTATTACATTATTCGATCAAATTTTTTAATATTTTAAGTGACTTATCATATTAAATTATTCATATTTGTGGTGTTAAAACCTTTTAAATATTAGTATATATGATGTCATAAGATATTATCAAATTATTATTGAAATATATTAATTAAATTATTTATTATAATTTTTATAAATTTAGTCAAGTTAACTGATCAATTGTACCAGAGACATAAAATAAATGAGTCGGAGGGAGTATTATTTTTTGGTTTGTATTGTCAAGAATTGTGACTGCACAAACATAAAATCGGTTTATTTTTCCTGTAGTACATGGTTGAATGTCTTTCAATTAACATATGGAATGATTTTTTTTATATTTCACACTTTGATTCCTATCTCTATACATTTATACTATTTATTTAAAAAAGAGTATGTTTTTACTCACAAAATAGAAATTATAACAATATGCTACATCAAAACATTTGTTACTCCCTTCGTTTTTTTTTTATTTGTCGATTTGAAAGATTACACATATATTAAAATTTATCATAAATAGTCATTTTTTAAGCAAAAATTTCAAAATACCCTTTTAATTAAATAATATTAACATTAATTAGCATTAATGATAAGTTTTAGCAAGAAAATGTGAAATTGAAAAAACAACATTAATTTAACATTGAAATCTTAAAACGAAAAATAAAAGTAAATAATTTTATTAATAAAAGAAAACGGATGGAGTACTTTCTAGAATTACTCCTCATTTTTTATTATTTTAAACACGTATCATCTAATTCACTCCCTCCATTCAACTACCCACTCTCATCATTTACTCTTAAAAATAAACATTTAATTTTCAACAAGTATATTTAGAAAAAATTGTCCCACATGGACTGAATAACAAAAGTAAGTCCACCTTATAAGGTTATAGACAATTCATCTCAAAAGTTAGTTTATGAGGTGAGTTAGATACAAGTCATATAATATGGATTTGACCCAATTCATGTGGTGAAAACTAATATGGTATCAGAGCCACATGTTGATGTGTGTCTGTCTCCTTCCGCATAGGATAACAAAGGTCTGAGTTGTCATTCTTCGTCAAGTTAACAAAGGCCTGAATGGTCATTATTCGTGTGTTGGGACCCACATGTTGCAATTCAGAAGATTGAACTTTAATATGCCACGTGTTGGACTTATTTTACCCCACACATTCATTCCGTCTACTTGTGAATAGGGGGTGAGTTTTTTTCCTGTATTAACCTTTTACACAAAAGTATTTTCCAATATGACTCAAACTGAAAAATATTTCCCTAAGTGTACCTTTTAGGTAAAACTGCGGCAGCCAATATCGATTTATCAATCATATTTGATAAAAAAAAATGAAATTAGTAACATCGATTCTTATTAATTAGATTAATTAGGGACTAATTAATTAAGGGAAAGAGGCAATATCGATTCTTCAGAGATTCTTTGCCTTAATTTTTTTTTTTTGATAACCCAGGTGTCCAAGCTTACACTAGACTAATTCTGGACCCTCATAATCCTTGCCCTAGAACCCTGAAGGATGTAAATCGCAGGATGTGCCTCCACCAAGCCTTAGGATCCCACCATACTGCTGTACATTCTGCACACAAAGGGGTCTTCATCACAAATGACCCTTAAATGCTTCCCTTGCCGCTGGAGCAAACCTTATAAATTATTGGTCAGCCAGTTGGAGATATGCCCTGGGGGCGATTCTTTGCCTTAATTAATAAAGGAAGACCCATTCAACCAATTATTGCTATTTGGACTAATCTCTATTTTTAGGAGAGTGTTCAAAGTTCAAACATAGGATATATAAATGCATTTTTTTTATTTTTTTTTGATAACCCAGGTGTACAAGCTTACACTGGACTAATCCTGGACCCTCAGAACCCTTGCCCTAGAATCCTGAAGGATGTAAATCGCAGGATGTGCCTCCACCAAGCCCCGGGTTCCCACCATACTGCTGTACACTCTGCGCACAAAGGGGTCTACACCACAAATGACCCATAGATAGACCCATAGAAATGCTTCCATCCAAGTTCCAAATGGGATTCGAACCCCCACCCTTGCCGCTGGAGCAAGCCTTATGAATCATTGGTCGACCAGTTGGAGATATGCCCTGGGGGCTATAAATGCATTTTTAAGATTACGTGCATCTGTCCTAATTGGGTCTGAAACTCTTGAATTAACAAATAACAATCATTTCTTCCCCAAAGCAAGAAAAAATTCCATTAAAATCAGCTACTAACATAAAAGCCAAGCTTTGTATCATGTTGTAACTATAATTTCCATTATTATTAATATTAATGTTTATGTTGGTATAAGATAACTATGCTATTTCCCATATTGAAAATAATGATGGCAGTTTCCAAGCTTTGAATCAAACAAATTAATATGCCCAATAATCAAACAAATTAGTACTAATTACCAGACGGCGGACGGAGGACCACGGTGAATCGGCGGCAGAGGCACGACGGATAGAGGGTTTTTTCTGAATGGGACTCTTATCTTGGACTGAATGGGAATGGGTCTTCCTTTATTAATTAGGGCACAAGATCGCTATTGCTAATAGCGATTCTTCTGAAGAATCGATATTGGCAATAGCGATTCTTTCCCTGAAATAATTAATCGCTAATTAGTCTAGTTAATAAGAATCGATGTTACTAATATCGATTTTTATTAAACTTATTTTTTTTAATTATCGAATATGATTGATAAATCGATATTGGCTGTCACGATTTTACCTTAAAATCGATATTGCCAACTGCGATTTTACCTAAAAAGCACATTTAGGAAAATACTTTTTAGTTTGAGTCATATTGGAAAATACTTTTGTATAAAAGGCTGTATTGAGAAAAAATTCGGGGGTATTTAGAATAAATTGCCCCACATGAATTGGATAACAAAAGTAAGTACCCTTGTGATTATTCATTGACTTTATATGATTATTACTCGATATTTCTTTAACATACAACCGTTTTCTATTTCATGGTTGCATGATTGCATGATGATCAGTGAGAAGTATTATGGTCAATCATGGCAAATAAAAATATTGATAATTGATTTTTTCTTTTATTTTTCTTTTTGACAAGATTGTAGTATTATGGTTAATCATGACAAATAAAGGTATTGATAATTGATTTTTACTTTTTTTTTATAAGAGATCCCGCGGCTCACGAGGCGAACAAGGTAAACCCTGCCCTTATGCAATAGTTCGCAAATCACATAAGAGATGTAAATTAAACCACACTAAATAAATCAGGTATGACGAGCTCGACCTAAAAAATATTAACAAAAAAATTCGAACTCGAGTCAAAGACACCGCACTCACTTGCTCCACCAACTAAGTCACCCTTACGGTTAAATATAAAAGCAGTCATTGATGAGTTTCAAATTTCTTTTTTGTGCACACAAGAACGCGTGCAAGAGATGCTCTGTCTAATTAATTTTAAGTCTCAATTGTTGGTTCACACTTCACAAACCTTTGTCAACTATTTTAAGTGTCTCTTAGTGGTTGTTTATTTCCAGCAAAGTATGTTTTGTTTTTTTTTCTATTTATATTGACTGATTTCATCACAAACAAAAATTAGATTCAGGTAAATTATATTCTTTTCTTTGTCGTTTACTATTTTGAACTCTATTTTTAACACTGTTTATGTTCGATAATTAGTTAAATTGAATGTTAATGTCCAATAATTTAACAAAAAAAAAAAAAGGGTAAATGGTTCTATGTATTATATATCTTGAGTACAGTTTAGTTCACTCATAGTTAGTATTAGGGGTTAAATTAGTCATCATAGTTTGATAAACGCTGCATAAGGGAACAAAAAAAGAACTCGTCAATTTAGCTGTTGAATTTACATTGGTAAACGAGAAAAACCTAATAATGATATTGAGTGAAGCTGACGAATGCTAGTATATTATGTAAAGAAATTATGCATTATTAAATATATATATTAATGCAATGCATTGCATATATGAAAGTACACTACATAGAATTATCAAAAAAAAAGAAAGTACACTACATATTCATCTGAAAGAATATTCTAAGTGGGTGACGTGAAAAAAAAAATTATTGATGGATTAAGAAGGTAAGGATTTGATTGAGGACATACACGTGAGTTATCTATATCTTTTTATGTGTTGACAACCAAACATTTACACGTCACAGCGACGGGATAAAGTGTTGTATTTGGGGCGGATCCGATGGGGGTTTTTTAAAGCTTAAAGGAGGGGGGTTGAATTTCAAGGAAAATTATTACATAAACTTAGTTTAGAAAACATTTTAAAACCTTGGTATGATATTACAATATTGTTATATGAGATTAAATGAAAGATGTAATATTTTTTCTAATCATAATGTCTATACATGTTTCTTAATTAATAAATAGAGTCCAAGTAAGAATTTTTTGAATTGAATAGTGATCAAATAGTAAGGTATATTCATATTAGTTTAGTATGAATTTAGATATACAACATAATTGCTGAAAATGAATGTCATGTCAAAAGCAATCATTTGTTTATAAAAAAGATATCTTAAAAAAAAAAAAAGTTGGGCCTAATTGAAAGATCGAGTCAGTGTTGCTTAACATTATTTTAAAGATTTTAAATCAAAAACATGGCGCAAAAAACAGTGGGTTAGTTTGTTTGACGTCTTTTACAATAAATTTGTGTTTGAGAAAAACGTGGCAAATATCATTTCTATTTTTTAAAATAAATTTATTATTTTTTAATTTTTTCAAATTAATATCTCAAAAGTCAAACAAACATCAAACTTCCTAATTATCTCTGAAAAAATCTACACAAATTCACTTTGATTTAATATAAAGTAATTTATCTCTTACATATAAATGCTTACACTTCTTACATCTTACCCCTACAACATAAAATCTTCAAAAAAAAAAAAAAAAAAAGAAACACTACACTTACCTTATTTTCCAAACCATTTTCCCAAAATTCAAACAAACAACATTACACAAATCGATATTGTTTCACAAACTCCCACCACTCTCACAAACTACTATCTCAAATGTAAAAAAAAACCAACCCAGTACTTCTATATGCTCTTATAAAAGAAACGGTGCTGTAATTTTGATAAAATTACATATATGTATGAAAGCGAAAGTATAACGACTTTAATTTTTTATGAAAATATTTAAAGAAATTGCCCAAGGGGGAAAGGCTTTCAAATATTGCCAAGGGTATTATGCCAGATAAAAAAGAGTTTGTTATGGTTTTTAGGGCTATAGCTCAAGTAGCTTCACTCTAGAATGTTTAGATGTTCCAAACTCGAGAGGGAGAGAGTTGTGTTACTGACTTTATTGCCCGATTCAAATAGCACTTATGCCTAACATCCTAAGGTCGTACTGTCAGGTGGAATATTAAGCCTTGAGAATGAGATTGATGTCGAAAATGCCATATTAACATCATTTGAACGACTTAGGCTTTGATGTCTTGATTTCATATTTTTGTTCATTTGTAAATCAGTTCTTTTCAAATGGCATTGACAAGGCATGGGCCCATGAGCTTGTAGAGCCGAGCGATTACACTTTCTGAAAGTGGAGCTTTGATCCTATTATTTGTCGGCAGTGCGGCCCCACTATACAGAGTAGCCCCGCAACTCCCTTAAAGGGTGTTGCTTCATTTCTAGAAATATTTTTTGATTTTATTCAACAATCAACAGGCTTGTCAAGTTTTTGAACGAAAGACCAAGAGGGGTCATTTCTTATGGGAAATCGAGTTTAGGTCATTTTCACAAAGGTCTTTCTATCTTATGAGGGCAAACATTTCAAAATATAAAAGGAATGAAGTCGTTTCCTTCTGTTCTATCTTGAATATCAACGAATCAACAACCCCCCCCCCCCCCCCCAAGGGACACTAATCAAGATAGGGGAGGCGATCAGAGGGAGAAAGTTGGTCATTGGTTAACAAGTATGAATCGACATCGTTTGATTTGGAAGCATGTTGTGTAATTTCGTAAAGAAAGAAAAATGTGTAAACCTCCAAAGAAGAATGAGAAGAAGCCCCCCCAAAAAAAAAGATAAAAGAAAAACCTCCGATACAATAAAAAGAATAAAATCATAATGTTGGCTCTCACGACAATTTTGCTTTCGTTAATGTTATTTATATAATAACTACTGGTACATGTCTTATTATAAAAAATAAATTAGATCACCTTTTCAACTTGAAAAGTTAGTTTAATGCTACCTCGTATAAAAGACTTGACAATTGGTTCATATGAACCTCAATCTTTTTATCAACTAATTAAAATAAAATATATTTTTCGAAACCTTTTTCAACATTTAAATGTCAAAATGAGTTGCAATTAATATCTCATGCGAGTTACCCTTCAACAAATTGGATGAAAGTGAGGGCTGCACAAAGTGTGAATCGGGTGGAGTTTTCATACGATACAGATAGATAGATGGGTCCGTCTAAAATAAGATTTTGAGGGATGTGGAGCACATGAGATAACATTTATCTTGGTGACACGTATCCTCTTAAAATTTAAGTTAAAATAATTTAATTTTTTAAAGACAAATTTACCCTTTTTTAATGGGTGAAATTCAACAACACCCCTTATGTTTTGCCTAACTAAAAAATATGTATTATTTTTATTAGTAAAATATCCATATATTTTTTTAGTTGCAAAAAATACCCCTCTCAAGTCGAATTATCAATTTTACCCCATCAAATGATGAAAAAACATCCGCTTAACTTAAAAGATTACCAATAGCCCCTGGTAACTTTAAAATTTTTCAATAACCTCCATGTTTTTCTTTTTATAAACATCGACAAAAACTTCCAGTTGATTATTGAAGTCCACTTTAAAGATTTGAAAAAAATATTATCCCCCCAAAGTTACATATTGTGGCACTTTATCACACATATGTACAAAATAAACACTTTACTGCCTCAAATAATTTTATTTGACAAAAAATATACATGTGCCCCTTACATGAATTTTCAAAGTTAGTTACAACACATCTTACAAGTCCAAATACTTCGCTCATGTGAAAGAACCAAAAATCCGAAGTGAAGTAAAAAAATATTTTATTTGTAAAGAGAGAACATTGTGTTTGTGTACTAAATATTAAGTTGTTCACAAATTACAACAGAGAAAAGAGAAGGTAAAGTTTTTATTTTAGAGGGGCATATGTATATTTTCCAAGAATATACATGTGCCCCTCAATGTATAAACTAGGCAAAATTTTGGTATGAAAAATGCAATTTTCTCAATTTTTTTTTTTGAAAAGAGATATGAAATTAATTAGAGAGATTTATTTAAACATATTAATTAAAGGGTTAGTATGTAATTTAACATATGTTTATTTTTTATAAATGTCCAATGCCATATCATCATTGAACATTTTGACCAAAAATTGTGGTTTAGATTTGATGTTGACTTTTTTTAGTGATTGAAATGAGGTATCTCTACGGCTGTAATTGAGCCGAGTAGTACCGAACGACACACTATTCAAGCTTGGTTCAATTTTTATCGAGCTTGAAATTTTGTATTTGAGCTTGGTTTGATTTTCAATCGAGGCGAGCTCAAACGAGCTTTTATCGAACGAGCTCGAGCCGAGTATCGAGTAGCTTGATATTTTACATGTGTTTTTTCAATTTTTAGCTTATCGAGTTGAGCTCGAGCCGAGCTTCAAAAGTTATCGAACGAAAAAAGATGTTCAAGCTTGTTTGATTAGTGTGACGAACCGAGCTCAAACGAGCTTTTATCGAACGAGCTCGAGTCGAGTATCGAGTAGCTTGATTTGATTTTCAGCCCTAGGTATCTCATATACACTTATGTTCCATGAAATCTTATTTTAAAAAGACCCTAGATATATCGAGATGAAAAAACATTTCTCATGTACAAAATGGGTCTAGTAGGCTAGGATTTGGTCATGATTAGGCCGGATGGGTCCTTTAGTGTCAACTATCTCGTTAACTTAACTTTTAAGAATTAATTACTATTTATTTTATACTCAAATTTGAACTTTATTATTTGTAATCCAATATAAATTAAAAGAATTTTGAGTTGCGTCAGCCATCCGATCGTTGGATCCAAGTCAGCCCACTAGTTACTTTTACTTTGTCTAGCTTAAAATTATAGAATTTCCAATTAAACTAGTTAGGGATCGAAAAATGCTCTAAAAAACATGTTGTTTTGACACTCTTAAGTTTATTGCCCAACCCGTCTCGAAATGGATAAAACCTTTGGAAAATAAAAAAATAAAAAAAATTGGAATTGGAGTTATCCACGAAAAGAAAGAATTATGGGTCTATTTGGATGAGTTTTGGCTCAGTTTCGCGGGTCTCGGTTTATAAAAATTGGTTTTGGTGGTTTCGATGAAACCTTTGAGACTTCATTTGGATGGGTTTTGGCTCTTGAATTTTGTGGTTTGAATAAATTGAAACCCCACTTGAATTGAATTTGGATGTTGGGGTTTAGGGGGAAAAGTAGGTGATAGGTGTCAAATTAATATATTTTTTAGTGAGATTTGGGGGAAAAAGTAGGTTGTAGGTATCAAATAAATGTTTTATAGATTTGAAGAGTTTGAGTATGAGTTTCTGAATAAATTTTTGATGGTTTAATTGATTTGGCGAAAACTCATTTGAAAGGGTTTTGGCTCGGTCTCGCGAGACCCACGAGACCGGGTTAAAACCCATCCACACACACCCCCTATAGTCAGCATTCATCTAATTTATCGTTAAAGGGAATGTTTGGTGGGTCGATTTGTCAGTTATTAGACCAAATTAACTTGAGTCAGTTTGGTCCAACGGTGTTTACTGATTACCTATACTAAATATCGGGGCCAGCCCATGTTAATATCACCAAGCCAATATTATAATTTCCTCCTCTGTGTTGGATTAGGCCCGATAAATATTGAGTAGTGCAAAATTATAGTAATTGGCTCATAATGTGGATTGTGGAACAGTTGAAGCCTAATATTGCTTACCAAAATAATGAATCATATTTTGTTTTCTGTTCAATATTTTTTATGTGTCACTTATGACCTAACCCAATTAAAATTAGGCTACCTAGCTAAGTTAAATTAACCACCTCTAATAATGTTGATACGTGCACAAGCATGCATAACTTTGGTCGGGCTGCACTTTTTTATTTTGTCACACATAATAAATTCATTAAATTAAAAACGAGGGGATGTGTCAACAAACAAGAATTAAATAGATCAAGAAAAAGCAAAAGCCCACGCAACAAAGGTTTTAGCTATAGGCCACACAATTAGAATTTTTGGGAGATGAATTTGAATCTTCACTTAGGCCAATCATGTTTTGAGAAGAGGAAATAGTTTTGTGTTTAGAAGGCTCCCAAATAAGATAATTAATTAATTATGAATAATAGCTTATAGATAATATATAGAATTATGAAGAGTTCACGTGATCTAGTCTTGTTCGTGAAATGAAATGATTCAACTTACTATATTAACAATACATAGAAATTGCAGAATCATACATACAATACAGTACTGTTGCCTTTCTTCTACCCGCCAACAATGAACGTACGTACGAGGACAAATTTTGTGCTCATGCTTAGCTGTACGTACAGCCTGTACTTCGAGAAATATTTTGGCATCACAGTTTGCAAAATATTTTGGACATGTTTGTCTGGGTTTCCTGCTAGCATTTCTTTTAACATTAATTTTCATTTAATTACAACAAAAAAATGTACACAAGTAGCTTGTTTCTATTTTATTTAAATAGTTAAAGATAAGTATAATATACGGATAAACTCTTAGTAATCATACTATACTATTCTATTAAAGGAGCCCAAAAATTCGTTATAACACGTAAACAAATTTAATCTACTTATGAGAAAATAGAGGTAAATGCAAAATACTTTCCTGTGTTATGCTAAACCTGCATGAAACTACTATGTGAAAAATTTATTGCGCTAAACTTCTTGTGTTTCAAAAGCCCTGCAAAAAATAGTTGATTTGTAAAAAAATAGGTCGTTTTTTGGATCGACATATATCAAGAAACCAGTTTTAAAGTACTTCAAGTTAGTCCCTACAATTTCACGTGATATATTTTTAAAATCATTTCTTAAAAATATGCTGATCCAAAGCAACCTATTTTTTACAAGATGTTTTTTCCATGGTTTTTGAAATCACGAGGAAGTTTGGTGCAATAAAAATTTCACAGAGTAGTTTCTTGCAGATTTAACATAACACAAGAAAGTATCTTCCTTTTTTTTTTTTTTTTTTTTAATCCAGATAAAAGTTAAGTTATTCCAAAGTTTGTAAAAAAAAAATATGGTCTTTATGAAAATCTATTTGAAATGAGGGTCCTAGAGTCTATCATAGTAACATGTCTAGCATTGGGGGTCCGGCCCCCTAATGATGAAAATTGTGGAGTAAAATTGTACTTGTCCTTATCAAAATTTCAAGGTATGTCCGAATAAAACAAGCTTTTTTTTTTCTTGGTTACATAAAACAATCTTTTTTGTAACACGTTTGATACTAGAAATCTTTGTAAATGGGAAATTTAAGAGTATTTATTATATTAGCTAAAATGAAGAAACATGTAGAATAAAGAATCTATAAAATTCCGTGGAAACTTGCACTTGTTCTGAAATCAAAGACCCACCATCGATCACGGACTATTAAGTTGAATTGCAGTCACGGATTCATATTGAAGTAAGGAAATCACCAGCTATCTAGCAAACTTACAAATTTTTCTTTCCAATTCCCCATTCCATTACCCTTTTGTATGTACAAATTACACATCTTGTCCTTTTTTCAATAATCGACTCCCATTCCAATTACTTATCAAAAAAAAAAAAAGATTCCCATTCCATTTGATCACGGGTATCTTAATTGGTCCATAGAATTCAGCTATAAAATCTTCTAATCAGAACCCTTCCTCCAAAATTCAAGAAAATTATAAGAATTATTACAAAGAGTGTCCTAGCTCTTTTTGTGAGCCCTAAGCTATGGGTTCAAAACCAATAGCAATGTTTTTTGTGTGCATGCTTTGCATGTTAATTGCATTGCCACCAGCTTATGCGGCACAAAACTGCCCACCTTCTTATCCACCTTACCGACGCCCTAGCCCGCCGCCTTCGACTCCTCGGCCTCATCCTCCATCGCCTCCACGACACCGCCCTCCATCCGTCCCTAGGCCACTCCCTCCTAAGAGGGCTCCCAAACCTCATCCGCCTTCTCCACCACATCACGGCGGAGGAGCACCACCCAGAGTGTTACCACCGATAAATAATCCACCAGTTATCGTGCCACCAATTATTCCACCGCCGGTTACAAATCCTCCGGGCATCATTCCCCCTATCGTCAATCCTCCGGGCATCATTCCACCCATTACAAACCCCCCGGGCATCATTCCTCCAATTATAAACCCACCAGGCATCATTCCACCTATTACCAACCCTCCAGGTATGGTACCTCTAATTGAAAATTATGTATTGGTGACAAAATATTAAATAATGGAGTAATATCATGAAAAGTGTTATTATTTGCATATTTTAATAACATCAAGTCTAGTTTTGTTACAATAATAATTATTATGACAAGTACAATTATGACACGATAGTTTATATGCCCATTACAAATATGGTCACTTTTTGTGTATCACTAGTTATCATATTGACAACTAAATAACAAATAATGTCACTAATGTGTTTACAAACATCATTTTAGTTACAAAATTTAAATCGTTGCCACTTAATATATATGAATAGTGAAACATTTGAAACCTCATTTTCTTACTCCGTTTCCAGTGACAAGACCACCGCCGTCTTCTTCGTATCCACCTTACACTCCTCCAGGCGGTGGAGGTGGAGGCGGTGGCGGTGGCGGAGGCGTTCCAGGAATCACCCCACCTCCTGCGACCTGCCCGATAAACGCTCTGAAACTAGGGCTTTGCCTGGACGTGTTAGGAGGATTAGTGCATGTCGGAATAGGAAATCCAGTGGAGAACATATGTTGTCCAGTTATACAAGGACTGCTGGAAGTAGAAGCGGCCATATGTTTGTGCACAACAATACGGTTGAAGCTTCTTAATCTTAACATTTTCCTTCCCATTGCCCTTCAAGTGCTGGCAACTTGTGGCTTAGCACCCCCACCTGGTTTCGTTTGCCCTCCTCTTCTCTAAATTAGTCTACTTCAATTTCTTGCTTCAGTGACTAATAAAATTGTTGTACGGATATGTATATCAAGTTAACTTTTTAATTAATTATCAGCACTAGCTAATATCTTTCTCTTTATAATAAAATTGTTGTCTATATATAGACATATATCTTAATTTAATTAGAACGTCCATAAGTGCCAATGAAAAATTGCAAACAAGTTGCAATTATTATTTCTCGAAAAATTTAGCACAATCAATTTTGATTACTAAACATGCATGAAGCAATTACACTACCTAAATCTAGATTTTCTGGTTACAAACTGCACGAGTTAGTTTGGATGTATTTAATTGACTTGATTTAATTAGGTATATATGGGTGAAGAAAACTTGAATGAAACGCAAAAATCCCTACATGCTTTGCCTAATTAGCAACTCCTTTACTACTATTTTTTATTAACAAAAAACTCTCCCCCAAGTCGAGGTACAGGAAAAATGATAATCATACCTCCAATAAAAAATTGTGAAAACACCTCACCTATTAAAGAATTGACAATAATTTCTCTAACTTTAAAATTTAGCAATAAAACCCCTGTTACTTCAAGTTTTGACAATAACCTTATTATTAATTTGTGAAAAAATTTCAAATGAGACATTTTACTAATAAAAAAAATACTCGAAGATTTTTGCTAATAAAAATAATGCATATTTTTTGTCAATTAAACAAATAACATGGGGTATTTTTCATGTACTTCAAGAAAATTTGGTTGTGAATATTTTCAAGAGATTCCTTTTTGAAATTTGCGCATATAAGTGATGTGGATGGATTTTGATCTAGTCTCGCAGGTTTTGCGAGACCGACAAAAATCCTTTCAAATGAATTTTCGAAACCTATTAATAAACTCAACACAAACTCTTGAAACCTATAAAATTTTGAGTTGACATTTACCACATATTTTTCACTTCCTAAATTCTATAAAAAAAATATTGATTTGACATCTACCACCTATTTTTTCTCCAAATCTCAATATCAAAATCCAATCCAAATGGAGTTTCAACTTTTCAAAACTATCAAACCCAACATCCAAAACCTTATCAAATGGAGTTTCAAAGATTTTACCGAAACCACTCGAACTATTTTTTTATATTTGATACCGATACCCGCAAAACCGAATGAAAAATCCTTCTAAATATACCCGAAATTATATTCTCGTAACAAATTTATCCCATTCTTTCTCCATCGCTCTACAGAAAGAGTCCTAAACAGACATTTCGCCAATTTGGATAAACTGAAGCCACTGGTAGATTTTTTTTCACCCATAGTTTTAATCGCTTTATATAGCCTTGCGCTTTCGACTGAATTTTCTTGGGCACACACCAACACCATGAAAGCTTAAATGAATTTTATGCTCTGTTATCAAATCACGATGCACTACAGTAAAATGATATTTACTTCTATAGAATGTAATTAAGAAGAATTTAATTTTAATGATGTTTACTTCTATAGAATGTAATTAAGAAGAATTTAATTTTAATGATATGTTAAAATACATAATATTTAGAATGTGAATAAGAATAATTTACAACTTTTAGTTATTTGTTGAAATACGTGATATGTATATTTTAGGTTATAAATAACATTTCACCGAATCTATATGTATGTGGATTAACTAATTTTCATGCTTGGGTAAATTATAATCTAGTCTTAATACTTGGTCATAAATCTGATCGGTACGTGTAGAATGTCACCAAACATTGTATTAGCTCATATTAACATATATAAAACTCCCCTCGTCTCATTATTTTTACTCTGTTAACTGCAGGATTCAGTCAAACTTTTTAATCATTTAAGTGACTTATCATACTAAATTATTCACCTTCATGATTCATTAATTTTTTTTAATAATAATATATATGGTGTTATATGATGTTATTAGCTAACTAGGGAAATATAATTTAATATATTAACTAAATTATTTATTATAATTTTTATAAATTTAATCATAGAAAAATTGGTTTGGAGGAAGTATTATTTAATAACTCCGACTAGGTTCCACCAAACAGCTCCATGCTGTGCATTCAATTAAAAATATCGAATAATAAAAAGAAAGAATCTATATACCAAACGGCCCCGTGCTGACTTGTGCTTTCAATAAAAAATAATCTGATTAATAAAAAGAAAGAATCTATACATACACAATAATTATAATTATAATTATAAAAAGAAAAAGAAAAAGAAAAAGGGCTGTGGGCGACAGAGAGTGAGGAATTTAGCAATTAATCAAAACCCTAGTTCCTCTCTCTCGCGATTTTGTCCACTATCTGAAACAATTGAATCAGATTTCCAAAGATAAGGTTTCTTCACGTTATCAATATGGTCAGTGCTAATTTTCCTCGTTTTATTCGTATTTTTTTTTTTCAGTTCTGTTTCTTTACTCGTGAAGCTTGATAATTGCCAGTTAAATTTGCTTCCTTTGCAGTTAGTTGTACATATATATATTTTTTCTATGTAATTGTTTGTATGAGCAGTATTGTTGTTTTATGTGTTATATTTACCGGTACCCTACTAGCATTCGCAAGGTTATTTTTGGTGTTCCGATGCAAACTATTGCTGAAAGATTACCTTTTTCATATTTGTTTTTTGGTGTGGAATTACCTAACATGAGGTGTTTTCTCAATGGCAGAACAAGTTGGGCAGAGGGCAGCGTGACAAAGTGCAGCAACTTATTTCAATTACTGGGGCAAGGTAATTTATATACTTGATGCTGCATCGAACTTCTTATGAACGTTAATGTAGAGGCTTAAGTTTGAAATGATCTTTTCTCCATTTATGATTTTTGAGTTTGATTGTGTGGCTCTCTATTGTTCTATTCCTCCACCAACTTCTTGAAAACTGTAAAATTACGAAAGGATGTATATTTATTTGATTTTGATTTGGGTGTACATCTTTATTTACTGCAGGATTGTGTTCCTTTCTAGTAGTTTTTGGGCGATCTGTTGACTAGGCATACAAATGGAATTTTGAAGTGTGGAATTCTCATTATCATACACAATTTTAACGCCCTTCCTTCTGCTTGATGAATACTATCTTACTGGAATTGTGAATAAAACTTTATCTATGTTATCCTTGCGGACTGAGTCAATTACTAGAACACTGAACACATCTGCATACATGTGTGCGTCACGTAGTCTTTTGAGAAGTCCCTTAGTTTCCTTCCTATGATTTCTTGTCCTTTTATTCAGGCGCAATGATCTGTATGGATAGACTGTTGCAATAGTTTTATTTGCGTATTAGTACAAGTTACTTTTGATACTCCTTGCTCTGGTAACTTGACATTTGGTGAGTCCAAACAAAATTTATTTGGGCTTCTATCTTTTGGTTCTTTTTTTTCCCTCTCATTGCTGATTACATTTGTATGAATTGAGGCTAGTCGTCTTACACTCTAGTTTAATTTGTTCATTATTTTGAACGCAGTGAAAAAGTTGCAATCCAGGCTCTGAAATCCAGTGATTGGCAACTTGAGGGAGCATTTGACATATTTTACAGCCAGCCCCAAATTAAGTCATTTGCTGACACAAGGCATTTAGAGGAGCTCTACAATAGATACAAAGGCAAATTTTGGGATTGATCTATTTTTATTATATGCCTCAAAAGTAGTCATCATCAGTGTTCAACTGTATTCAACGGCATCTCACTTTTCGAGCTATTTATTGATGATAGATTTCAGCTAAAACTTTTAATATATCTCCTCATGGTAGATTTTAATTGAAAAATGTAGGAAGTATTTATGCATCGATAATGTTGTTTTCTATATATTTATATTGGTACCATTCCTGTACAAGGGTAAATTTATGCCCCCCCCTCTCTCTCTCTGCTATTATACATTTCCCATGTTGAAAATGCTTCTGGAAAATGTTAGCTTGACAGAAGGTATAATCTTCATTAATTGCTCATTTCTTAGGTCGTCTCAACTCTCTTGTGTTAATGTTGTATTAGAGTAAAGAGGTTAAGATGTGCTATAGGACTAATTACCTCAAAGTTCTTAGTGATGATCTAGATACAGAAAAACTTCCCATGGTTCACATATCAAGTTTCTCATATAGTAGCTAAGAGTTTTGTTTGGTTTCTGTGGCCGGTTGAAGATCCTATACCTGATCAGTTGAATATACATTGTGTCGCATGGTGGGCCACGTTAGATTTTTTAATAGAGTTTATTTGCCTGATCTTTCTGTGGACGTGGGAATGCTGATTGTTAGAGTCTGTGTAAGAAATATTTATAGCTTAACCAAATTGGTTAATGTCATGTTTTCAGAGAAAAGATTGGTCGCTCTTTCTTTAAGACTCCATGTCTTCTATCTCGTCCATTATTTCAATAGGTACAGTGGAAAAATCTAATAGATTTGGAATAAGTTGCGAGATGCTTACAAATTCATTGAAGTTAATTAGATATTAAATAAATGTCGTGAGATTGTGATATGTCTATATCATGATACAGTGTACTTCTCTATATTACACTCATTAATTTTAGTTTGTTTGTTATATGCAAAAACACATAATTGGTTTCATACAGCATACTTTCTGCCATATCCTTGCCCTTTGATTATGAAATCTTACTATGAGCTTATACTTTTGCAGATCCCTATGCTGATATGATTATGGCTGATGGAATCACTATCTTATGCAGTGACCTTCAGGTAACTTTTGCAGTCGCAAGCTTGTGCATATCATTTTGTGATCAATCTTTGGAGAACATATCCTCGAGCATTTTGTGATGATTTGACTTGTATCTCATGGAATTTCTGTTACCATATTCTCATATCATTACACTCTTTCTTTACTAGTATCATTAATAGAGTAACCCTTGATCATTGTTTCTTTTGGCAGGTTGACCCTCAAGATATTGTTATGGTAAGTTGCCTCCCCCACCTAAATTTCATTATGTTAAATTATGTCCGATTTCTGTCGAGGAACATCATGCATTCAATCAATGAATGGAAATCTAGCTTGTTTTGTTGTAAACTCTTTTTTTTTCCCCTTTGTTTATCATTTGACAATTATTATATGTAAGTTTATTCCTTTTCAGCAATTCCCATCAGATCAGTTTTTCAGTCACCGATAATGCCTCTTTTGTGTTCGATAGTATAGGAGTGATCTTCCTCCATTGTAATATCTGCATAAAGTGATACTGGAGAACTTTTCTTTGTTTAGGTAGACCTAAATATTTTTGCACGATCATTGTTTATTGTTGTTTTGGTCAGATATGCAAACTGCGTTTCCATAAAACAAATCCAAGGATGATATTCATCGTGTCAATCAGTATGAATTTGCCAAAGCTAATAGAATTTGTTGACTTGAGCTCTTTGTTTTGGGTGGTTTCTGGCATGACTGAATTTGAGTCATTGTTAAGGATTCTTTGGGGCCTATTGATCATATTTGCTAAGTTTCATGTTAAGATAGAAACAAGTCAAAGTTTGTGACTTGTAAAGATGTTATGAATAGCTTGTGCAAATTCATTGATCTGTTAATGTCGTGAGCGTTATTGCTGACATTCTTCCATACTATTGATAAATTGAAAAATAGGGGATCTCATTGTTTCATGAGTTTAATACTAAAATAAGGATAACATGTAATTTTTGTATAGAAGGTGAAAAAAGTGTCTTTGATAAGATACTGTTTGATTTATAGCTTATGTTGGTTTGCACTGCTTTCTAGTTGGTGATCTCATGGCATATGAAGGCTGCTACCATGTGTGAATTCTCCAAGCAGGAGTTTGTCGGTGGATTACAATCTCTTGGGTATGTATAGCTGAAGTCATGCAAGCTTCTTTTGTTCCTTCTATTTGGTTGATACTGTATTGAATTTCTGTTCCTACTTCTTTGTTGGCAGGATAGATTCATTGGAGAAACTCAGAGAAAGAATACCATTTATGCGCTCGGAATTGAAAGATGAACGTATGTGATGATTTGGAAATTCCCGTCACTTTTCTGAAAAGTTTTTCACTTTCCCATATAGTGCTTTGTTCAATATTTGAGTCTCGCCCAAAGTCCTTTTTTGCTTTGTTGGTGCTACATGTTTAAGGATTTTCTGGCACTTCTCAATTTTGTCATTCAATACTTTTAGATTATTAGAAACAATAAGTTTTATGTAGAAAACTGTATTCGTACTTATTCTTTTATTGAAGGAATAGTTGACCTCAAGCAGATTAAATATCATTAGCTACATCTAAATGTAAATGTTCTCTGTTGCTGAACAATGGTTTATATTTTTTTCCAGAAAAATTTCGGGAGATCTATAACTTTGCATTTGGCTGGGCGAAAGAGAAGGTAAATTGCTTTGTTCAATTGGTGTAGTGGTATTTCTTAATTGACATGGCTCAGATTTCTTTTAGTGATATCTGATAACTTACGTTCTTGTCAACCTTCTGTGAACCGATAATTGGAATTTTTTTTTTTGGTTTGGTTGGAGTGTTTTTTGTTTGGTTTGGAAGTAATGGAATATTCTTTCATGTTTCTTTCAAAAGGTTTGAAGATGTATTTCTACTAATTTTGAGTTTCTATGAATTAATGTATAGTTTTTAAATTTGTATGAATTAATAATTTAGTAGATGTTGAAAAGTTAAAACTGTGTTGATTAATTTTGGGTGTGGGTATTTGATAAAAAAACATGTCTCCAATGTAGGTTCAATGTTTGGTTAGTAAGTCAAATTAAGAAGAGATGTTTAATGTTTTTTTTTTTGGTGTATAACTATTTCTTAAACTATTAAATCTATATAACTAAAATCTTTTCTATTCTATATTATGATAACTTAATATATGTATATAGGTGTGATGAGGCCTTGTTTAGTTCTTACTAGGTGGATAAAAAAATATGTTGGTTAGAGTTTGAAATCTGTAAAGCAAAAACAGACGTCAGTTTTATGACCCAATTGATTTCACAAACAAACAGGCACATGTTTGTCTACTAAGCAATTCGAAAAATTCAAGCAAGGAGATGTAAGTGAAAACTATCCTCTTCTGAAGTAATAATGTGACACCAACGATTCTCAACCTCTTAAATAGGGTAATGATGTGACTCCACTAGTTATCAACCACTACTTTCTATGGCAAACAATTTTAACCTAAATATTTCACTTTTGCCAAAAGGGAGCCAAAAAATGGCAGAGGAAATACATGTCTAGATTAATACACTGAGGAGCAGCTTCTCGTAAATTAAAAACTATCAGACCTTTTCTTTACATGTCAGGATTTTGTACTTCCAAATGTCCAATAACAGTGTATAGATTGGCATATATTCATCTCGAGCTACAATATGTTATGGATTATTTGTATAATTTAGAGCTAATGCCAATTTACCCCCCCCCCCCCCCCCTTTTAAAAGGAACAATTTACCTCCTTCAACCAGAACGTGAGAGTGGGCATAAAAAATATTTTTATAACATAAGGGGGGTAAAGTGCAACATTTATTATGACTGAAAGGGTGGGGGGGGGGGTAAAGTGCCACATAGAGGGGTAGTTTTGTCAATTCATATATTTTTAAGTTTAAAAAAATTAGGGAGGCAGTGTGAGACTTTTATAAAATCATAAAGGGGTAAAGAGCTCTTTTTCAAATCACAGAGAGGTAAATTGAATATTATGTATAAATTGCCATTAACTCTATAATTTTAACATTGGAGTAGGTTATGTTTAGGTAACTGAGTTTACCTTTTCTTTCTTATTTTCTACTGGTTTTAGGATTAACTAAGGAGAGCTTCTTATTGTCCTTTTCTTGTTGAATTAGTCTTAAAGTCCATGTGATATTGTGATGTACTTTTTCATTGACTGTTATAATTAAGAACCTATCAATTGAATTTCGTGTTTAATTGGTTTGACCTTACTGAAGTTAAGTACATTTGATCTAGCCAGCATCAATTTTTTTTTTTCTGTAAATCCAGCACTGTATCTTGTTTTCTTAAGAATGGTATTTTTATGAAAGCACGCAGCTTCCCAACATCATAACATATGAAGCGGCATATTTCTTCAAAATTGCTATGGACATTACAGTTCACAATGAAGAAACATCTAAGCTTTTTCTTGTGAACCGTAATTTTCTCATATTGATTCATAATCACAGCCATCCATTTCCTTAACCATCGGTCATTGATTCTTGTTTCAACCCAACCTTCAAATTTTGCGATTTTAAGACTCGATTTTGAAAGCATTTCTATTATTTTGGTAATTCAAAAATAAAGGGTGGCCACATCCACCTTCTAGCAATTTCCTTATCATAGTTGTTTGAGGCGCAAGGCGAGGTGAGGCGATGAGGGCTCCCCTTGCCTCAAGGCGAGGCGATGCAAAAAGCGAGGGCTTTTTGGGGATAAGGCGCTTGTATATAAATTTTTCTTAAATAAGTTTTTGTAAGATTATATAATAAATTTTATACATATTTCATAAATAAGTGAAAATTCGTGAATAACTTCTCTAGAATCTAAGGGGGAGGTGGGAGCAGGCAGTAGGCGGTGTGGTTGATGGTAGCGGACGGCGGCGGCAGTCAGGTGAGAGACAGGATTGGGGTTAGGATTTGGTAGAGAAAGAGTGGGAATAGAGAGTGAGTCGAAGAGAGAGATTGATTCTTGGAAAATTAGGATTTTTTTTTAATTAAAGTCAATTGACTTAATTTTTTTTTTTAAAAAAAAGCCTGTCCCCAAAAAGCGCCACCTTGCAGCGCCTTAAGGCGGCGCAAAGGCGACCAAGGCGAGGCCTTGGAAGAGCTTCTCGGGGATGGGCGTAGCGAGGCGAGCCCTTGGGCAATAGTGAGCAAGGCGCTCGCCTTTAATAACTATGTTCCTTATATGGAATAAATTTAATGCAAAAAGAAAAAGGAAAAAAAAAAGAGATAAAGAGATCCTGTTATAAACCACCCATAGTTATTATAAAGCCCAGCGCCTTGCTCGCTATTGCCCAAGGCAAGGTGAGGCGAGCCCTCATCGCCTCACCTCGCTACGCCCATCCCCGAAAAGCTCATCCAAGGCCTCGCCTTGGTCGCCTTTGCGCTGCCGTAAGGCCCTGCAAGGCAGGCTTTTTGGGGGCAGGCATTTTTTTAAAAAAAAAAAATTTCGTCAATTGACTTTAATTAAAAAAAATTCCTAATTTTTCAAGAATCAATCTCTCTCTTCGACTCACTCTCTATTCCCACTCTTTCTCTACCAAACCCTAATCCCCATCCCGTCTCTCACCTGAGCTGCCGCAGCCATCCGCTGCCATCAACCGCACCACCGGCTGCCTGCTCCCACCTCCCCCTTAGATTCTAGAGAAGTTATTTAGGAATCTTCACTTATTTATGAAATATGTGTAAAATTTATTATATAATCTTACTAAAACTTATTTATGAAAAATTTATATTCAAGCTCCTTATCCCCAAAAAGCCCTCGCTTTTTGCATCGCCTTGCGCCTCAAACAACTATGAACCCACCACAACTCTTGCTACATCGAGGTTGTCCCACGTGAAAGTATATATTAAGTTTTTGTATTTTAAAAGATTTCATTTTAATAAGCTGGTAACTGCTTTTCTCTTGATTTCAGGGGCAGAAGTCTTTGGCATTGGATACGGCAATTGGAATGTGGCAGCTGCTTTTTGCAGAAAGGCAATGGCCATTAGTAGATCATTGGTGCCAGTTTTTGCAGGTTAGCAAATTGTCTTTTAATTTATTTATTTATTTATTTTTTGGTTTCCCAAGGGTTTAATCCCTTTCGAGGCGCGTCGGGCACATAAAGTGGGAACTTCTTCCAACAGGGATTCGAACCTGAGTCCGCTACTTTGTAGTGACTAGTCCCTTCTACTAGACCCATCACCTGTTGGTGTCTTTTAATTTTATATTTGTTGTGCAGTGAGTTATTTAATACTAATTATTACTGTTCATAAGATAGTTATATTGTATCGAGCCACTTCCCCATCACAGTTCATTCTACCTGCAAGAACATGATTTTGTATTATCATCTAATACCATTTTTCTGCACTGGATACCCTTATCAGAATCTTCAATATTTATATAACTAAAAATCTGATGTTGAAAGATTTCTGGTTAGATCTTAGGTTGAAACCCCCCCCCCCCTCCTTTTCATTTTAGGAGGAATTGATCTATGTGGTTGGAACTATTGCAAAGATTCTGCACTTCTTTTCCCCACTTTGAACTCTAGAAATTCATCTTGTTTTAGTGGCTAAAATCTTCAATGCATTCATGTCTGCTGATAAATGCTTGTATGCACAGATGTCTCTAGACAATGAAAATATATTTGATTCTCATTGTTATAGATATTTCCAAAGGGTCAAGCGAATTGTGCAGCTAATATTGTTTTTCCCTCTCGTAAAGTTGTTAAAAGCGATGAGTGAATGTGACTATGTTGCTCTGCTGTAGACAATATATATATATGAGCTTACAGCTGCATCTGAATGTTCCTCGAACCAGTTTCTCTCTCTCTCTCTCTCTCTCTCTCTCGCTCTCGCTCGCTATGTGTGTGTGTGTGTGTTTGTGTCAATGGTTGCCTGAGTAAGTATCTAACTGGGTCCTTTCTCTCTCACATGTGCTTCGTACATTCTATATGATCGTAAGAATTATGAAAGGAACCTTTGCACATTCTTTATGTATTCCTTTACATAACGTTCTTAACAACTCTCTTCTACCTACTTTTTTATGATTCAGGCACGGCATAACAAAGCAATTTCTCGTGACACCTGGTCCCAGCTACTGGAGTTTGCAAGGGTAAATAAGTGGATGGATGAAATGAATGAAATACAAAACATTCTAGCGCTTGCCAATTATTTTTTCTTGTTTACCATCTCATAATACTCGTACCGTACATCTGATTATCATTTGCACGGTGTTGAAGCATTCTGCTTTCCTTGATTGTGTACATAATATACATTATTGCTTTCCGATATCTTATGAGGTTATTATTTATTTATAAATGCAGACTGTGGATCCAACGTTATCAAACTATGATCCTGAGGGTGCTTGGCCGTATCTGATTGATGAATTTGTTGACTACTTGACTGAAAATGGCATATTTGAGAAGGGTAAATTGAGTGAATGGAGCTACAAACATTGACTGATTGCCTGAGTTGTGTAATGGCATCTGTTTCTGTTTTTCTTCCGATTGATGATTAAGACCTTAGTAAAATTCAGAAACAAAACATGAGCAAAATGCAAAAGTGTGTACATTACTTGGACTTGTTCTATTTTTCTGCATTTATATTTATTTAGAGATGTTGAAGTGGTTTGTGTTTCTCAATTAGAATGAGTAATTATTGTGACTGAGTTTGCAAATATTGTATTTTTCTTTTTACTTTATATTTTTACTCCTTGTTTCTTAGTTTTGCTGGGGTGTTACCAAGATCCTTATAAGTTTTTTGTGCAAAATACCGAATTGTGTTTGGATTGAGTTTGAAAATTGTTCTTAAAATATAGTGAAGAAAAAATCTGTCTTAGTTTTTGAAGCATAGACCCGTGTTTGGAAGTTGAAGATGACTTATGAGGTACAATTGCAGATTTAAAGTGACGTTCAAATTAAGTTGAAAGTGGTTAGGTGAGATTTTTGTGTTGATACAAATGTGCTGATTTGCGTTTTAATGCACAAGTTGTAACATAATGCATTGACCTTTTGATGGAGTATTTACAAACTATTATTTGGAATTTTTAAAGTCTAGATGCGCGGCTTACTCAAGAGATTAGTTTTTCTATAAATACAGTGAACACTTTAATGGATCACAATCTAACGACTGGGACTTTTGTTCGATAACATTAAAGAATGAATGTACATATCATGTTCGGCAATGTTATTCACTATAAAACAAGGCAATGCTATTAATGCCTACTTTAAATATCAGTAGATGCACCAAGGACAATATCTTACTGGAGGCAGACATGCATATTAAAGGTGAGGACTAAGATTTGCAGGGAGGGTTATTACAACTTGGAGGGATTAGGATTAGCTTTAAGACTAGCTTGGAATAGGAGGATTAGGAGTATGAGCTCATGGGCGATTAGGACCCCCATGAGGTAATTTAGGGAGTTTAGGACAACCATCACGAGGT
The DNA here is from genome assembly GCA_003313485.2 of Penstemon barbatus. Classification (NCBI taxonomy): domain Eukaryota; kingdom Viridiplantae; phylum Streptophyta; class Magnoliopsida; order Lamiales; family Plantaginaceae; genus Penstemon; species Penstemon barbatus. The sequence continues at coordinate 97,238,729 of CM064883.1, forward strand.
TTAGGAATGACAGGAGGATTTAGACATACAATATGAGGTTTAGAAATGGTAGGATGATTGGGACATCCGTAGGGAGGTTTATGAATTGGAGGACTGGGACATCCACCAGGAGTAGGGGTGACTGGAGGATCGGCACCAGGAGGTTTAGGGACGATGGGTGGATTGCCACCAGGAGGTTTAGGAATGACAGGAGGCGTAGGGGTGATTGGAGGGTTAACACCAGGAGGGCCGATGGGAGGATCAAAACCGGGAGGGGTTACAGGAGGATTGGGACATCCACCAGGAGGTGTAGGGACTAGTGGAGGATTGGCCCCAGGAGGTTTAGGGACAACAGGAGGATTGGGACATCCACCAGGAGGTTTGCGATTGACTGGAGGATTGGAACATCCACCAGGAGGTGTAGGGATTATGGGAGGATTGGGACATCCACCAGGTGGTTTAGGGATGTCGGGAGGATTTGGACAACCACCCGGAGGGGTAGGAGTGACAGGAGGTTTGGGACATCCACCAGGAGGCGGCGAAGGACAACCACTTGGAGGAGTAGGACTAGGACCAGGACCAGGACCAGGACTTGGAGGGATAGGCGGTTGGGGACATGGAGTGTCCGGAGGTTTAGGACTGGGTGTATCAGGTGGTGGTTGGGGAGGGCTACTTGGGGGTTGTTCAGGGGGACTATCCGGAGGTCCTTCAGGGGGTCCTCCAGGAGGCTCTTTTGGAGGCTTTCCAGGGCTACCACCACTTCCACAGTCTTTGAAGCATATGCATTTCATTTTTAGTCCCTTGCAATGTCCCGAAACAAAACCTTCTTTCTCACATATTCTTTCACAGTTGCCGTCAGTTAAGCATATGCCATGAAATAACTTGCTTGGTGCCTCACAAACTCCTGCTCCAACGTGCAACAATTCATTTTCTGTGAATCGAACACACACATGAAAGATATATATGTCAATTTTTCACTTTCTGGTAACCTTAATAATAAGACAGACGTACAAATAAGTGTTATTCATAGTTTATATATATACATATGCGATATTTATTCAGCAGACGTGCATGTTTGTAAGTAACAGATCTAAGGATGAGCGCCTTACTCAAGATTAGAAGATGAAGCAGCACAACAAGTGCAGACAACATTCTGGGCATGCTTGTAATCTTCTCTTCAATGGAGTTGGTTATATTTTTTTTCCTATATATAGACAAAAGTCAACTCATTTTGAACCTTTTGACCTTTTTAGCATTTAATTAAATGGTAAGTGACTTTTGGTTCTTGAGAGTCAATCTTCTTGCAAATGGATTAACTCATTGACCTGAAGCTTAATTGGAAGCCTGTAAAATTCACATGGTACAATGCAGAAATTAATGAAACTTTCCACTTTCTTGAGGCAATAGCTAAAATGGCAAAAAAGTGACATTAATTATAAAGTGTTTGCTTTAGTTTAATTGTGCAAATAATCTATGAACCTGCAGATTCGAGTAGTTATATTGGTCTTATCTCCTTCAATTCAGTGGATTTTTCTTTTACTTTTAGTAGCATATCCATTCATTTAATAAAAAAATTGTCCATCTTGAAAATATGATCACTTGATATTTTCCATCTATTCAAGTACTTAAATTTTTCTTTGACATTTATGTAAAAAGATTTAATGGAAGTTATATTAGATTTTTAGTTAGTTGAAAACATTTGATCAACGAATTGTACGTGTAGAGCTAAGTGGTTTAACTTGATATTAAATCTATGATCTTAACATTAATTTTTTACTAAACCCCATAGTGTCCCCTGAATAGAATGCTACAATCAAATTCCATGAACGAATTAAGTTTTCTGGAATTTTATTTGTTTCAATATTGAAGTTTTCCATATTTATAATAATTAACATAAAAAGTTGCAATATCTGACTGTCATTACTTTGTTAATAAACAACACATTAGTATGGTGTTATGGGGCAATTAATTAATAGACTGCAATATCTAAAATGTTAATTGCATAGAATTCGCTTGTATTATTAAATATTAAGTACAAAACTTCTTATTGAAATGTTTATTTTTCTTGTTATTCTCTTTTTCCTGGCACAAAAAGTGTCGGAGAAAATGTTTGAGAAACCATCCATCGATTGCAATTACGGGAAACAGGCTAGATTGCGCAGTTCTTGGACAAGCATGAACACAAGAAAAAAGACATGATTGAGCGCCTAGCAACGATATTTCCAAATTAATAGAGTTGCATGGCCCAAAAATGACCGATGTTTTGGAAAATTATGAATTTCGGGCTGAAATGTAGCTAAAAGTATCAAATTAATTTAGTTGCATGACTTTAATTGCTAGCAAGTTTTTTGTTACAGGATGATTTTATAATTTTCCTCCAATTAATTTAGTCACATGACCTGCCAAACGTCTCTTCTGCACATGATATGAATATGATCCATCCCTTCATTAATTATTATGTTACAATTATTAATTAGGTACAGTTAATTCATATTTTTTGCCCTGGTTGGTTCCAATTAAATCACTTTATAGAAGTATATATATATATAGAATAATAATTAAGTAGTTTTTATTTCTTGTCATAATATAATTATGTATTTACGTGCATGTTGAGAAGAAAAAGATCGAACTTACGAGATACACAAAGTAACACTAGCTAAGAGAACCATTAAAACACAATACAAGTTTTTAGTCTCCATAATTTTTTCACTTGTGTGTGAATTAAGACGTTACCGTGTAGCTATATATAGCATGCAATATCAACGTACAATAACACGTGTTGTATCCTCAGATTAATTCATGGGTGACATATTTTAATTGGAAAAATATAGTAAATATTTAGACCTTCAACATATTATTGGCAATAAGATCAATTGACCATTAATTAATAAATTATAATCAATATGAGTTAATGAATTTCATAGAATAACTAATTAATTAAGACAATATAATTAAATGAATTCATGTCAGCTAGCCTTTATTTATTTTGTTGGTACGTTATACGATAAGCGCATGAACGTTAGATCAATGTGCAAAATGCACTTAACCACCATTAATTACATTGAGAGTTATTTGTAAATTAAATATGTTCGCGTACTATTCTTAATTAGCATATAACTTTTAGTTCATATATAATAATATATGTAGCAACCAGTGAAATGTATGTAGTTCATTACCTGCTGAACTTGTATTAAATTCTATGAAAATGGAATTATCCATCAATAAGTATTAGATATACTTTCTCATTTCATTATTTCTAAAAGGCAAGATTGCAAAAAGTATCTCAAACTAATTAGTGATTTTAGATTTTCGTCCTAAATTATATTACTTAGCTAAATTAGTCCCGTAATTTTATATTCTTTTTGAATATCATCCCACTTCATGCCACATATATGGATGCTTACGTGTGTCATGACTTGGCAAATTTTAGCATAAACAATTATATAAGATTGCAAAATTCGTCCTAAACTAATTATAAATTAATTTTGGTTTTTCGTCCCAAACTATATCAACACGCCGACTTCCATCATGTAATTGAAATGACATGGGAAAAAAGAATTTGTTCGAAACTAAATATAAATATTTATTATTAATTAATACAAAAAAATACACAATTTTTTTCTAATAAACTGATATATGATTTTTATATTTTATCAAAAGCGCACGAGAATTTTCAAAAATCCATACTGTTTTTCTCTTAAAAAAAAGTTGATATTCATAATATTCAATTTACCTCCATCATGTGTTATGATAATGTGGCAGTTTACCCCCTTGTGTCGTGATAAATGTGACAATTTACCTCATGTATTATAATAAATGTAACAACTTACACCCTACGTTATAAACCACTTTGCATGCCCACACACAATTTATGCAATTGAGTTATACTCTCACTACAAGAAAATCAGTTTTTTCCGACGGAACTTTCCGACGGACAAAAAACCCGTCGGAAATTAAGTGTAATTTCCGACGACCTTTCCGACGGCCAACCAAATCCGTCGGAAAACATCCTTTTCCCAAAAAAGTTTATAGAAACTTATTTCCGACGGGTATATTCCATCGGAAATTTCATTTAAAAATAATCCAAAAAGATTTTATAAAGTTTCCGACGGCAACATATCCGTCGGAAAATATTAAAAAAAAAAGAAACAAATTCCAACGGCATATGCCTGTCGGAAATTTCACTTAATAAATTAAAAAATAAATTATATATTTTCCGACGGAACCTATTCATCGGAAAATACTTAAGAAAAATGAAAAAAAAAAAAAAGAATACATTTTCGACGGGCATATATCCGTCGGAAAGTTTATTTAAGAAATTGAAAATTAAATTATATATTTTCCGACGGAACATAGCCGTCGGAAAATATTCAAAAAAGGGAAAAAAGAACAAATTTTCGACGGCATATAGCTCGTCGGAAATTTCATTTGAAAAATTCCAAAAAAAATTATATATTTTCCAACGGCATATATCCGTCGGAAAATTTTTGAAAAAATAGAAAAATAAATAATGTTACTAATATATAAAATGTGTATGTATTTTTATGTTACTAAGTCCGATGGAAATAATCCATATGAAAATATTAGAAAAATAAAGGAAAAAATTAAATTTTTCGACCGGTTATGTTCATCTGAAAATATATAAAAGAGAAGAACAAATATATTTATAATTTTCACTGGCGCCATAATCCGTCGAAAATTTTTATAAAAAAATAAATTAAAATATCCCGACGGGACTAATCGGTCAATTAGACCTTCAATTCAAGAATCGTTCGATTTAATTATAAATAACCTCAATGTACATATCTCCGAAGTCAATAGTGTTGATTTTGGTCAATTAGACCTTCAATTTGAGATTCGATCGATCTAATTACAAATAACATCAATGTACATTGCTCCGGGGTCAATAGTGTTGACTTTTGTCAATTAGACATTCAACTTGAGAATCGGTGTATCTAATTACGGATAATCTCAATGTACATAACCCCGAGGTCAATAGTTTTGACTTTGGTCAATTAGACCTTCAATTCGAGAATCGGTCGATCTAATTACGGATAACCTCAATCTACATAACCCCGAGGTCAATAGTGTTGACTTTGGTCAATTAGACCTTCAATTTGATAATCGATCGATCTAATTATGAATAACCTCAATGTACATAACCCCGAGGTCAATAGTGTTGACTTTGGTCAATTACACCTCCAATTTGAGAATCGATCGATAACATCAATGTACATAACCCCGGGGTCAATATATAGTGTTGACTTTGGTCAATTAGACCTTCAATTCGAGAATCGATCGATCTAATTATGAATAACCTCAATGTACATAACCCTCGATGTCAATAGTGTTGAGTTTGGTCAATTAATATAAAAAAAATTTGAATTAAAACAAATTTTTTTTTACCAGATTAAGTAAGTTTTGCACGATTTTAGTCTTCTTCATTTTTAAAATATTTTTAATTAAAAAAGTTTAAATATTAAAAAAAAAAAAATTCCGACGGACAAAGCCCGTCGGAAACTGCGCGACTAAAAGCCCTATCCGCGCAGCTCCTTCTAATTTAATTCATTTCTCTCCTCCACTGCAAAACCCTAGCCGCGCAGCTCTCTATCCCTCTCTCCTCCGACCGTAGCCGCGGCTGCAAAACCCACCACCACCGCCGCCATCACCGCCATCACCATCCTCCCACTTCCCCTCTCTCTCTCTCTCCCTACCCCCAATCAACCCACCACTGCCCGACTCGCGCCGCCCGTGCTTCTGCCCAGTCCGCCCAGCCCACTGCCGCTCCTGTCTGAACTCGTGCGGCCCTGACAGCCCAGTCCATCCCGCCCCTGCCCCCAATTACCCTTTGATTGTAGAGGTAAATTCCCCTGCTCCTTTATTTTTTTGCCTGTTCCGTCTTCGCAGAAAAATCAGATTCTAATTGGAACAAAGCAGGCAAGTGCTTATGTCGTATTATCAGAACAGTTCTTTTTGTCTTTTATTCTAGTTGGAAATTGTTGAATAGGACGTACAAGTCTTATGTTGAGCATCCACAATGCTTTTGGATATCTTTATAAATGCGACTGTTATTTTAAATAGTGATAATTGAAACTGTATGGAGATATATTTGTAAATTGATGACAGATTCACCTAATTTTTTGTGGAGGATTTCAATGAAATTATGCTATAAAGAACTCATGGACTAGTTTGTTGGGCTCGTTGAAGTTCTAATGTTTGATTTAATTATGATTAGAATCTAGATTGCATTCTTGTAAGTGTGCACCTATTAATTATATTTAGTCTTTATCCACAACTGTAGGTTATTTAAGATGATTATAATATTGAAAATAGACTTCAATACCTGTTATTTTCTGCTGATTTTTCACTACTAATATTCATTTTGACTTAAAAGGACAAAGTTATGAAACTTAAGTTAATAACAATATTTTTTTAACGGACTTTACTATAATAACAAGGTATTTTTAGAAAGAAAAATTCCGTCGGAAATCAATCGATTTAAGTATAAAAGTTCATTTTGAAGTATGATGAAAATTAGTACAGGGTGGCGTGTGACTAGAAAGTAGAAACATAAACATCTACTTACATAATTTAATAATTTTAATGACATATTAGTCATTATCCAAATAGTAATATTAATTGTTAATTTAAGATTTTCAATCTAGATTGACCAAGTATACATTGATTCAGATAGAAAAAATGGATAATCCAATTCATCGTGCTTGGATGTACAATCGCTTGCTTGGAAGAGACTTTAACCCAGCGTGGTTAGTTGGGGTTAATCATTTTCTTGAATTTGCAAAGTCACAAAGGGATTATTTAGAAAGTCGACAAATTAGGTGCCCTTGTCGTAAATGCAAAAATATGAGATATGCAAATCCCGAGCAAGTCCATTTGGATTTGCTTAGAAATGGATTTGTGGCTGATTATTGGTGTTGGACATGTCATGGAGAGGAAGAGAATGATAATCCGAACAACAATAATAATGGAGCATCGAGTAGTGTTCAATTTATGGATGATGATGATGATGGAAACAACAGATATGAAGATGTTGTATATGATGCAATGAGAGGTTGTAACTTTGACTGCAATGTCGGGGACACCGTGTACGCGACTATCCCTCCAAATAATGGAGCTGAAGACTTCTACAATGTGTTAGAGAGTGCTCAACAACCCTTGTATGAAGGTTGCAACACTTACACTGAGTTGTCATTAGGTCAACACCTACACTCACATTTGATAAATATTTAATATTCTATTGTGATACACTATTAATGCTTTATGTTGATGTTGGAATGTTTTATTTTTATTTCATAGTTTAAGATTTATTGTAATACGTTATTGTAGTCTATTCTCTTATTTTTGCAGATGGCACCAAAGAAGAAGTTAAAGACGTTTGTTTAGCCAGATGCCTACCAAAATGATGCATAAAAAACCTCAGAACCCACAACAATCTGACGACTCTAACTCCGACTCCGACTCCGACTCCGATGATTGATACTCTTTATTTTCCTGCTTATGCTGATTGATACTTTTTATTATCCTACATATTTGAACTCCCCTGGTGATGATTGAGACTAATTTATGATTATTAGGTTTTTAATTTGATCGTTTGAATGGTGTATTATTATGACTATGACTGAGATTATTATGACTTTTAATTAATGATTATTAGTTTTCTATTTAATTTTGATTAATGATGTAATGAATAGATAAACGGGATAATATTTTTTAATTAATTAAATTTTTTTAATAAATTGGAATTATTTTTTAAAAAAAATAATAAATTTTCCGACGGAATATTCCCTCGAAAATAAATAAATAAAAATTATTTTTTAAAAAAAATAATAAACATTTCCGACAGGATATTCCGTCGGAAGTTAATAAATCAAAATTTAAAAAAAATAATTAATTTATGACGGAATATCCCGTCGAAAATTAAGGTCAAACAGTTGACCCGAACTAATTTCCAACAGAAATACCCGTCGGAAGTTGTCCGTCGGAAAATTTCCGACGAACTTTCCAACAACCTTGATCCGCCGGAAATTGCCCGCCGGAAAGTCCGTCGGAAAATCACCGACGAGCATATTTCCGACGGGCAGTTTCCGTCGAAAAATGCTGATTTCCGACGGAATTTTCGAAAAATCCGTCGAAAATTCCGTCGGAAAAACCTGCTTTTCTTGTAGTGTCTCCGGTTCAAGGGGATACAATACATTTTTAAAAATTTCACAGTGGGTAAATTGCTCCTTTTCAAATTACATCGGATAAATTGAACATCATGATCGAATATCACAGAGGATAAATTACCATTAGTCCCTCAAAAAAGTAAAAGATAAATCAACATTTCCATTAAATTAGAAATTTAATATTGGACTAAATTCATGCAAAATGACAAATTTTGAGAGGAAATTGCGAATTAATATAGTTTGGGACGAAAAATCAAAATTTGTAATTTTGGGACGAATTCTGCAATCTTATATAATTGTTCATGCTAAAATTTGTCATGTCTTGACATGTAAGCAACCATGTGGCTAGTGGGACGATATTCCAAAAAAATATAAAATTACTGGATGAATTTGACTAAATGATATAGCTTGAGACTAAAATTAAAAAACATTGATTAGCTTGGAACGTTCTCTGCAATTTTGCCTTTCAAAAAATTAGAGTTCAAAAGAAAAAAAAAAGTTGAAATATTGAGTTAATTTGTAGTATTTATAGTTTTGTGGGCGGATCAAGTGTAAGATTGGATTAAGGCCACTATTTAATATATTTATATACTTTACTAGAATATTTTTAATTTTGGTTATGTATTTGATTATAATTCGTTCAAATGTTTATTTTAGCTATAAATTGATCCTGACAAATAAAAATGATATTTAATTCAATTTTAATTTCGTCTAAAGATAAACAAAATAAAAAAAAAATTGTTTTACCGAAATGCTTATCCTCCAATCCAATGTTTATTTTAGCTCATAAAATCAGTAGTTCATAATTAATACTTAAATAATAATTGCAGGTAGCATGGATAATTCTTAATTAGTACACTTCTTATTAATTATACTAGTACTTGATGGTGAGTCGCAGCGCATGGCTTCTTACAGTAACAACGTCGTCTTAGGAGTCCTTGACAATCTCCGTCATCAAAGCCTTCATTCAGACATACTCCCTTGCAATTGTGATCACTAAAACATGGCCCTCTAAATGTAAAACTTGGTGATTTACATGTCCGTCCCATCACCAATTTATTATTATTATTTTCTGCACCCACACATGTACAAATATTAAATAAATTTTTTAAAAAAAAACATATACATATATATATATATATATATATATATATATATATATATAATTATAATAATTGATGAGAAATATAATTAATTAGTACCAGAGCCCAAAATGATGACCAAAAGAAGCATTAGCAAACCAGATAATTGTTTAGTATTCATCCTTTTTTATTTGTTAGAAGTACTTGTGTAAGTAATATATTTCTGTGAATTATTATATAAGTGGGTATTTATAATATTATACAACGTACTCTTAAATGAATCAATGAGAAGAAAAGGGCGGATAGAGATATGTTCAAATTAAATGAGTACGCACCGACCCTAGCTTTTCCAGTCGTAAAGCATAGGTTCAAGAGTCAAGACCATGGGATCGGAAGAAATTAATTCCAAAAAGCCAAAGGGCCGTTTGGTAGACCTATTAGGTCATATTATATGATTTCATGTGGGTTAATACAATATTTGGTGGCATTGTTCTAATATCGGGTCAAATAGATTAAATTCTTACGATCCGGTATTAAAATTAGATTATAATTCACCCAAGCATGAATAGATTAGTTAATCCGGATGAATATGGATTAGGTAAATGTCGCTTATAACCTTAAATTTACATATTTTCTTTTTAACATATCATTAAATATCATGAATTCTTTTCATATCTCTGAAAATGCATGGAAACACATTCTACATAAATAAATCACAAATTAAAATTTATATCAATATACAATTGACATAGGGGCATTCAAACTAAAATATTGATCACCTCATACTCTTATACATATTAAACAAATGGCGTCGATGAATTGATATATCTTAACTAACATAATATGCTCAATTAAGTTGTGAAAATATATTAATATATGCCTAAACTTATAACTTCAACAAACATATTGCGATTGATTGTTTTAATGCAATATGGTTCAATCAAATCTACCAAACGTATTTGTAATATGGTCTTCAATCCGGCTCCAATAGTACTTAGGTAGGATTAAATTTTATTTAGTGCCAGAAATTACTCCAGTAATTAACCTTCAAAAACATCAATGATACTCCTATATTCTAATAAATTCTAGATAAGATGCTGGTGGGATGACTTTACATTAATTGAATTTCTTCATCTCGTGGTAGAAGAAAATGGTTGAAAGATGCTCTGCTTTTTGTTAGGTGGCCATTAATGCTTTTAGTAGCAAACTGAATTAATAATTCATAGAGGCAATTACTTGCAAATAAAAGTAAATGGGATATGTTAAAAAAATACATTGGGCAAGAGAAGAAAAAATGAAGACCAAGTATTTATGGTCCTATTTGAAACTCGAATTAAGGTCCCAAATAGAAAACCTCGAGATTCTTATACATATATACATCCCTTGAGTTTCTGAAAAACACCCTGTGAACTTGTTGAATGAAACACATTGGAGCTATTGGAGGATTTGAAATTTTAATTCAATTTACTTTCAATGTTGGTCTTTTATTTGTGGACTCATTTGAGTTTTTTTTTATAATCTTTTTGAGAATGACTCATTTACTATAGAGGAGTATGAAATGTCAAAAACATTTTTTAGTTTATTTTAAGTATTACATTTTTTGGAAATGTATAGTCCTTTTGTTTTCATAACCAAAACACAATTTATAATTAAAACGTGAAGTTTAATTTAATCAGTTTATAAAGATGAAGTCCTAGTCACAAAAAAACAGAAATATGAATAATACATGGACTAAGATTATCAGTCCGCTTCAGCCGAATCGGTTAAAAGTATAAGTCATTTGCAATTACATCGAGCGGTTGAAAATAGTTCTCAAACGTTTCCAAATCTAAATCTAAATCTAAAAATGAGGCATGACGAAATTTGGAGCTGGAAAGTCCACAAGTATCAACCTAAAAATAAATGAAGGAGGTCTTCAATGTTCGGCAATCATGTTCGGCGTGCTATTCCAATGAATAGCACAAACTAATTTTTTTTTTTTTAGCAATTTGTCACATGCATATGAAAATTATTCTGTTTAAGGTTGATATGCTTGATATTATTATGCAGATCATTGTTCAATAAAAGAGTATTTTCAACAAGTTTAGAGACTCAAAATCAATGAAACGTAGAAATGGAGACTGATTCTTGCTCATAGGTCCTAAACAACATTATCTAAACGATTTAATGTGCTTATTTTGCTCAGTGCTAATCATGTAGGGCCTATGTGGTTGGATTTTGGTCCGGTCTCGCGGGTTTCACGAGGTCGGGTCAAAATCCCTCTAAATGAGATTTCGTCAAATTCATGAAACTCATCACAAACCTATAAAATTTCGATTTGATATGAATTTGGACGGATCTCACCTCAAACCCCAGCTCTTGACCCTGATTGAGACATGTTCAACTCTACTTATAATCTAATAAATTCTTGATTTGACGCCTCATAATTTCAACTCAAAATATTATTGATTCGAAAATTATCATGTACTTTTCTCCTCAAACCCAACAATCAAACTAAACGATGTCTCCTTTTTCCAAACCAACAAACTATTAAGCTTCTTTTGGATTCAGGGATTTGGATTTGTGGAGGGACATGGAATTAGTTTTCAAATGACACCAATATGGGGATATTTGTGTAATATATCGTTTTGGTTGTATAGCATGAAATTAGTTTTAAATTTATCCCACACCAAAGTGATTTAAACAAGTGCTATGAATTTATTATTATGGATTTGAAATTCATAGCTCAAATCTCTCAATCCAAATGAGCTCCAAGTATTAATATTTTATCATTGAAATTATTATTTGAATCAAAATTTCAGAAAAACTCCCAAACCAATTTTTGAGATCAAACTGGAACAATATCAAATCAAAACTTTCTTATAATAGCCTTTAGTTGCTCAGATGTCTGTAGCACATTTGATCTACGAAGTAAAGCTGCAATTTAACAAGCTTAATTAAATTTGATTTGTGGAGAAATGGTTAATTAAAAAAGATCAATTCAGATGCTACACATCATAAAATCATCAGGGAGGATCATATTAACCCTCAATACAACATATAAAATCCCATAAATGTATTTCTAAACGAGTCTCTAAATTGGTTCTCGTACACGACTAGTACATTATTCTGACGCCTCTTATGCGGCTATTATCACAAATTATGATGTTTCTAACTACTCCCTCGTCCAAATTCCTTTAGCACAAAATAAATAAAAGCAGCAGCAGTAACAGCAGCTTATCCTCTACTTATTGGCTGCCACCAAAGCCATATGCTCAATCAGGTCCAAAACTCGGTTACTGCAAAAATGACGACAAAAGAAAATAGTTATGCCTTGGCCTGGCCAAGTTTTGTGGCATACGAATGTAGAGAGAGAGACGACTATACCTGTAACCCCACTCGTTATCATACCAAGATACGAGCTTCATAAAAGACTTGCTAAGACCTATTCCAGCCTTTGAGTCAAAGATGCTTGACCTGCAAACAAGAAAGAAAGCCAAACAAAATTGATACCAGGAAAAATTGCAATGTTCAAAAGAAGACTATAAAGGTTCTCTCAACCATGTCAAGTAATAACAAAATATACCTCGAGTCACCAACAAAATCATTGGAGACAACATCCTCATCGGTGTACCCAAGGATTCCTTTCAGTGGACCCTCTGATGCATATCTGGAAATTTAAACAAAATAAAACAATATTTGATGATTACAAATAATAGAAAATATGAGAATACCAAATAAATTAGACGTGTTCACGTACTTGATGGCTGCCTTGACATCTTCGTAAGAAGCACTTTTCTCAAGTCGACAAGTTAAATCTACAACAGATACGTTAGGTGTCGGAACACGGAAGGCCATTCCAGTGAGCTTGCCATTAAGTTCAGGAAGAACTTTTCCAACAGCCTAAATATTTAAATTTTGAAATTTAAATATATGGGTGCAGAATATGGAAGATGAAATTTTAATTCAGATTGAGAAACACCTCATACCTTAGCAGCACCAGTAGAACTCGGAATGATGTTTTGAGCTGCTCCACGGCCACCTCTCCAGTCCTTCATTGAAGGACCATCAACTGTCTTCTGTGTGGCTGGAAAAAAAAAACAATTATTGTCATGAAGTAGAGACATCACATAACATTATAGAAATATCGAGCAAAAACGAAATTATGAACACCACAAGGATACTTGTTTCGGAGAAACATATACCTGTTGTAGCATGGACAGTCGTCATTAGACCTTCTAGAATACCAAACTCCTCATGCACTACCTGTCAATTGTCAAAAGGGAGTAAAGATTCACGACTTCTTTGTGAACGCAGTGAAACCTCAAGAAAAATTGGATTTCAGCCGAACCTTGGCCAGAGGAGCAAGACAATTGGTGGTACAACTAGCATTGGAAACAACATCCATGCTTGGTTTGTAAGTAGTCTCATTTACACCAACTACAAACATAGGAGCATCACCTGATGGAGCTGAAATAACAACCTTCTTTGCACCACCCTACAAAATGAGCTTTTATGAGTGCCTTGTTATATGAGAGGGCAAACAACGTTGTTTAAAATGTCAACACTGTGACTAACCTTTTTATGCGCTGATGCCTTCTCAACAGTTGTAAAAACCCCAGAGGATTCAACAACGTATTCCGCCCCATAATCACCCCAAGGAATGTCTGCTGGGTCCCTGTATCGAGAGTAATGGGGAGTTAAGTGTGTAAGAGAAAAGGTCATAGGGTAACTGCAGCTAGCATGATTTGGTATGCTGGTTCAGAACTTTAAACAGATTTGAAATTATGTGGTTGGTAATACCTTTTGTTGTTAACCTTGATCTGCTTTCCATTGATTTCCAAAGTTGATTCATCAATAACTCGAATGGTCCCCTTGTAAGGTCCATGGGTTGAATCATACTTGAACATGTATGCCTGAAAGGAAAAATAATGCACATCAGAAAAGTATTAAATACAATCTGGTAACTCATTACTTGAAAAACATGTGTGTGCTTAATGCTTTTAACTCAAAACACAGGCTTACTATCATTAGTAAAAAAACATGATGTAAATAATACCTTTCTTAAGTTTACCTACTCAAGCCAAAAGAACGCTAATGAAAGCGGAAAAGGCATACTAACCATGTAAGTTGCATCAATGAAAGGATCATTAACCGCCACCACATCAATATCATCCCTGAAAGTTGCTATTCGTAAAACCAATCTTCCAATACGTCCAAAACCTACATGGGGTTTAAACATTTAGTAATATGTTTCATAATGCTCTCCAGATACACACCTTTAATGGAAACAACAATCATTCACAATTTTTTAACTATGTAACAGAGAAGTAAATCGGGTAATAATTAGCGATCCATGTTATATTATAGCCATATGTTGAAACATCAAAACTTCCTAAACTAAGAAACAGAGAAATGAGAAGCCAAGAATTGAGAAAAAGTTATCTATACAGAAGAAAACGGAAGAAGAGCTCGACATAGTTGACAAAAACTTACCATTGATCCCAATCTTTGTTTTTGTACTGCTCCGTGATTCTGAAAAGGTAAAACACGCAAAGTCGATCTTGTCAAACTCTAAATTCAGAATTGACCAGAAAAATCAAAGAAACAAAAACGATAGTTCATACGCCTTACTTGGCACCGTCGGCGGTATTTCTGTTGCTGTTGCTCTAATGGGCTTCACAGCGTAGGTGGTAGACTTCCTATAACAGTTCAATACAAAATTAAATTGAATTCATCAATCAAAATTTTTTAAATAACGAGATCTTTTAATTCACTCAACTGTAGTGAAGAGGAATCCATTGGAATATTAGTTCCAAAAATGCTTGACTGAAACTTCACAGCATTGACATTGTGTGTTCGACCTCCACATGATACCTGTAGGTAGATTCAAGATTTTACAATCACACTTCAACTCAATTATGCATCAGAAATAAATAGTGTGAATAAGATACGAAAACACCCTTAACTTATCTCGTCACCTTCATGAGAAAAACTCATCAATCAGGACTACAAAAATTATGCAACACGCAGAAAATAAGGATTGACTAGAATAGTAATACTGCGTGCGAACATGTAAAAAAGATTTTAGAAATAAACTTGTTCTCCCTCAGGAGTTGACTTCAAATTTTCCTTAAAAAAGGTAACAAATTGCAAACACAGACTTTTATTCAATTACCGAAAGCATCCTAAATTCACATTTGCAGGTACACACAAATTAAGAGTGCGAAATTAAGCTACTTATAAAAAGATAATAATTTGACATATTAAAAAGATCGATAAAATAAAAGGTATATATAATCAGACCTTGGATTTATCGGACGGAAGAAAAGCGTCGGCGACATCGAGGACGGGTGACGGTGCAGATCTAAGGAGCGAAGAAGAGAACGCCATTTCTTTCACAAACGAAAACAGAAACAGAGATCTCTCCTCAGCTGAAATGAAGAAGAAGAACAGTCGATTGACAGAGCTTATTATATGGAGTATTTCTAATTAAAAAATGAATGGTAAAACCCTAGAGGAGAAAGGAGAGGTTTTTGGCTTTTGGTGAAAGAGGTAGCCAACTTTTGACGAGTATTTAAAATGCTTAAAAAATTGGGGAGGGGGCGGAGATTCTTTAGAAATGTACCTCTCCTCTATGCATATGCAAAACTGGAAATGTGATTTTTTTTCTTTATAGTTTTTGATTTACTAATATTTAAAAAATTATTATGAACAGTTTATTTTCGTATTGGCGGAATATAAAAACGACGCACCAAACAAAGCACAACTCCTCCGTTTCTCAGGTAGAGTTGTCGTATTTGTGTAGCTGTCCTGTCCTTGGTAGACACGTCAGATGTTGCGAGTCTTCCTCAGTTTGTGGGTCCCGCTGTATCTTTTGCTCTCTCTTTCTTTTTCTGCTCTTTTCGCCCAAAAGCAAAACGAAAGACAACTTCCATCCGTTCATCTTGGGTGGTGGTGCTCTCAATTACTTTTAAAAAATAATTTAATCAAAGGCAGTTTATTTGGCAAAATGTAGAACAGTCTAGTTTGTCATCTCCAATCAAATCAACTAATTAATATATTTAATTCAATTTTAAAATTTGCATCAATCTAACTTAATATATTCTTCGTCCCATTTATTTTTATTTTTTAGTATAATTGATCAGTCAACTTGACTAAATTTATAAAAATAATAAAAAAATATTTTAATTAATATATTTCATTAATAAGTTAATAATATCATATGACATCATATATATTTATATTCAAAAAAATTAATACTCCACAATGTGAATAATTTAATATGATAAGTCACTTAAAAGATTAAAAAGTTTGACAAGGTATTGCAGCATAGGGAGGAAAATAAATGGGACGAATTGAGTAATACTAATAATATTTTTTTGAGATGATTAATACTAATGATAATAATAATTTTTAAGTACACAATAATAATATATAACGCATTCATAAAAATTATAAAATTAACAACGACTAAACATAACTAACGGAAAACAACAATAATTATTATTAACGCACTTGGAGTGAAAATTCGTATCGCCATATTTGTATCGTATAATACCGTATCGACACGGTGGAGTATTTCACAAGTATCATACGAGTATCTGAGTATCCGATACGCATACGATACTGCACGGTGTATAATTTCAGAGTATCCGTGCAACCTAGGTAATCTGCATAGTGGCTGTAAAAGAGTTGGATTATTCTATTATGAGATACCCAAAAAAATCTCATATAAAATATTCAATCACAACCATTAAAATTAAGCAAGATGAAATCTGAATCACACGATTTTGTCCAATGTAAAAATGTTCAATTGGACCCCTTTTTGTGGTTGGATATATTCAAAATAATAATTTACTTTATACCCCTACATAAATATGTTTAACTGGAAAAAAAATTCATTTCTTCTTCCATATCTTTCTTCCAAACCTATCACCACACCACCATGAAGCTCCTCTCAATCTCTCTGTCACGGCGTGGCTATGCCCAACCACGCGACGGCCGGACCCTGTCAACGCGAAGGCCAAATCCGATCGCCGCGTGGTCGGACATGGCCATGTGAAGGCCAGATCCGACCTCTGTCTGCATGGTCGAGGCCAACCACGCAGTGGACGGTCAGATCCAGCTTCTGCGTGGCTGGGATATGGCCACTGAGGCCGGACCTAGCTATGCGAAGGGGCAGCGCCGTCTTCATGTTAATAGTAAATTTTTTTATTTATTTAAAAAAAAGGGGAATTATGATAAAAATAATAATAATAATTTTATAAAAGAAATTATAATCATGAATAAAGACGAAATCTTTTATTACACAATAATCATTGGTAATTTTCATGTGTGTTTTTTTTAAATTAATTTACATAATATATAGAGTATGGTACTACATTGATGTTATTTAGAAATTGAAATATTTTACATTGTAACTATAACATTAATTAAAGTTGTCACACTTAATAATTCTTTACAAAGTAGTAGAAATGTAAGAATAATGAAAGGGTAAAATTGTATTTTAATAATTAATTTATTTTGTTTTTGAATTTTGAAGGGCACTTGAATTTTATTGAGAAATTTTATAATACAATGTCCTAAAAGAATTAATGCGTACGTAATTAAATAATTTACTGTTTTCTTTAGGAATCAAATTAATTTATTAGTGAAACGTGTTTTGTAATCCGTGACAAAATAATGTTTCCTTGTTCTCTCCCCATCACATCATATATCAATTTAAGTATCAAAAATGGAAACGAGGATTCGAGGAGGATGAGGATTCATATTCATGATTTGGTTTCTAATGTTTTTGGTAATTGGGAGCAGGCCACACACGTGGTCCAGCCAGCCAATCATTTTCCTTCTAGATGTGACAATGACTCGATTTTATTGGATCTTATTTTTGCAATTTCCTTCAATATATAATTCCATCCATTTTATATTAATTGACATATTTTTTTATTTTCACACATATTAAAATAACAAAATTATAAAAAATGTTTTATATCAATTATTGATTTTGGATTTTCGTTCCAAACTATATCAACTCACAAAATTTCGTTCCATAATTTAATATTGAATATTTTCCTTTGATTTTTCGTTCCAAACTATATTAACTCGCTGAATTTCATCCCATGATTTACCATTTTGCATGAATTTAGTCCCAAATTCAAATTTTAATTTAATGAAAATGACGGTTCAATCTTGTAATTAATTTGGGACGAATTATGCAATATTGTATAAATATTCATGCTAAAATTTGTCACGTCATGACACGTAAGTACACATGTGGCAATTTAATGGAGACATGTGCAATTTTCGTCTCATAACGGTGGGACGAAATTCCAAAAAACCATTAACTTACAGGACAAAATTCGATGAGGTTATATAGTTTGGGACAAAAATCCAAAATCACTAATTAGTTTGAGACGTTTTCTGCAATTTTACCTATTAAGAAACCTCGTCATTGTATACTTTCTTATGGTAAATTATCTCAAATATTCTTTATAACTTTAGAAAAGTAAAAAGATATTGTTTGAAAGTAAGTGGTATCAAATCATTATTTTATGAAGAGAGTACCCCAATTCTAAAATAAGATTCCATGATAGGTGATCTTTCTTGAGACATGTTAATCTGAGCCTTTAAATTTAAAAAAAATAGATCTAGACCGTTAATATTTGTGCAACTGTACAAATAATCATGATATTCTTGCACATGTACAATAAAATGTTGTACAGTCACAATGATGATAATACCCTTATATAAAAGAAAAGAATATTAGCGTAAAATTAATTTTTCTTCAAAACAATCTCTTGTTCCTCTCCACAATTTTTTTCTCCCAACCACCCAAATCCTTCAAAATAGATCAACCACCCACTCTTATGCCAATCGATTGCATAATAAAATGGCCAGTTCTTTTTGTCTCAAGCAGATCTTACTCCGGCGAGGCGACGCGTTTAATTTTAGCACATAAACTCTCGATTAGTCAATTTTCAGTATCAGTAGATGGAGGGAGAGTTGAGAACTGATCGTGGGAACTATATGAATTAAAACTAGATACATTTATTTATTAATAAGGGTAAACTTGTAATTCATATATTAAACTATTAAAAATTAAATTAAATTAAGCCACATGTCATTTTATGACAAGTTATCTCAAGGAAGGCTTGAATCAAAGTATCTCATACTAGAAATGCCCGAGAGAGTATATTTGAAAAGATAATTCTATTTCTAAAAAGAGAGTGTTATTTTGAGATAACCCGAAAAGGAAATAGTAATGAAAATTCAGAGACAGACATAACGGGAAATGGTAATCTTCGGAGGCCAAAATTTTATTCCACTAATGTGTTTTTTGGTTTTGAGTGACATGCACAAGAGTACATATTGGGCGAATGCTAGAAAGAGCTTCTTGAGGTAATTAACAAATATGTTCTTTCAATTTTTTTTTTTTTTTTTTGATTGGGTACTTTTTCTAATTTGTATAGTTACCTTGTAAATACTTCATTAGGAGATATGGAGACCACAACAATGACAATTTAGGTAGGCTGAGATTTTTACAGGCTCCCTGGAGTTGTACTATTTGCTAGAGAAAGGCTTGTACAAAGATTGAGATGTTCAAATGTATAGCATCGACCAATGTAGAGAGTCAATTTACACCACCATATCATGCTTTATCAAAAGCATTGCATTAGCGTATTATTACATCATGCTACGTAGCATTTTAAGATCTAATGTGCTTTTCGGATATAAGAAAAAATGATAGATAACCATTGGAATTTGGAGGTAGGGATTAAATTGAAAACCAAGATGTATGGTTTAATTGACTCTTCAAACTATATGGGATTTTTTGAAAATCAAGTTAAGGCATTTCATTGGTTGTTGGTGTCGTATAATTACTATGTTAAGGGGTGTAAATTATTCAATGTGTATATTGTTATATATGGAAAAGTTGAGTCCATTATTTATTTTTATTCATGTGCAATACATGTGCGTTTTTCTAATTTTAAAAAGAATACACAATTTTATATTTTAATAAATACTTTTTTACATAAATTATAAAAAGTCTATACACCTTATAACCATGGATCAAAATTTTGGTTCAAATGTATGTTTCGGTCAGTCAAATACTGAAAACTTTTCGAGATTATTCGAAAATGTTTCGGAAACACTAAGGAAAATTTGTAAAAAAAGTTACTAAATTTAGGAAAATAACAGAGCTTAAGACAAATAAACAGTTTCGAAATTACATCTTGTTTTCGTTTCGCCTGATTCAAAAACGGAAACTTTTCGATATTTTCGATGGAAAAGATGGAAATTTTGATCCATGCTTATAACACCTCTCAATGGTATGCCCATATAAGTACCCAATTAATTATAAATTGGAGATAGAGATAAATTGAAAATCATGCAAGTTGGTTTTCTTGAGCCAATATACCTTCAATCTTTCCCTAATTAAGCACTGTTAGAACTGAAACAAATAAATTGGCAGAGCAATATAGAGCAATATATGTTCCTTGAGACCAATCAATCAGATGTTAACTATTATCATAATTAAAGAGCAAGATGACAAATAGTATATATATGTTTAGACATTTTTGAACAAAAAGAGCACTACTACCATCTCAAAACCATTTTAATTAATTTCCATATAGTCTCTTGAGCCAAATATATCAGCCATGCTCAGGGCCGGCTTAATAGTTATCAAAATTAGAAAAAAAATAAAACATAGAATAAAGTAGGCCAACCGTTCAACCCAATCTCAATTCCCCACTTACGCCTTTTCTTTTTATCCAAACAGATTCATTGATCTGCCTTAGCGTGCAATTTTGGTGACATAACGATCACGTGGTCATTCCCGTTTAAAAAATTGATGGTCAAAGCAAATGTGTTAATTGTGTATTTTTCAAAAGTTTGGTATCAAAATTATAAAATAGGTAAAAGTCTGGTATCAAAAATAAAATTTTTATCCATTGCACGTGCAAAATTCGTGCCACTTAACGGATGTGATGCGCACATGATGAATTCTGGTAAAAATTTAACGGTCAAATAAGATGTATCACGAGGGCCTAAATTATGATAGCAAATGTGTATTTTCAGAAAGTTTGATATCAAATGTGTAAGACCATCTTCTCCATTGATTAAAGGAGAGATCCCATTGAATCCACCCATTCATTGCTTCAAGAGGTAAAGCACGCCAATATTGGCATGGCTTGCCTCATCTCTTGAGTCTTCGAGCCAATTTTTTTTAGTTAATAAAATTCTTATTCTTTAAATAAAATATTCCTTTAATTTATGATTAATTTTAAAAAGGTTGTTTTTAATTTTTAAAAATGTAACCTTTATGTGAAAATTTTAATTATTAAAAATCAAACATTAAAAGAACGTTTACTTTAATTTGAGAAATTTAACATTAATAATCTGTAAATTTAATAATATTGTAAAAACTTAAATATAATTTATTATTATTATTATTAAGTGATTGTGGGAAATAATGATGATTGAAACTAAATGAAATGGATATATTTAATATGGAGATGACTACGAAAAAGAAAGAGGAAGCTGAACTTGGAATCTGAGGGAAAATTGAACTTAGGTTGAAGCGTCACTTGAGATGGTCTAATCTGGACAAAAAATTGATATCAAAAATGTTTTTCCCTCTAAAAGAAATATACCATATACATACTCCAATTCAAATTAAAAAATATACTATATATATACATATATATTGTTGACAAGGGAAGCAGTCACCGAAGTGCACAAGATACCAGCCCTCATGCAATAAGGCGCAAATCACATGAGAGTAATCACACTAGGCAAACCAGGTGTGACGAACTCGATCTAGAAAGTATTGGCAAGAGGATTCGAACTCTGGTCAAAGACACCACACTTACTTGCTCCACCATCTAGACCACCCTTGCTGTAAACAAATTTGCACTATGTTAAATTCTATGGAATTCATAGAATTAAAAGACAAGAAAATTGTAAAAGTATTTCTTCTAATTTCTGGACTGAAGCAGATGAAATAAAACTGTATAAATTTTATTATGTGTAGTGTTATGTACAGAAGTCGAACCCAGCCTTATTTATACTAAACATAAGGCGGTTGATCAATTTGTTACAAAAGCGTGAACACGCTTAAATAAATAATAAAACAAAAGAAAAAACAAAAAGAAAAGAAAAACGATTAAATAAAAAAGTCTCTCTAATCCCTAATTTCCTAATTCATACGCAGAATGCTTCGTCTTCAATTTTCTTTCAATCAACACCTCTTCTTATGAAAATTCCTTTCAATGTTGCAGGTAAATCATGAAGTACTCCAATACTCCCCCCTCAAGCTGGAGCATGGATGTCCAGGAGACGAAGCTTGGAGAATAGCTGCAGAAATCGTGGCAGAGGCAAAGCTTTGGTAAGTAAATCTGCAAGTTGAAATTCTGTATGAACGGGTAGCAATTTAATCCTTTTTCGTTCAACTTGTTCCCTAATAAAATGACAATCAATTTCAATATGCTTAGTTCTTTCATGATATATTGGTTTGCTTGCAATATGAATAGCAGAATTATTATCACAATATAGTGAAGTAGGAACAGAAATAGGGATTTGAAAATCAGTGAGAAGTTGTTGTAACCAAACAATTTCACTTGAAGCAGCAGTCATAGCCCTATACTCTGCTTCAGCTGATGATTTAGAAATAGTAGCTTGTTTCTTGGACTTCCAAGAAATTAATGAATCCCCTAAAAAGACACAAAAACCAGTGGTAGACCTCCTAGTGTCCTTGCAGGATGCCCAATCTGCATCAGCAAAGGCACTTAATGTAAGAGAGGTATTAGATGAATAAAACAAACCTTTCCCTGGATTAGACTTAAGATATCTAAGAATATGATGAATAGCTTGTAAATGAGGTGTTCTTGGCATAGATACAAACTGACTTAGTTTATGCACAGCATAACTAATGTCAGGTCTAGTGATTGTTAAATATAACAATCTGCAAATTAACCTTCTATAATGAGTAACATCTTTAAGCAGTTCACCCTCTTCTGAGTTGAACTTAGTTTTAGGATTCATGGGTAAACTTAGGGGCTTACAGCCAAGGAAACCAGTTTCTTCTAAGATTTGTATAGCATACTGTCTTTGATTAAGACATATGCCCTTAGTAGATCTAGCAACCTCTAAACCTAAAAAATATTTTAAAGCACCCATATCCTTAAGTTTAAACTTAGTAAGTAAAAAGTCTTTTAATAAAGCAACCTGTTTAGGGTCAGGTCCAGAAATAACAATATCATCAACATATAATAAAAGTGCAAGAAAAGTATTACCTTGGCCCTTTGTAAAAAGAGAATAATCTGACTTACTTTGCTTGAAACCAAACTGTAAAAGTGCTTCAGTAAATTTGGCATTCCATTGCCTGGATGCCTGTTTCAAACCATAAAGGGATTTTTGCAACTTGCAAACAGTTTTAATATTTCCAGTAGGTTTAACAGAATGATATCCTAGTGGCAAATCCATATACACTTCTTCATTTAAATCCCCATACAAAAAAGCATTATTAATATCAAGCTGACAAAGTTCCCAATTTTTAATAGCAGCCAAAGCAATAAGAACCTTAACAGTTACTAATTTAGCAACAGGAGAAAAAGTTTCAGTATAATCTATTCCCTCTTTTTGTGTATAACCTTTAGCCACCAATCTAGCTTTATACCTTTCAATAGATCCATCAGAATTCCTTTTTATTTTAAAAACCCACCTACAACCTATGGACTGTTTTCCCTCTGGTAAAGGAACAATAACCCAAGTCTTATTATCCTCTAGAGCCTGTAATTCATTTGACATAGCATCTCTCCAGTTCTGATTTTTAACAGCCTGATGGTAAAATTCAGGTTCAGTCTCATTAGATATATTGAGAATAAAATTTCTATAATTTTCAGATAATAGGGTGTACTGTAAATAATCAGATAAAGGGTATTTATTGGGAAAATTGTTTTGAGTAATTGAATTACAGTGAAAATCTGAGAGATAAGCAGGCTTTTTAATAACTCTAGTAGATTTTCTAATAGGAATATCAGTAGAAACAGGTAAATCAGAATGAGAATCTGAATTCTCTTGAGGAATATAGTCTGGATCATTAGAAGAAATGTTAGAATGTAAAGAATCATAATCATAATCATAATAAGTAGGAGTGGAATAAGGAAAAATATTGTCATGATCAGAATGGGAATATTTATGCAAATTCAAGTTATGAAAAGGGAAAATATGCTCATGGAAAACAACATCTCTAGATATAAACACTTCATGAGTATTAATATCATACAACCTGTATCCTTTAATTCCAAAAGGATACCCAAGGAAGACACAAATTCTGGCCCTAGGGTCAAATTTGGTTCTCCTTGCTTTAAAGTAGAAGCAAATACCAAACAACCAAAGGTTTTGAAAATCTTATAATCCACTGATTTGGTATATAAAACAGCATAAGGACTTTGGAAATTTAATATTTTAGAAGGAATTCTGTTAATGAGAAATGCTGCAGTAGCAACACACTCATTCCAGAAACAAGAAGGAACTTTGGACTCAAGAAAAAGAGCCCTAGCAACATTTAGAAGATGTTGGTGTTTCCTCTCCACAACAGAGTTCTGTTGTGGAGTTTCTACACAAGAAAAATGGTGAATAATGCCAAGTTCATTAAATAAATCAGTAAACTTTAACTCTGGTGCATTGTCACTTCTGAAATATTTAACAGTGCAATTAAACTGTGTTTTAATCATATTTAAAAAATTTGGTAAGACAGTCTGAATATCAGATTTTTTATTTAAAAAACATACCCAAGTGAACCTTGAATAATCATCAATAAGAGTTGCAAAGTATTGATAACCATTATAAGAGACAGTGTTAAATGGACCCCAAATGTCACAGTGTAATAATTCAAAAGGTAAAGTAGAGATAGAATAGGACTTAGGAAAAGGAAGTCTTTTATGCTTAGCCATAGGGCAAATGTGACAAATATCAGTATTACAACTACTAGAATGTTCCAAATCTAAATCCTGTCTAAGTAAACTCAAAAGCTTAAGAGGTAAGTGGCCTAATCTTCTATGCCAAGTAGTAGTAGAAACTTTGTTGCAGTAAGTAGTAATAGGTGGGGTTATAATCCTGGATTCCAAAAGATAAAGTCCTTGATGTAGTTCACCCCTTCCAATCATCTTCCCTTTGATGTCCTGAATAATGAAGGAGGAAGGGGTAAAATTAACAACTAGGTTGTCTACCCTTAACAATTCACTAACAGAAATCAAGTTAAATTTGAATTGAGGTACAAAGAAAACATTTCTAAGAGTAAGGGTAGGGGAAATAATAACATCACCAATTTTAGAAACTATAATACTAGCAGTATTAGGCAAAATAACACTAGCATTAGAAACTGTTGTCACATTAGAAAATAAGGATATATTATTACATATGTGCTTAGATGCACCAGAATCCAGAATCCAATTGTTTTGAAAAAATGAATTTGTTAAAGTAGAAGTGTTAGAACATATACCAGTCACACATGTAATGTGTGATGCATCATTGTTGTTTGTGGTAGAAGTCTGAAGCTGAGAGGAGAATAAAGTCAGCAATTGTTGACATTGTTCAGGTGTAAAACTATGAAGCATAGGATGAAGAGATGCAGTAGTCTGAGTATTCTGGTATTGAGATGGATTGTCATCATTCTGAGTATTCTGGTACTGATTAGCTTGGTGTACCAGATCAGATGTTTGATTTATAGGAGTGGGTTGATTGGGTTGTGGTTTGGGTTTGAATTGATAACCAGGGGGGTAACCATGTAATTTATAACACTTGTCAATAGTGTGACCTTGAATGTTACAGTGTGCACAAATTGGCTTGGGTTTGTTCTTGTAAGTGTTTGAAGTAGGATCGGGTTTGAATTGGTTGTAAGGTCTGTTAGAAGTTTGTTGTTGTTGATATGTGTTCCTGGTTGCAAAAGCCAAGGAAGAAGAGAAATCTGAGTTGGTTTTCTGACCAAGTAGTTTCTGTCTTTCAGCCTGGGTAGCCAAGGCAAAGACTCTAGTAATAGATGGTAAAGGGTCCAGTATAAGGATTTGTTCCCTAAGATTGTCATAGGTAGAATTTAGTCCCATGAGAAAAGCCATGACATGCTCCTCTTGATTATGTCCATGGATCTTTTGGGCATTCCCACAGTCACTAGGACAAATGGCCATAGCAGGTCTATAAGTGTGTAATTCGTCCCAAATTGATTTCAATTTCGTAAAATATATGTTGACAGAATCAGCCCCTTGTGTAAGATTAGCAAGATCACGTCTGAGTTGAAACACCCTATGCCTATTTCCTTGTTGAAATCTAGTTTGTAACTCATCCCAAATCTCCTTAGCAACCTTTGTATAGATAATACTGGAACGAATTTCACTAGAAACAGCATTTAAGAGCCAAGAAACAACAATATCATTGTTGCGAGACCAAGCATCATAAAGAACAGGATCAGTAATACCTGGATCAGAGATGGAACCATTAATGAATCCAGTTTTGTTTTTAACATTCAGGGAAAGAGAGAATGATCTTGCCCAGGTATTGTAATTGTCTCCAGTCAATTTATCTTGTACAAGAAGGAGAGCTGGTCCATCCGAAGGATGAAGGAAAAAAGGGGTGGAAGGATCCTCCAATGGTGGACGTGATCTGGTACTGCCAGAGATGGAAGAATTGATGGCGGAATCAGTAGACATAGCAGCAGCAATAAAAGATGAACAAAAAAACCTAATCAAAAAAGGGAGAAGTAAACAAAGAACAGAGACAGAACTCTGATCAAGAAAACAAAGAACAGAGACAGAACTCTGATCAAGAAAACAGAGACAGAACTCTGAAGTATGAAAAAAAAATGGAAGAAGAGGAGAAAGCAGCGGTGAAGATCTAGAAATCAAACTGATACCATGTTAAATTCTATGGAATTCATAGAATTAAAAGACAAGAAAATTGTAAAAGTATTTCTTCTAATTTCTGGACTAAAGCAGATGAAATAAAACTGTATAAATTTTATTATGTGTAGTGTTATGTACAGAAGTCGAACCCAGCCTTATTTATACTAAACATAAGGCGGTTGATCAATTTGTTACAAAAGCGTGAACACGCTTAAATAAATAATAAAACAAAAGAAAAAACAAAAAGAAAAGAAAAACGATTAAATAAAAAAGTCTCTCTAATCCCTAATTTCCTAATTCATACGCAGAATGCTTCGTCTTCAATTTTCTTTCAATCAACACCTCTTCTTATGAAAATTCCTTTCAATGTTGCAGGTAAATCATGAAGTACTCCAATACACTAGCTAGAACAATCCATGAAGGGTGCAGCAAGTTAAGTAGTAATTTGTCTTAATGCTCACAAAATAATCAAGTTTCCAATTATGCAAAAGATATACCGAGTACAAATTAACCCTCTTTAAAATGTTTCTAAACGCAATAATTTATTATGAATATTGCCACAATTTTACAAGTCAATTAGGCTTGAAATTCTCATTTTTTTTCAAAGACTAAATATTGTAATTAGTTCTATGTTTGTTCCACTATTCCCCCCTATTCAAATATGCATTTGTTTAATATAAACGCATCTTACTTTAATCATCTCCATTACCAATTATTGAGATAGTATGATTCAATGCTACGAGATCCAACTTATGGTTTATGTATGCATGTTCAATACTATTTAGAATTAAATCATACATATCTCAATAAAATTTATTCTCAGAATATTAAAGCAAGATAAATGATATTAAATAGGTGTGTACTTGAACCATAAACACAGTCGTGGAGGAATCACAAGAACAAATTTTATAAGTCTATTTCACCAATTTTTTAAGCTTTCTCCCAACGGGAAACAAGAAAGTGAAGAGTAAGTAAATTACTAGCCTAAATCCGTGCTATGCACGGAAACATATTAGATATTTATTATAATTGTTAATGTGATAAAAATATATAAATATTTATGATCTTAAAACATAACAATCATACAATAATTTTATAAAAATGATGAAAATCCCATGTTTAATATTATACACGTTCATTGGTGAAGTGATATCTGCATATTTAAAACACAAATGACAACTTCGTAAGAAAATTTATTTTATACTCTCATCATAAAATGCTAATAAGTTATATTAGAGTATTTCAAATGAGTGTGGTGAACTAATAAATTATCAACACATGAAAATTTTGCTAATAAAAATAACAAATTATTTTGCTAATAAGTTATTTTTGCATTCAGGTCACGTTGAATAATAAATAGTATGAAAATTTATTTTATGCCCTACCATAAATGCGAAAGAACATCTATTCATTTCAAAAAATAATAATAATCCCCTTATTAAGTTTAGAAATTAGCAAAAAAATTCGTATTTATTTTAAAAATTGACAATAATCTCCACGTTGACTTATGAGTGTATTTCAAATGGGTGCGGTGAACAATACAAATAAGACATTTTAAATGAAGTTCAATGAGTACATCATTATTATTCACCCCAAAAATCAACCCAAAAAATGAATTGACAGTGATTGAAAAGCCGGCAAGAAGAATATATGAGGAAAATAAATAAGTTCCATAGAACATGAAAATAAGTAAAAACTTGCTGCGAATTCAATGAGAAAATCAGTATTTGGACAGATTGCAAAATTTAAATACTCGACATCTAATTTTGACACGAACTAAAAATATACTTATTAGGGAAAAAAAATTCCTGAAAATGTACTTGACTATATGTAAGTTTTATCAGTTTCTTCACAAAGACTCTGTTCCAATGTTTCCAATGTACCTTTGTATTCGATGAAACCAAAGAACCCATGTTTATAAGAACGTAGTTCTCTTTCGTCCTCTCGGAACTATCTTGTTTGTTTCTTCACCTTTATAAAGCTAGGCATTAGTACATGGCCTCAACTATATTATGTGTCATGAGGTTTGGTTTTGAGCATGGTTTTTTTTCTTTTTATAATTTATTTAATGTGACTTTAAGTTTATGTAAGGCGTGCAGGAAGTTTTAGCATTTGAGTTAGTGGAGACAATGAGATAATGAGTGCGTGGATTTTTCCCATAAATAATTTTTTTTTTTTAATTTGACCACAAACCATATTAGACATAGGTTATGTTGGAGCATGTGAGTATGAGTTATTACTGCAATTTGTAAATTCCGGGGAAAAAAAATTTGAGTCAAAATTAAACATTTTGATCAAAAGACAACCTTGAAATAATAGTAAGTATGTGATAGGATAGGATATGGTGTGAAATGAGGAAATCATGATTTGAGCTTGAAAATCAAAATAAAACAACCTTGAAATAATAGTAAGTATGTGATAGGATAGGATATGGTGTGAAATGAGGAAATCTTGATTTGAGCTTGAAAATCAAAACAACCTATTTGATATTGATCCGAGTTCATTCCATAAAAAATTGTTCGAGGACAGCTCGTTATACATATCAAACAAATTTGAATAATATATTTCGTATGATATTTTTTGAAGTTCGATTTAAATTTGACTCGATAACACAAACTATTTATAAAAATATCAAATTAATCAATCTCGTCTCTTTGTTTAATTTGATTAATTATCATTAAAGCTCAATTAATTCTACTTTCAAATCGAATTCAAATTCGATATATATATTCCAAGTGAACTTAATCGATGATTGTTTGATAATCTCAACTAATTTACAGCCGGAGGTTTGACTAGAGCTCATTTTGTAGTGACTGAAAATCTTCAGAGAAAAGGACAAAACCCCATTTAATAACATACTCGTAGTACAAATTCTCGAATAAATAAATACTCTTTTTTGAATTTGCACTACCTTAATTAGTACTCAAAAGTAGTATTTCTTTGAGACTGAAAATGGTTATCTGGCCGACAATGAAGGATTAAGTCAACTGGCAGCATTAGTCTCTTGAGGTAAAACTTACTAATATTGCGATTCAATTGATCCTGATCTATCTTTCCGTTTCATGCGTCTAATTAAATTTACAGATTACTGCTTTATTTTTATTTTTATGATTCGTGATTCAAAATTAGGGTTCTTGGTGGGATCCAATTGATTAAGGAAGATGGATGCCTGAAGTTTATTAAGTTATGTTTGTTGAACCAGGATTTGAGTGATAGTAATAAGGTTTTTATTGATTAAGCTTTGCATGGAGTAGCATTTCAAAGAAATACTTGGTTATTTTGAAGGGCTTTATGATTTTTTTTTAGAATCTTTCAAATTGGAATGTCTTGTAGATCAAAACCCCTTTATTTTGCCTAATTTCATATCCTGGATATTTAAAGTGTGAAGCTCCTTGTGTATGGATAAAAGAATGTTTGTTGCATGGAGAGTCGATCCTTTACTGAGGCTTTACTTTTAGGTAGTAAATTCCTTAAAAGGACCTTCAAATCGGAATCCCCTTTTTGATTTGTGAATCCTGTAAGAAACAAGTCAGCCCCCTTTCAGTTCTTTGTTGCTTTAAATTAAGGTGTACTTTGTTGTCTTGTGGATTGATCATTTTCTCCTCAAAAGAATGTGTTATCTTCCATGTTCGGACTTTAACATGTCATATTCCTTTAGATTTGGCAGCGAGTTTGATTCATGATCCTCACTGATGTTAATGGTGTTTCCTGCATCCAAGATGAGTTAGAAATGCTCCTAGAGTTTTACATTTATGTATTCTGTAAGTCTCAATGAGCTTATTATCAAGCGAAGCTTTTGCTTTTTGGCGAGGATAGTGGTACTCCTGTACGGCTTTGCCAAGTTACTCACTGCATTGTGGCATCAACAGTTGTTCTCATTGAATTTGCATTTGAAGGAGGAGAAATTCAGAAGTTTCACTATGGATCCACCAAAAAATCATAATTTTGTGCAATTTAATTCCTCAGAACAAGGAAACGAAGAACTTGGTCCTGAATCACAAGTTTATAGGGTGGATTCTTCTGGTCATTTAAATGTCAATTTGCAGTCCTCGGAGACTACTTTTTCAGAATCTAAACAAGTACGAAATTACTCTATACAGACCGGTGAGGAGTTTGCTCTTGAGTTCATGCGTGACCGGGTCAATCCCAAGAATCCATTTAATCCAAATATCTCTGGAGATCCCAGTTATACTCCTGGTTACTTGGAGCTAAAAGGGCTTTTAGGCATTAGTAACACTGGCTCGGAAAGTGGTTCAGATATTTCCATGATCCCCACAGCAAAAAACAGTTTCAGAGATCTCGATCAAACTAATTCGACTTTACATGGGGACAAGGGTAACCATGGGTCATTACATTCTATGCACTCCGTGCCACATGCTTCAGCAGTTAATAACAGCCACCATACACTCATGTATACCTCATCTGGAGCATCTGATAATTCATCAACAAAGCTTAAGATTCTCTGCAGCTTTGGTGGAAGAATCTTACCTCGACCAAGTGATGGAAAGCTCAGATACGTTGGAGGTGAAACACGCATTATCCGGATACGTAAGGAGATTACGTGGCAAGAGTTGTGGCAGAGAACAACTTCAATTTATGATGAAACATATACAATAAAATATCAGCTTCCTGGGGAGGATCTTGATGCTTTAGTTTCTGTATCAAGCGACGAGGATTTAATGAATATGATGGAGGAGTGCAGTGTACTGGAAGATGGAGAAGGATCCCAAAAGCTTCGTATGTTTTTATTCTCGCATGGGGATTTGGATGATGCCCATTTTAGTCTATCCAACACAGATGGTGATTCGGAAATGAAATATGTAGTTGCTGTCAATGGCATGGACATTGGATCGCGAAAAGGCTCCATTTTACGCGGTCTAGGAAGCTCTTCTGGGAACAATTTGAATGATTTAGATGCACTAGATGTAGAGAGGGGCACAAGTGGGAAAGAATTCGTCGGAGTTAGTACCTCGGATATGGCAGGCTTTGTCCTCCCATCAACAACTACTGAATCTTCTAAACCTATTCTACCAAGTTCCTCCCAATTGTATGAAACTGATCCGCAGTTTTATCATGGTCAGACTGTGCACCATGGCGAAGACAAGAAACATCCTCCACCGTTTGAAAATAATATGCATCCTTCTTATTATGCACCTTCTGAAACTGCTTTGCCCCAATCTTCTTATCTACCAACTCCTCAACAAAAAGGTCTTGAAGGGACGTCTCTCGGTAACTCAGACACACAGCAGGCAAGAGTGCAAGAAAAGGAGTCTAATCTGAAAGCTGATGGTTCTGTAGAACCGGAAAGTAGAAATAGTCAGAAGTTGGCTAATGAGAACCCTGTTCCTTCACCAGCATACATTGGTAAACCAAAAGTTACTTTTCCTATGGAAGAGTCATTAGTTGTGGTTCCTAAACTGGATAGGGAGTTATCTTCAAAGAGTTCAAAGAGTGAGTGGAGGCCACCAGAACCTACGCAGGTCTCAAAACCTTTTGACACTGTTAATCCATCCGAACTTCCTAAACCCACTCCTGTTCATGATTCCATAAAGTCAGAGTCTGATCCTAGTGATTTGAGGTACTTTGAGCCTTCTATTCCTCCTCAAAGGGTCTTCCATTCTGAGCGTGCTCCTCGAGAGCAGGCAGAGTTGCTCAGCAGAATATCAAAATCGGATGATTCACACAATTCTCAGTTTCTTGTGAATCAGTCGCTTGTTGATATTGAGCAGCAGGATTTAATTCCAGGGTCATTTGAAAAATTGCAAAATCGGAATGTAGATATTCCTGCCGAGCAGTCAAACTCTACAGAAAAACCTTTCCCTGTGGAACCTGAAAATCTTGATACCAGAGCTCAAAAGCTGAAGCAGGAGGACCCCACTGATGTTACAAAGTACATGCTTGAGGGTTCCAAGGATGGTGGTCATTCTAATGCCAAAGATTCCCTTGGGAATCCTCAATCTCCTACGTGGACAGGGGCTCGTGTAGAAACCAATGTTGGTGTTCCCAGAACTGAGCAGGGAGACATACTTATTGATATCAATGACCGATTCCCTCGAGATCTTCTTTCTGATATTTTTTCGAAAGCTATTCATTTTGATGGTTCATCTGATGTTGGTCATCTACAGAATGATGGGGCTGGTTTGAGTGTGAACTTGGAAAACCATGAACCTAAACATTGGTCCTTCTTCCAGAGGCTGGCAGGAGATGAATTTGCCAGAAAGGATGTTTCCCTTATTGATCAAGACCATGTCGTATTTTCCGCTGGACTTCCGAAAGTTGAAGAGGAGGCTCCTTTAGCATACGACTTCGTACCACTGACAAGAGATGGAATTCCCCCAAGTCACAGGGAAGTTCAGGAGAATTATGGTGAGGATAATCAGAAAGATATAGATGGAGCTGGAGCTGTCTCTGTGCCACTTAATTCCGATTATACTGCAACAAACGTGAAAGTCAGTGAAGGCATGCAGTATGATGATACGTTGGAGAACCTGAGAGTTCAAGACTCAGATTATCAGGTATTTTTTCTGTTAATTTTTTGATATTAATAGTAATTTATAGAAAAACAGATGTTCTTCACTAATAAATATTAATCTTATCAAATATTTCAGGACGGAATTGGAAATAGTGGCCTGCCTCCTTTAGATCCTCCTTTGGTGGATTTTGATATCTACTCATTGCAGGTTAGTGCCAGTTTTTGCCTTCTTTTAACATGGATGTATTAAAGTTCAATGTCAGAGTTTGTTGTCATAAGGAATCATATTACGTCTATAATTTGCTTATTATTGCTTCTAAAGTTTGTCATTTCAATTAGCAACTTAACAATTGAAGTGTTTGTGATTCTAGCCAACTTTTCCAATTAGAAATTTATTCCTAACAGTTTGTCAAAACTGATCAATACACTGACCCACACTTTGCAATTTTAACATAGTTATTCTTCGAAATAGTGAGTCGATGTCAATCAACCATTTCTTAGTTATTTCCATGAATATTTGGGATCAAGCTCTTGGCTGAAAGTCGCTATGTTATGGACATCAGTCGGATTCACCCACTATCAATTCATAACTACTTGCTGGGTGATATGCAGATTATAAGAAATGCAGATCTCGAGGAATTGAGGGAACTTGGTGCTGGCACATTTGGGACAGTATATCATGGAAAATGGAGAGGTTCAGATGTCGCTATCAAGCGCATCAAGAAGAGTTGTTTCACTGGTCGACAATCAGAGCAAGAGAGACTAGTAAGTGGTCCTTTATTCCGGAAATGGAATTTTGTTTTTGAATATAAGCTTTTAGGCTTTTACATTTGCTGGGGAAAGTTACATGGTTATGCTTTATACTTTGTAATTTATACTTGGAAGTTGATGATGAGGAATTTGATAAGATTGCTCTTCTTAACTACCGTTTTATTTACTCCTTTTTGTGTTATTATAACCATGCATGTGTTTTAGCCCTTGCTAAAGTGATATCATATTCTCACTTTCAGACCACTGAGTTCTGGAGAGAAGCTGAAATTCTGTCAAAGCTTCATCACCCGAATGTGGTAGCATTTTATGGTGTTGTTCAAGATGGACCAGGAGGCACACTGGCTACGGTGGCGGAATTCATGGTTGATGGATCTTTAAGACATGTTTTACTTCGGAAGGATAGGTACACCTTCCACACTAAGACAATTGTATTTGACATTAACTATAGACTTGAACTATTGCATCCTTAAACTCTTGGTCGTTTTTCACACTAGTATCCCTTCACAATACCTTGCTTTTTTTTTTTTTGATACATCTTTGTAGACACCTTGATCGCCGCAAGCGACTGATTATCGCCATGGATGCAGCTTTTGGGATGGAATATTTGCATTCAAAGAATATAGTTCACTTTGATCTTAAATGTGACAATTTGCTGGTTAACTTGAAAGATCCTTCAAGACCTATATGCAAGGTTGTCTCCATGACTACTTACCAATTTACCTCAAATATATGACTTGTGATATGCTTTCTTGTTCTCAAGAAACACCTGATTTTGAAATACAATTATAAGAATCTTCCAAATGTGTTGTGTATTAATCTTTTATTCATTCTGATCCTTCCATGCAATATTCCAGGTAGGTGATTTTGGTCTATCAAAAATAAAGCGGAACACCTTGGTTTCTGGTGGTGTTAGAGGAACTCTGCCGTGGATGGCCCCGGAGCTACTAAATGGTAGCAGCAATAAAGTTTCCGAGAAGGTCAGACCCCACATTATACAAGTCTATCTTCAGCAATTTGGACTAATATAAAAAATCTGAAAATTGATATTTACTAAAATTTTCCGGATTGTTGAAGAAATATCAATATATTTGTGGAAGTTTATTCTCCTGGAAATTAAATTAGAGTAATCTTAAGAGGTCTGCTTTAGCATATTCACATGCCAAATCTAATCTTTCTATTACTCTGATAGGTTGATGTTTTTTCATTTGGAATTGTCTTGTGGGAGATACTAACTGGAGAGGAGCCTTACGCCAACATGCATTACGGTGCAATCATAGGTTAGTACTATCGTTTGTTAAATTTTGAGTCGAGCCAAATACGGTTTCTGTTGTGACTAATTTGCTGCATGCACAGGAGGCATTGTGAACAACACATTGAGGCCAACCATTCCAAGCTACTGCGATCAAGAATGGAGAATTTTGATGGAGCAGTGTTGGGCTCCAAATCCTGTCATAAGGCCATCTTTTACTGAAATCGCTAGCCGATTGCGTGTAATGTCTTCCTCGGCCCAGACACGGAAGGCGAGTTCATAAGCGTTAAGACTTCATGCTTTTGATGTCATTTTAACTGATGTAAAGCAAATATTTGTTCATTCAATTGTACACACTAGGTTCAATGCATCATACTTCTACTACTTTGTGAACAAATGGCCTACTCTATCAACATATATTATATATTAATGATTATTTTTAATAATATGCTTCGCTATGAAACTAGCGTTGTAATGAAATGAGACTGTGTAAAAGGGCCATGATTGTTTTGTGCACAAGCTGAAAAAATAATGTAGTGTAAAACTTATTTGAATTAGTTTTTGCATGTCATCTTTCTCAATTTCTCCTTAAATATAGAGACATAATTAAATCTTCTCCGGTTCTTATATTGCACTACATCAGATGCGTCAAATGTATTTTGTTAAAAGGGATGTGTGTGTTTGATCTTTTCCAGTGGACAAGCCTGCTGAAAAGTCATTTGAATGTGGGTTGCGTTAAGTGGGCTCCCAAGATTATAACCCAATATTTGGAAGACATTTATTATAACTAATTAAAAGACCAAGGCCCATTATGCATAAATGAAGGAGTTTTTTGCACTTTGCACCCCCGAAATATGGGAAATAGGCACTTTGCATCCTCGAAACTTAGATTTAGCACTTTGCACCCTCGAAATATGAAAAATGCAGCACTTTGCACCCTCTTTTATTTTCAAGCAAAAATTCAAGGGCAAAATAGGTAATTCAATAGTATTGGCACTTTGCACCCTCAAAACTTGAGAATTCGCACTTTGTTAGCACTTAACACCCTTTAATTCCTCAAAAAAAAAAAAAAAAAAAAAAAAAACACCCTTTAATTAAGAACAAATCTGCAACTTCCACCCCCAAATTACAATAAATGGGCACTTTGCACCCCAAAACACAAAATTAACACTTAACACCCTCAAATTTAAAAAATCCAAACCCCTCGTTTTTTTCGTCAAAGTTGACTATCGGAGTGAAAAAAATCTAAGGCAAAATAAGTAATTTTTTTTTTTACTTAAATTTTGCAAAATGCAATTATAAACACTCGAATTTTATAACCATAAATAACTAGATAAAGTTCAAGTAAACTTCTCGAAAACCCATTGTCTACTTCTATCAAAGACCCAAAAATAATTACCTATTTTGCCTTAAAAAAATTTCACCTTAGTGGTCAACTTTACAGGAAAAAACGAGGGATTTGAGGCTTTCTTTTTTAATTAAAGGGTGTTAAGTGTTAATTTTATATTTTGGGGTGCAAAGTGTCCATATATTGTGTTTCGGGGGTGCAAGTTGTTAATTTATTCTTAATTAGGGAGTGTTAAGTGCCAATTTTATTTTGGGGGGCAAAGTGCGAAGATTTACAATAGAATTACCTATTTTGCCTTGAATTTTTGCTTGATAATAAAAGAGGGTGCAAAGTGCTGTATTTTTCATATTTCGAGGGTGCAAAGTGTTAAATCTAAGTTTGGGGGTGTAAAGTGCCTATTTCACATATTTCGGGGGTGCAAAGGTGAAAAAACCCTAAATGAAGCCATTTTTACATAAATACAATAGTTGTCAATTTGTAAGAGAAAAGCTTTACAAATCATTAAATGCAGAATGATGATTTTTCTTACCTAATTTCTAACAACACGGGTCACTGCAATTATTCTGGATTTTCGCTTAACATGATGATATTAACAAATTTGATGATAGAAGATGGACACGCTATTTAAATACTATCATTTTGAAAGGAAAATTGAACCAAGTGAGCAGGCAATCTTGACACGAAGACATTTTTTTTTAATCTAATGATTAATTTTATAATGCAGTGACAATAGAAGCATTATTAAATGAGCAAAGTTTTGGATCAAAAAATATACATTTATCAATATGTGATTGGTCTAATAAAATAGACTAGTTATTATAAAATAGTAAATTCATATTTAAGTTACTGTTGGGAGAGGTTCTCCCTTAATATGTCTGACGCGTTCGAAAGAGATTAAACCCTTAGAACAACATATACATTTATTCTATAATTAAATATGATCAGACTGATGAACAAAACTCTGCATATGTGAGGTTTCTTTAGTTGGGTTTTAATATCCAAAATGTTGGGGGCAAATTGCAGTTATTTCTCATGTAAATAGTAGGTGTGACTTAAGGTTATACATATAAACACAAAGTTTATAGCTTACTGATATTTTTCATCATCATTTAGCTATTGCATTGATTTTTCTTGTTGTTGGTCCTATGTATAGAACTAATTTCGGGATTGGACACAATATCAATGATCTTTTAGATACACAAATTCCTCCAGGAGGCGATTGGGACATGGGCATGGTATTATCGTACCCGATTTAACCTATTTTTTGTATTTCTTAGGTTTTTTTTTATGATAAATCAAGATTGCAATAAATGCTAAACAATCAAACAAAGTGTATAGGACTATTGAATCAATAAAACTAAAGCTTGCAAAATGCATATGTACTTAAGACAATATTTTGAGGCTGCCATGGTGCATCTCGTTGGATATTCCGATAGTCTCCTAAGATTCAACATTACATTATTCATTATTTGCACAATAATAAAGAATAAGAATAGAGTATTTCTGATTATTGTCACATCTGAAATACTGAATTTGTTAGATTATGCTTCATATTTATATATGCAAAATGTGTTTTCCGAAGAGACACTATTTAAATTCCAATATAGTCCTAAACAAATCTTCCCAGACCGTTTTTAAATTGAACGGACGCAATCATTACTATCAACCTTTTGTTTAATTACATATCAAACCAAACAATTATGCACATCCC
The DNA here is from genome assembly GCA_003313485.2 of Penstemon barbatus. Classification (NCBI taxonomy): domain Eukaryota; kingdom Viridiplantae; phylum Streptophyta; class Magnoliopsida; order Lamiales; family Plantaginaceae; genus Penstemon; species Penstemon barbatus. The sequence goes on from CM064883.1 coordinate 97,277,409, forward strand.
TAGTCTCACATTTTCTGATTATATACTGTAATTTAATTTCCTTTACATTTTTGGTCCTTCACTTTCTCCGTAACTTAAATAAGTGGGTGTTCCGTAGGACGAAAAGTGTTAGAAAATTTTGCTTCTTTATTGGAATATACTTCAGACAATTAAAAACTAAAAAAAATTACAACTTTTCAAAGATAAATTAAATAAATATTAAAATGGAAACAACTTTATATTATCATTTCGTTTAACTCAAAATAAATAAAGAAATTCGATTAAAAATGCATCCAATTTTAATCCATACCATTGCAAAGTGCAAAGTCAAAAGTCCATATTTGATATTTGAGCGAGTGGGTGACCTTCTCATGAATGCAACGTGTGTTCTTTTGGATCTTCACTTTTAAGTCCTCAAATCCAACAAAAGCAAGAAGCAAGTTATTACCCAACACGTGGAAACCTAGAGCAATGTTCCTTTCAATGTCGGGACTCTAACCACACGACACGTGCCCCCAGGTGCCGATAGGACGACTCTTTCTCTCTCTCTCTCGGACCAAATTTTATTCAAAAGCTCTGTCCCTCCTTTTTGCCCTTTTCTATTCTAAAATACTATATTTCTCTCTAATTTTATTCAAATATAAATTCAGCTCTCTCTCTCTCTCTCTCTCTCTTAGGGTTTGCGTGATCTGCAGCTCTTTGATTCGAAATTATGGGTAAATATTATTGACTACTATATATGTTTATTTGCTTTTGTCATCATGTTTTTTTTTTTTTTTAATTTGATTCCCGCTGCGTGTGATTTTGCTGTTGGGGTTTATTATGTGCTTTTGTTATAGGGGACTGATAAATATTATTTTTTTGGAGTTTGCATATGTTCTCCAACTTCATACGTTAATTTTACGTTAATTTTATTCCTTATATGTTAAATATGGAATTAAATTTCAGTGTTCGGGGAATCTATAAAAAAGAATTCTATTCTAATTCTGGTCTGTATATTAAACATGCTTCTAATATTAAAGAAACGTTATTTTTATCTCTAGCCTTTTGGACCCAATCTGGTCTCACCCAAATTGCACCAATGGATTTTGGCCTAAAAACTTATATAGTTATTATTTTGACACTTATCACATACGAGTATTACTCGTACCATCTATGTTTCTTCTCCAACCTCAACAATGAAATCAAGTTCGAAAATTGACCTCCATTTCTTGTTAATTTTCAATTTTCCAAATCATTTTACTAGCTGAAATCCAAGAACCAAATATATCCCAAATGAGTGGAATATTGGGGTTCCTACTTGGTAGGGGTACATGAGAAAGACATAGTTTGCCTCTTTTGTTACTCAGAAACTTTTCAAGCTTGGAGAGTGTCTATACATTTATATGGATGAAATTGTAAATACGATAGGGCTTTTCAGTTTCCCTTTGTTTAGTGCTAGTGGTAATTTAGTTGGAATTTTTTTTTTCTTATGCATTGGACACGAGGAAGATTATATTGTTCATACGTAGATTACGCTCGTACATTGCTTTTTTTTCAATATTTTTATCCAAGGTTGTGTATAAACAAGATTTTCTGTTACAGCATTGGATTGAGATCTAAGTCATAACAAGTGTAGAAACTAGCATCATCGACTTCCATGGATCATTCAGACCAGAGGCAGCAGCAACCAGCAATGGGATTTTCAGCAGGCGGTGGTCAAATGGCTTATCCCGCGGCTCCTTACCAATCGACATCCGTAGTGGCTACAGGCACGCCAACTATGTCCGTTTCTTCTCCATCTCAGCTTCCGGCCACTTTCCCCTACCATCAACCCCAACCCCAACAATTCCAAACCCCACAGCAACAACAGCAGCTTCAGGCTTTTTGGGCAAATCAAATGCAAGAAATCGAACAAACGTCCGACTTCAAGAACCACAGTCTCCCCCTCGCTCGAATAAAAAAGATAATGAAAGCCGATGAAGACGTCAAAATGATTTCCGCTGAAGCTCCGGTTATATTTGCCAAGGCGTGTGAGATGTTCATCTTGGAGCTGACGCTTCGATCTTGGATCCATACCGAAGAAAACAAGAGACGGACTTTGCAGAAGAATGATATCGCGGCTGCCATTTCGAGAACTGATGTTTTTGACTTTTTGGTGGATATTATACCGAGGGATGAGTTGAAGGAAGAGGGGCTTGGGATTACTAAGGCTGGTTTGCCATTAGTTGGATCTCCGAGTGATGCTGCTCTTCCGTATTACTATATGCCTCCTCCGCAGAATCAGGCGGCAGCAATTTATGGTGGTCCGCAGCCTCGATCTACTCATCCGTTTATGCCCTGGCCGCAGTCAACGGGTCAGCCTCCAGCTCAGCAGCAGCCAAACGACTCGTAGTAGTTGAATACATGTGCGTCACTGTAATTAATGTGGAGGACCTTTTCATAGGCATGTGATATAGAACTGGTTTTATGTTACTTAATTGTTTGTAAGTTGTAGTTGTGTTGGAATTATGTACGTGATGTTTGTGAAATTAATTTAAGGTGGCCTGGTAGATGATGGATGTATGTGTGTCATTCATTTTTCGTTTACTAGTAGATAACGTTATTTGATTACATGTCCCAAAAATGGATGATCTTTCATCACCATTTGGTTTACATTGTTCAACTCTTATTTCAGTTTCTTATTACATTTCAAAATTAATTGTGGTTCAAGTCATTGAAATAATTAGAAGTATATTCAGAATTAAGTTCAGGCATTTTTGTTCCATGGTTTAAAATTTCAAATATGCTCTGATGAAAAAAAATTCTAAATAGGAATAATTTTGTAGTTTTATTTCAATTGATCCAAAAACAAACAAAAAAATCGATGTGTTTGTTATTAGAAAAGTAAAGATAAGTTCATTTTGCTCGAACAATCTCGAGTTAATATCTGATTTTCAGCCCTTTGTTTGTTGTTTACATCAGATAGACAAACATCATAGATAAATTAAAAAAAAAAAAAGGCAAAAATTCAAGATTGGTCCTTTAAATTTGGATCTCTTTGAAAAATAGTCCTCTTAGCTATACTGAACAAATATTTAGTCATTTAACTTTCATTTAATTTCAATTTTATAACTATGCATAACAACTTCCGTATTGCAGTTACATATTTAATCCTAATAAGTTTCAATTTTCATCCTCCGGTCACAAATTTTTCCACCAGTAATAGGATAAAAAATAAAACTTGCTAAAAGTTCGAGGACCCAATACGTTATGCATAGAACTAAATTTGAAAGTTCAAGGACTAAATATGCGTCATTTTTTAAGAAAACTCAAAGTTATAGGTCCATTTTTGAATTTTTGCCCAAAAAAAGAAAAAAAATCATAGATATCAAAATTATGTAACTCTGAAAAATGGCTCTTAGGCAGGGTGAAAAAGAATTTAAGTGATCCCATTATTTGGGAATGTGTTAATTAACTCATAAAGTTTTGACAAAATTTCCCTACCAGAAAAATAAGTATAACAAGAAAGAAGGAGCATATAATTTCATTCCTATTTGACAAACTCACAAAAGGAAGACAGTAAAGCCACAGCCCCTTTTTGAAATAATGCACAGCCAGCTATGGTGGACAAAAACTATAGGCAAGGTCAGTTTTGCTAATCAGACTTCAATTCTTTCATGGGTTTTCCGCGTTTTCTTTTCTTACTCTTTTCCTTAAGTAGACCTTTCTCTTCTAACGACTTTAATTTCTGATCTTTTCGTGCCTTGGCTTTCTCGTCAAACCCATCGTCCATCATTCTCATTGTTGCTACACGTCTAGCCTTGTATACCTGGAAAATAGAATTACGGTAAAACATACTTGCTTAATAAGCTTGAAATATGTTAAAGCCTCTTAGAAATTTACCAAACAAAAAATTCAGGATGCTCTTACCCTTGTAATGTTTTCTTCAAGCACCTCCTTTTCATTGCACTCAAACTTCTCCAATTGTTTTTTAATAACAGTTTCTATTTCATGTACGAGACCCACATCGTTCTGCAAAATATACCTCAAAGATGTTAGCGTAACAAGAAAGCTTTAAGATATACTGAACCACAGAGTAACTCTGATATCAACATATTATATGACGAATAAAGAATGGTGATGATAAGTGATGGTTTAATCTGATACATTTTTTATGTCGATATAAAACAAAATATTTGAATATTGTAAATTAACAAAATGGCATTTACTTGATACCTGAGTGATAAAGCTAACAGCCAGGCCTCCTCTTCCAGCTCTTGCAGTACGCCCAACACGATGAACATAATCCTCAGGGTGACTATAAAGATAATGTTATTCAATTATGAAAAGAGTTAAGAATTCAATATATCATTAAAGATCTGTTGAAAGCCTTTACCTAGGAATGTCATAATTTATGACCAAATCTACTGTGGGAATATCTAAACCACGATTGGCAACATCAGTAGCTATTAATATAGGCACCCGTCCAGATTTGAATTGATGCAAAGCAGAAAGCCTCAAAGATTGGGATTTGAAAGAGTGTAAAGCTGCAACTTCAAAATCAAGTTGGTTCAGCCACAAACTCAGAAGTTCACAACTCCTGCTCAACCAAAGTAAACATCAAATAAAGATCAATTAGCCATTGACAATTTCCAGTCAATAGGATTGTTCAAGCACCAAATAGTTCAGCAAGCAACCTTCAACAAATCATATGCACTAGTAGTTCATCATGTTTAATATGAGTGTACTATTCAAATAAAGCTTCCAAGATGATTGAGGGTCTAGCCTTAAACATTGTGGGCATCCTTTGAATAGACATAAAATATTCTCTGATTTTCTAAAAGCATGTCATCACAATTATCTAAACTATAGGAATTAACTTAATGGTTTTTTTCTCTTTGATAGGTAGCCAATGAAGCATAACTTTCATCATATCTTTCTGTCAGAGACATCAAAGAAAGAGTTCAACTGAGCCGCCTTCATTATCCCTGAAACATATGCTTTCATAGAGAAAATATTACATTCTGTGCATCCTCCATGAGATTGATAACAAATGAACGACTAAGATAGGTTGTAGGTCTTGTGCAATTGAAACAAACGTAGATAAGGGTATATATGAAATTTCTAAGGTAGATAAGAAAATCAAACCTGCAGGTGGAAACAAAAATTAACGCAGATCTAACACCCATTTCTCCAATTTTTTTCAAAATATGTAACAAATAAACATCCTTCACATTCTTCGGGATAAAAATGTATTGCTGTTTCAGAGATTCTACTGTCTGGAAACCCTCATATGCTGCATAAATATACGCCTTGTTTGCAGAAAGTTCAAGTAGTGTCTGTAAATTACTTGTCATGGTTGCTGTAAATAGTAATGTTTGCCGACTCTTTGGCAAGCACTGAAATATAACTCTTAATTCAGCTTCAAAGTTAACCCCCAATACTCTGTCTGCTTCATCCAAAACCAGAAACTGCAACAAAATCTCTTTGTCAGGATTCAAAGTTTGATAGCTCTATACCCCCAGGTTAAACAACCTGATAACAATTTTTCGAAAGAATTTCCGTAGACATCTTATTAGGAGCAAACTAAATTCATTAAGATCTTTACTCAGAAACCAATAAACAGTAACAGTAACAGGGTCACCTCACAACAAACATCACATTCCTATTTAGAGCTAAAATTCAAACAAGAAATACAAGTGCCATGACAAAACAAATTAAGATTTCAAAATAGCAAGATCAGACTTTCCTCCCCAAACTCTTATTCATCTCCATTAAAAGCCAAATACATCACCCAATAAAAAATCATCATACAAAACCATAGTATATCTCATTAATCAACACATCTTATTAACGGAAAACAAATTTAACAACCAAGATTAATCAATCAACCAAATTACCTTAGTTTTGGAAAAAACAGCAGGTATATCATCAGGATTCTCCTCAATTAGAACCTTAATTCTCCCAGGCGTAGCAATAACCACATGAGGCCTCTGCATGAGGCTTTGTGCCTGATTTATCTTATCCATACCCCCCACCACCACCGCGCAACGCAATCCCAGACCTGACCCAAGAGCCCGAAACTGCTCGGCCAACTGGTACGCCAACTCACGGGTCGGGGTTATTACCAAGGCGAAAACACCGAAGGGGTCTTTAGCTAGGTGATGAAGAATTGGGAGGGCAAAGGCCGCCGTTTTGCCACTTCCGGTTTGGGCAAGACCCATGACGTCCTGACCGGAGATAATTTTGGGGATGCAGTGGTGCTGGACCGGAGTGGGACGCTTCATGCCGAGCTCCGTACAGGTTTTTACCGCCCATTCCGCGAGTCCGAGGTCGGAGAAAGTGACGTTTGATGGGGTCGGGTTAGGGTTTAATACTTTCTGGAGTGATTTTTGGGGTTTTGGGGGATTAAGGATTTCGGGGGTTTTGGGGGAGGATTTCTGCTTTCGTTTATGGGAGAACAAGGGGAAATTTTCATCGACTTCGATTGATTCTTGGTCCATTTAACTGTAGAGTAAAGCTTGTGGTCTGGTTAAAGTTTGGGCAATTCGGAGAACAAAGAAAATGAAGTAGTTGATTACCTAGTACATTTATCAGCAGAATCAGAATTAATAATTTGATTAGGGCTTTACGAATTCGACGGTTTGTGGATAAATTACACCGGACACCCTTCTTGTATAGTTTCTTACAGAGAGAGCAGATATGTCTACTTTTTTTAATAATAATGTAACCACATTAATTCAGACTTTAATGGGTGGGTCTGAATAAGTTTAGTCGGCCCATCGTTTCCACTTTTCAATTTAATCCATTATCCATATATAGGCGCATCCATGAATCTACCTCTACCTTACTATTATTCTCGAAGGGAGTGTGTTTTGGTCAAAAACAAACAATTTTGACCCAAATTCTTTTTTCTTCTTATTTTGATTTTTTTTTAATTCAATTAAAATGTGATTAGTAAAACATGATTACGGAAAAAACTCCCCATTATTTTTTCACCTAAAACTGTATTTGAATCTGCCCAACTTCCCTCCATCTCTTACAAATCACAAACTCACGAACTTTAATCGGCACAAGTAAAATTATAGAAACGGCATCCAAAAATCCCATGTAATATATATCTTACCAGATTCACAATTATACATAGGCCTGAGGTTGCTGACAGTGGCTGAGAGGAGAACATGCGAAGGGTGACAGATGGATACTTGCTACAAGACCCAACCAACAACCGCAACTTGCAGAATTGATTATTTATAGAATGATTTGCTGGTATAAGTTTCATATTCCCTTATCATACTTAATCCTTAACGCATTTCTAATCCAATACTTCAACTTGATCTTATTAGTTTCTTGCTTAACGTCATATCAGATTCAAAGATTGAAGAATTGAAAAATGAGAATTTACCTGTGATAACATCAATTGAAGATAATGAATTGGAGGATTCAGCAGCGACTTGAAGACTTGAGCTATTTCCCCAAATTGATTTTCAAATTAGGTTTTCTGGCAAAGAAAAGAAGACCGTTAAATAAGTCGTGATTTATCTTATACGCTTTATTTAATTTGTTTTATTTGTTTTCTTTGGTGGATATTTTATGTATATAGTCGGTTATATTATGTATATATATATAGGCTTTCATTTGTAAAAGGTACACACAGAACAAACTAATATACTTGTAAATTTCTTTTCACTCTGTACAATTTCTCCAAGAATCAATAATACAGATTTAATTTTTCCTTTTCAATTCTCTGTTCATATTCTTAATCTTCCATGATTTAACATGGTATCAGAGTTGTTCATATTACTACACCCCGCTGATAGTACAGGCCTTAGTTTGGTCAATAAACAACTTACTGAAGACACATATGAACCTTGGAGCAGGGCCATGATTAAAGCCCTCACAGTAAAAAACAAATTGGGGTTTGTCGATGGTTCTATCCCAAAGCCTACTGCTGATCCAGTCCTAGTGAATTATTGGGACAGAAATAATACCGTGGTGGTTTCTTGGCTTCTAAACTCAGTCTCATCAGACATTGAATCAAGCATTCAATATCACACTAAGGCTATTGACCTATGGGAAGAATTGAAGGAGAGGCTTAAACAGGGCAATGGCCCACGCCTTTACCTACTCAGAAGAGACTTACTTCATCTCACTCAAGAAAAACTTTCAGTCAACACATATTATACAAGATTCAAGAAATTCTGGGATGAAATCCAAAACTCCAGACCTGCTTGTGAGTGTGGCAAACTGGAGACTTACTTTCAGCAAGAATACCTCTTCATTTTTCTTATGGGGTTGGATGAATCCCTTTCAACTACTAGAAGTCAGATTCTTTTGATGGAACCCCTTCCTACTGTTAACAAGGCTCTTGCACTCATATGCCAGGAAGAAAAACAATGCTCTTTAACTCCATCTTCCCCCAGTTTAGACCCACATAATTCCATGGCATTTGCTGTCAAACCCTCTAACCCTACTGACAACTATAATTCACCTATGTCTAAACCCCCTCTCCTTATTTTTCCAGACCACCAACACCGAGGGATTTTCAATTTTGCCAAAGGCAAAAACAGAAATTTCAATTTTGCCAAAGGGGTTTTTCCCTTTTTAAAAAAAAAATGAAAAATGTTTAAAACATTTAACACAATTAAATTATTGCAATTTGCCCCCTCACATTTTATTAAGTTTTAACAAAAACCCCAACCTAAACTCCAAATTTAAAACAAAAACCCCAACCTAAACTCCAAATTTAAAATTTACTCCCTAAACTCTTAACAAATAAAACAAAAAAAACACACACTCACACACACACAACAAACGCAGGCAGAGAGAAAGAAAAATCCCAACAAAATTCCTCTTTCAAATTGAAGCAAATTGAAGCATGGAAAACGCACAAATTATCGATGATGACAAAAATCTACAACAATGGCCATTTGTGGTAAGATTTTTGGTGTTATTTTCGCAAATTTTCGCGTATGTGCGTGCGTCTGTTCTTGGCGTGTGGCGTGTGGGATTTCCACACGCCACACACGCCAAGAACAACACGCCACTCGCTATGGTTCTTGGCGAGTGGGTTAGCTACACGCCACTCGCCAATTGTTCATGGCGTGTGGGTTAGCTACACGCCACACGTTAATATTATGCATATTTTACATTGGTGGCGTGTGGCGTGTGGAACTCTCACACGCCACACGCCAAGCGTAAATTCCTGGCGTGTGTCTCTCCTTACACGCCACACGCCACACGCCAGACAGGCAGAAAACTTATCTTGCTTTTGTTGTTTGTTTTGTAGGAATACAAAACATTACCCACCTCGACCCTACGGAGAGAAATACTACCGCCCTTTCACTACAGTAATGTGATCGTAAAAGGAGAGGCAACCCAGCGTTGTGCGTGGAGCGAGATTAGCAGTATAGTAAGTTGCCTCAAACCTGTGCATTGGGATATTATAAATGCGTATCCCCAGATCGGGAGTTTTTTTTACTTAACCGGCATCGGCAAATTCAAGGCGTCGGTGTTGCACGCAATGTACCTTCGAGTATGCACACGCGTGCAAAATCAAAGTAATTACGAACACTGGTTTTTGGTAAATGGAAAGCCAGTTAGGTTCGGGATCGAGGAGTTTGCCCTCGTATCAGGGATGCGATTTGGGGCAGTGAGTGAGGATGACAAAGAAAGAATCGAGGAACAGGGTCAGTTGAAGGAGCAATACTTTCCGGGCTGGGGGCGGTCTGTGGTTTCTGTTGCTGCTCTGAAAACGAGTATCATAGACTTGTTGTCTCGGCGTGGGTCGAATCCCGAGGACGTATGCAAGTTGATATACGCGTGGGTGATATCGTCCATGTTGATGCCAAGTAGGCCCATAAAACATGTTGAAAACAAAACATTCGCGGTAAGTAAACTTAATTTTAATTTTTATTATTTCGTTAAAGTTTTTAAAATAACAATTCTGATTTAAATTTGTATATATTGAAAATATGTGACGATCTCGCGATGTGCGAGAGATATCCGTGGGGAGATAAGATATGGAGAGCGACTTTTTTTGATATTGTAAAAAATTTGGGCACTGGCAATGAGGACGGCACTCTCCGTAAATGGAATGCATATGGCTTCCCGCACATTTTTCTGGTATGTTTGTAAAATCAATTGTTGATTTCCATGTTTTTTTTAGTTATTTTTTCGTAAATGTTGGATGTTTTGACTAATGTTTTGAATGTGAACAGTTTTGGATGGTGGAAGCCATTGAAGGCATGGCCGATGCGGCCAATTTTGTTGCAAGGGTCGGCCCAACTGTTCCGAGATATCCGCGAATGTTACGTTGGGATTTCAGGAACCCTAATCCCAGCGCTGATGATATGGACGAGTTCTTTCGGAATGTTCATGTATGTTAATCGTTTTTATTAATAATTTTTTTCCGACATATCACTTGAAATATTTATTATAAATAACTTGTATATATTTATTTTTTCAGGCTGCGATCCCACGGCTAATGCCGAATAGCTCGGAGTTGCAGACGGGGTCTTACCAATCAACTATAGTGGTACGACGTGCCACTCGTGGTAGCCGCCTTCCATGTTATAAACAATTAAGTTTATTTTTGACACGGCAGTATGTGGTTATTCGGGATGATGAGGGAGTTCCCGAATTCCCCAACCGGCCATCCGCCCGAGCTGATTCTGCTCCAGCAGAAGGTGCTCCTGCTTCTAGTCATGTGCCTCGACGTCAGAAGCGTTTGCGAATAAGCCAAGATGGTGCCTCTACTTCTCAAGATCAACCATCATCTTCTGGATTACCTGCTTGGGCACTTGCATTGGATGAGAGAGTTGTTTCATTGGATGAGAGAGTTGTTGCAATGGAGGAGAGAGTTCTTGGTCGGATTGGCGAGGTCGAAAATAAATTTACTGGGCAGCTCAACCATCTGACAGCAACGATGGAGAACCTCAGTCGAATGCTGATGGGCGATAATGAAGGGGGCCATGATAAAGAAGACGACGATGAAGGGGGCGACAACAATGATGCTGGTGATGCTGGTGATGCTGATAATGCTGGTGATGCTGATAATGCTGATGATAATGATGATGATCAGGTTTAGTTGTTGTATTGAATTTTATTTTTGTTTGTGGATTTTTTTTAGAGATATTATTGGAATTTATTTAAAGGATTATTGAATTTTATCTAAATTGTTTTTAGACTATTTTATTTATTAGATTGGTTTTGGAGTTGTGTTCATCTAAATGGTAGTTCACCTATGCATTCACAGGGTAATAATGCCGAAGAACCAAGGCAAGAAAGAAGAGTACAGAGGATAAGAAATCCTAGTAGGCTTATTACATCTCCTTTTACCGCTAATATTCGGAAAAAAAAATCCACTAAGTAATTAATTTATTTTTATTTTTTTTGTAATATTTAATTCGGTTAGGGACCATTTGTATATAATTTTTTATAAATTTTGGGGGTAAAAATGTAATTTTTGAGAAGTTAGGGACCAAAGTGCAATTTCGTGTTAAATGCAAGCTCTAGTGAGTGAACATTTTAATTTTGTGCATCCAATGTTACTGAATCGAAACTATTAATTTTTTATAAATTTTGGGGGTAAAAATGTAATTTTTGAGAAGTTAGGGACCAAAGTGCAATTTCGTGTTAAATGCAAGCTCTAGTGAGTGAACATTTTAATTTTGTGCATCCAATGTTACTGAATCGAAACTATTAATTTTTTATAAATTTTGGGGGTAAAAATGTAATTTTTGAGAAGTTAGGGACCAAAGTGCAATTTCGTATTAAATGCAAGCTCTAGTGAGTGAACATTTTAATTTTGTGCATCCAATGTTACTGAATCGAAACTATTAATTTTTTATAAATTTTGGGGGTAAAAATGTAATTTTTGAGAAGTTAGGGACCAAAGTGCAATTTCGTGTTAAATGCAAGCTCTAGTGAGTGAACATTTTAATTTTGTGCATCCAATGTTACTGAATCGAAACTATTAATTTTTTATAAATTTTGGGGGTGAGTGAGTGAACAATTAATTTTGTGAGAAGTTAGGGACCAAACTGCAAATTCATCTAAATGGTATAAATTTTTTGAGAAGTTAGGGACCATAAAACTGTATTTTTTGAGAAGTAGAGTTGCAATTTAATTTTGTGCAAACATGGATTGAATTGCAATTATGAAGTAGAGTTGCAATTTAATCCATAAAACTGTATTTTTTGAGAAGTTAGGGACCAAAGTGCAAATTAATTGTGTAAAAATGAGTTAAGAGTTAAAAAAGTTGTTCATGGCAGCTGGCGTGTAGCGTGTGGCGTGTGGCACAACCACACGCCATTTCTTTGTACATGGCGTGTGGCGTGTATAAAGTACACACGCCACACGCCATGTACAAAGAAATGGCGTGTGGTTGTGCCACACGCCACACGCTACACGCCGTAATTTTACAAAAACTTATAACTTTAAATATTAATGTACGAAGTTATGATTTACGGAGGACATAATGTTCCTATAAGTGTTACTTCTCCATTTGGTTGATAAATTGACAAAAACTTATAAAATTGATCAATATGTACGAAGTTATGATTTACGGAGGACATAATGTTCCTATAAGTGTTACTTCTCCATTTGGTTGATAAATTGACAAAAACTTATAAAATTGATCAATATGTACGAAGTTATGATTTACGGAGGACATAATGTTCCTATAAGTGTTACTTCTCCATTTGGTTGATAAATTGACAAAAACTTATAAAATTGATCAATATGTACGAAGTTATGATTTACGGAGGACATAATGTTCCTATAAGTGTTACTTCTCCATTTGGTTGATAAATTGACAAAAACTTATAAAATTGATCAATATGTACGAAGTTATGATTTACGAAGGACATAATGTTCCTATAAGTGTTACTTCTCCATTTGGTTGATAAATTGACAAAAACTTATAAAATTGATCAATATGTACGAAGTTATGATTTACGGAGGACATAATGTTCCTATAAGTGTTTAGGGTTAGGGTTTAGGGTTTAGGGTTAGGGTTTAGGGTTTAGGGTTTTTCCCCATTTGCGCCATAAAGTTTGGTTCTTACGAACTTGCATTTAACATTTTGCAGTTTGGTCCCTACGAACTCATAATTAACTCAAAATTGCAGTTTGGTCCCTGACTTTTCAAAAATTACAATTTTACCCCCAAAATTTATAAAACATTCATAATTGCAATTCAATCCATAATTTGCTCAAAATTAAAATGTTCACTCAATTCGAATTTGCATAGAACGAAAATTTGCAGTTTGGTCCCTAACTTTTCAAAAATTACAATTTTACCCCCATAATTGCAATTCAATCCATAATTTGCACAAAATTAAATTGTTCACTCACTACGAACTTGAATTTAACAAATATTTGCAGTTTGGTCCCTAACTTTTCAAAAATTACAAATTTACCCCCAAATTTTATAAAAAATTCATAATTGCAATTCAATCCATACTTCGGAAAAAATTGAAATGTTCACTTAATTCGAATCCATAATTTGCACAAAATTAAATTGTTCACTCACTACGAACTTGCATTTAACAACTATTTGCAGTTTGGTCCCTAACTTTTCAAAAATTACAAATTTACCCCCAAATTTTATAAAAAATTCATAATTGCAATTCAATCCATAATTCGGACAAAATTGAAATGTTCACTTAATTCGAATTTGCATTTAACACATATATGCAGTTTGGTCCCTGACTTTTCAAAAATTACAATTTTACCCCCAAAACTTATAAAAAATTCATAATTGCAATTCAATCCATAATTTGCATAGAACACGAAATTTCATAAAACATCCATTACATCAAACGTTGTTCAATAAACATCAAATACAACTTACAAATTCACTAAACATCTAAGATTCACTTTCGTGGTTGCCCGAACTTTGGCCGCGTTGGGGACATCTACTGGCGTTGTGATCGGTATTTCCGCAAATTCCGCACTTGTATTTTTTCTTCGATTTTTCAAGGCATGATAAATGTCGTGTCTTTTTAGGCCTTCCACGGGTTATTTCTTCGGTTGGAGGTAGCACTACTCTCGCCATAACATGATCGGGAATGTTAATCCATTGGTCTTTCGATGGAACGGGTTGTATGAGCTCAAAGTATGCTTGACGCATATTATCGATCGAGTAGTATTCGCTAACAAGCTCCAACACATATGCCCCACTATCTACTGGTCGTTTGCCCATGGCAGCTGCAATTGCGTGCTCACACGGTATTTGCTCAACCTGAAAAACGCCACATGAACAAGTTCTTCCAGCTAAATCCACAATTCCATTCCAGTCGGTAGATTCCACTTTCCATATATCTTGCCCTATTTCAAATTTGCGCCACCGATACGCCTTTTCATATCGCTCATTTATCAACTTATTCTTCGATGGGATCAATACACCCGACCGGGACCATCGATCAGCCTCAGCACGACGCTCTCCAAACCACTTTGACATCAAATTAACAACAAATTCGAGAAAGTAACATATGGGAAAATCTTTGACATTTTTTATACGACTATTAAGGACCTCAACATGGTTAGACGTCTTTATCTCATATCTGTTCACGCGATGGTGGATTCTCGCCCATTTCTGAAACGTTACCTCGTTTTGTAGCCAATCTGCACATCTCGGGTTCTGGGTTTTCAAGACACCCCAATATTTTTCAAACTTACTCTCGCTGTACGCATAAGCAGCTTTGTAAAAGGACTCGACTATCGTATCTTTCTCTTTCCCTTTCCCAAACCTTTTCGTCAAGTTGCCTTTGAGGTGAAAGTAACATGCCCCATGTTCAGCTAAAGGGTAAACTTCTTTTACCGCTTTAGTAAGACCCTTGCCCCTGTCTGATACAATAACCAGATCGGCTCTGTCTGGTACACCCACTTTCAAGCCCTCGAGAAAATAAGTCCAACATGCCGCATCCTCGCTGCCATTAGCTACCCCCCATGCAATTGGATAACAACGATTTTCACCGTCCGTCGCAGTTGCAATTAGAACGGTTCCTTTATATCTATGCCCCATAAATGTTGCATCAATTACAATTACATTTCTTAGGAACTGGAATCCTCGAGTAGCAGCTCCGAAAGACATGAAGAAATACATAAACTGGTTTTCGGAGTTCGTATGGATGCGAGTGAGCGTACCAGGATTGTTTTGCTTAATCATGTAAGCAAAGGAGGGTAGATTGGCAAAGTTTTCTTCAAATGTACCCAT
The DNA here is from genome assembly GCA_003313485.2 of Penstemon barbatus. NCBI lineage: Eukaryota > Viridiplantae > Streptophyta > Magnoliopsida > Lamiales > Plantaginaceae > Penstemon > Penstemon barbatus. The sequence continues at coordinate 97,292,571 of CM064883.1, forward strand.
AATGTCAGCTTGAGCAATTTGTTTCCCCCTCCAAGCTGTCATATAGCTAATGTTAACACCAGCTTCGGCTTGCATGAAGTTTATCAGTGCATTTGGTGTTGGGACTTCATTGGGGTTGATATATAACCCCTTTGTCCGTAAACCAACCATCCGACTTGTTGCTTGTCTATGACGGGCACCTCTATTTGCTATCCCACAAGTGTGAACGTTTGTATATGTTCGAATAACAAATTCTGGGGTGTATGCTTCCTTAGTTGCATATATACGCCATGGACAACCAGGAGTCGTACACCTAGCTATCCTCCTCTTTGTGTCAGACTTACCTGTAAGTTCCCATTTTTTATCTACTGCAACTCTACGAAGTTCATCCCTGAACTCTTCACTGTTTGGCCACCGCTGACCAACTATCCATCCCGTTTCATCACTCCTCCCCTGAGAATAATCTATTTCAACCGAATCAGCGTTATCAAAGCCTTCGTGACTAGGTGGTTCGTAACCACCACCACCACCAACATCACCATCACCATAACCATCACCACCATCGACATCACCATAACCACCACCACCACCACCACCACCCACATGACCATCTACATCGTCACCCACATCGCCACCCACATCACCACACTCGTTGTCAACGTTACAGTGTTCACCATTTACATCAGCACCACCATAATCATCTCCGCCGTCAAAGTTACGGCAGTCATTATGACCTTCGTTGTCATCCAGATGCCACTAACTATACGGAGGAGAACAACATAGTGGTTCAACTTCCTCCACTATACATAAAGTTGGATTAGAGGCAATGATCTCCTCGTTAACATCATCTTGTGCACTTGATCCTCCTATAACACATCCTTCAGGTTGGTAACTGAAACTAGCTTTGTCCATGAGTTTTTTTCCTTTACCTCGGGTCATAAGTTTCTTCGCTTTCTCTTTTCCACCCGGAGATGCCTCTATCCTCAAAATTTCTTCTCTCGGAGAAAAAATCACGTACAATTTTAATTTAGCAGAATTGCAGACAAGGTGCTTCGCTAACTCCCAATCTTCTTCATCTGATATTGTCGTTATCAAGTCATCAATTTCTTGGTACTTAACTTCAAAAATATCGGTGTGCCGATCCAACTTCAACTTCTTGCAAATTTTGTCGAGTAGTTCCTCAAACGAAATTGCCCTATCCACCAATATTGGTTTATTCGAATCTCCACGCCAATGCAATTTATTATCGATTTGGAGTGTAAATTCACCGTTATATAGAAGAACTACCATAAGTTTGTCCATTCCTACAAGTAAAAACAAAAATTAATACACAAGCTATCTAAATAAAAAAAATGCGTCAATAAGTTACATACTGCCAGGTTGGCGTGTGGCGTGTGTCATGAGGACACGCCAACACGCCATGAACGTTGTTTGGCGTGTTGGCGTGTCTTAATGTCACACGCCACACTCCAAACAACGTTCATGGCGTGTTGGCGTGTCCTCATGACACACGCCACACGCCAAAAAAGCGAACTTCAGTTCATGAACTTTTTTGGCGTGTGGCGTGTGTCATGAAGACACGCCAACACGCCAAACAACGTTCATGGCGTGTTGGCGTGTCTTCATGGCACACGCCACACGCCAAAAAACGCGAACTTCAGTTCGATTCGAATTCTCCATTTTTGTTAACTAAATTGCTCAATAATACATCAAAATATCAACTAACATGCAAATGCTTACCTTTTATGTTGTTTTTCCTCCTTTGCTTCCTTAATTTGAGTGAAATTTGTGTAAATTGGGTTAGGGTTTGGAGGAATTTTTGGAGAGAAAATTTGATTTTGGGGTGGGTTGATTTTGAAGTTTTTAAAATTTTGGGGTATATTTGTTAAAATTTGATTTAATTAGGAAGAGTTAATTAAATTAGATTAGTTGGTTAATTAAGTTTTTGGCATTTGAGTAATTTTGAATTTGTGGTTTGGCATTTTTGAAATTTTTTTTTTATTTTGTGGCAAAATTGAAAATGTCTTACCAACACCTAATTCTTTCAGACCACCCTACAATTCCAGTCCCAGGCCTGCTTATAATCCTAATTATAAAGGAAAACAGAGACCCTTCTGCACTCATTGCAACATGCCTGGACACACAATTGAGACATGTTTCAAGATCCACGGCTATCCTCCTAGATACAAGCCTTCTACCTACAGACCTTCAGGCAACAACATCAACACTACTCCATCCACCCCTACCCATCAAAACAGTCTATCCAACTTTGTCCAGAATCTTTCTCCAGATCAATACCAACAATTAACCCACCTTATCAGTTCTCAGTCACCTATGGCTTCTCAAGATGATTCTACAACAAATTCTTTCAACATACAGGCTAATGCAGGTACCTGCCTTTCTGCTTCCTCTTCTTTCTCAAACTTTACATCTCATCAATGGATTTTGGACTCTGGTGCTACCAATCATATCTGCACAGACATACATTTTTTCAGTTCTATCAAACATTCTTTAAATACAACTGTTACATTACCAAACAACACTTCATTTCCTGTTCATTTTGTTGGCACAGTACCCTTACTACATGACATCATTTTACACAATGTTCTATATGTGCCATCTTTTACAGTCAATTTACTTTCTGTGAGTTCATTTTTAGGTAACAAATCACACACCATCAAATTCATGCATGATCATTTTTACATACAGGATCTAAAAACATTGAAGATGATTGGTCAGGGTAACCTGCATAATGGACTCTACATCATTGAAGCAGCTCCTCATTCTAATTCAATTCATGCTAGTTGTAATAGGATCATAACCATTGATACATGGCATTCTAGATTGGGACATCCCTCTTATAGCAGATTTCTTTCTCTAAAACATGTATTACATTTTTCTGATCTTGCTATCAATAAAAATCATAATTGTTCAATTTGTCCTTTGGCCAAGCAAAAAAGGTTACCCTTTCCTAATAACAACAATAGAACTGCTCATGCTTTTGACCTAATCCACTGTCACATTTAGGGACCATATCACATTCCCTCACACACTGGATTTAAATATTTTATAACAATTGTTGATGACTTTACAAGATTTACTTGGATATACTTAATACAAAACAAACATGAAACAAGTATTTTCATTCCCAAGTTCATTTCTATGATCCAAAATCAATTTAATACCACTATTAAAGCTTTTAGATCTGATAATGCTAAAGAACTTATTTTTGATAAACTCTTTTCTGAATTGGGGATTTTGCACCAATTTTCTAATGTTCAAACTCCACAACAAAACTCTGTTGTGGAGAGAAAACACCAGCATATCCTGAATATTGCTAGATCTTTGTTATTTCAGTCACATCTACCCATTGACATATGGTCTGAATGTGTTCTCACAGCTGTCTACCTTATGAACAGAACACCTTCTCTTTTACTTAATAACAATTGTCCCTACTCCCTTTTATATCAAAAACATGTGGATTATTCTTTTCTTAGGAATTTTGGTTGTTTGGCTTATGCCTCCACACTCCATGAGCACAGAAGAAAATTTGAACCTAGGGCCAGAGAGTGTACTTTCCTAGGTTATGCACCAGGCATCAAAGGATACAAATTATTGGATAACAAGACTAGGGAAATTTTTATGTCCAGAAATGTAGTTTTTCATGAGGATACCTATCCCTTTCTTTCTTCTATCAACTCTTCTGATCCCTCCCCTGTCCTTCCTATTATTTCCAATCCTGCTAACCACCTCCATTTTGATCCCTTACCTCCTTTCCAAACTGATCCTCCTGATTTGCCTGACAATCCTCCTCCAACTTCCACTCAAACCAGCAACCCTCCTTCCCAACCTCTCAATATAAGAAGGTCAGCTCGACCTCACAAACCTCCTTCTTACCTAAAGGACTTTCAATGCAACTCTACAACACAATCTTCCACCCTTTACCCTATTTCCTCAGTCATATCCCTTTCTAATCTTTCACCTCCTTGTAGATCCTTTATTGCTAATATCTCTTCTGTCACTGAACCTTCCACTTATAAGCAGGCTATTAAATCTCCTGAATGGATTCAATCTATTAAAGATGAACTTCATGATATGGAATTAAATAAAACTTGGACAATCACTACCTTACCACCTAACAAACACCCCATTGGTTGTAAATGGGTTTTTAAGGCCAAAAGAAAATCTGATGGCTCAATAGAAAGATTCAAAGCTAGGTTAGTGGCTAAGAGTTTCACTCAAACTGAAGGAATTGACTTTACTAACACCTTTTCACCTGTTGCTAAGCTTGTCACTGTCAGGGTTTTACTTGCTATTTCTATTGCTAAAGGGTGGATCCTCCATTAATTAGACATAAACAATGCCTTCTTGAATGGTGATCTCAATGAGGAGGTGTATATGGAACTACCTCAAGGTTATAATCCTCCATCATCCTCCTCTCCAGGTAAACAGGTTTGTAAGCTCACAAAATCTATTTATGGCCTTAAACAGGCTAGCAGGCAATGGAATACTAAACTAACCTCTGTTTTAACTTCAATTGGTTTTATTCAATCCAAATCAGATTACTCATTATATACTAAAGGTTCTGATTTTCATTTTATTGCTGTTTTAGTGTATGTGGATGATATAATCCTTGCTTCTCCTAATCTTAATCTTATTTCTTCTGTTAAAGTTACTTTAAATCAGTTTTTTACACTAAGGGATCTTGGTCTCTTTAAATACTTTCTGGGCATTGAACTTGCTTACTCCAAATCAGGTATGGTTATCTCTCAAAGACAATACATTCTTCAATTATTAGAAGACACTGGTTACCTAGCTTCTAAACCTGCAACCTTACCTATGGATCCCAACATCAAATTAATTAATGATCCTAATGATTTGCTTCCGGATGCTTCATCTTACAGGAGATTAGTTGATAGGTTAATTTACCTAACTTTAACTAGGCCTGATATTAGTTTCCCTGTTCAAAAGCTAAGCCAATTCCTCTCTAAACCTACCAATGCTCATATGGATGCTGCCTATTACCTTCTAAGGTACCTTAAAGGTAATCCAGCACAGGGTTTATTCTATAGCTCTTCACCTAATATTTCTCTTTCTGCATTTTGTGATGCAGATTGGGGTTCATGTTTAGAAACCCGCAGATCAACCACTGGTTTCTGTGTATTCATTGGAAGCTCTCTGATTTCATGGAAATCAAAGAGACAGCCTACGGTATCAAGATCTTCTGCGGAAGTAGAATATAGATCTCTTGCAGCAACTACAAGCGAACTACTCTGGCTAAAACAATTATTGAAGGAATTGAACATACCTCATTCAATCCCAGCTTTATTATGTGACAACAACTCTGCCATTCACCTTGCCACCAACCCAGTGTTTCACGAACGTACCAAACACGTGGAGATTGATTGTCACTTCGTCAGAGAACATGTTGCTCGTAGACATATCCGTTTGCTGCCAATCCGTTCTTCCCTACAATTAGCAGACATTTTTACCAAAGCTTTACCACGAACGTCATTTCTTCATATATTGTCCAAGATGGGTATAAAAAGCATTTATACTCCATCTTGTGGGGGGCTATCAGATTCAAAGATTGAAGAATTGAAAAATGAGAATTTACCTGTGATAACATCAATTGAAGATAATGAATTGGAGGATTCAGCTGCGACTTGAAGACTTGAGCTATTTCCCCAAATTGATTTTCAAATTAGGTTTTCTGGCAAAGAAAAGAAGACCGTTAAATAAGTCGTGATTTATCTTATACGCTTTATTTAATTTGTTTTATTTCTTTGGTGGATATTTTATGTATATAGTCGGTTATATTATGTATATATATATAGGCTTTCCTTTGTAAAAGGTACACACAGAACAAACTAATATACTTGTAAATTTCTTTTCACTCTGTACAATTTCTCCAAGAATCAATAATACAGATTTAATTTTTCCTTTTCAATTCTCTGTTCATATTCTTAATCTTCCATGATTTAACACGTCATACTTTTAGTTCATGTTATTAACCAGTTTATTGTTATTATTTGTCACGTTTGTTCACCTTTAAAGTCGAGTTCATTCGCTTGGCAAAAGTATCCAAGTTCAGAGTGAATGCCATGTGTTTGATTAAATGCAAGACAAAATAATTTCTCTAATTTGGAATATAACCACAAGATATTTTTCCTACGAGTCTGGACTCAATCATATCTGCTCATTTTCCTTTTTGTTGGGGCTTTTTACAATTTTTCCTCTTTTCAAAGTTAAGTAATTCTACTTTCGAATTGAGTATTTTTACCATTTTTCCGATATTTTTTGTAGTCTCATGATTTCGGTTCTCTAACTCATTTACAGTTCTTTTAGATGGTAAAAGTTGATCCATCAAAGGAGAATCACTGTATTCGGGAATGTAATTGAAGCAATGATGACAAAACATGGTCGGAAAATGAAAAAAGGGAGAACGAGCATCATGAAAGTCATAAGCAAGAGACATGATGTTCCTTGCCAAATTTACTCAAACATAGTCCGTAGATATTTGCAACTATTTGTGGAGATTTCTCGGGATGTAATACCTACTTCGAAAAATTGTTTGTTACAAACAACCAACAATACACCTCCTTCAGTCAACAAACATGATATAATTTTGTTTAATTTGCCTTTTGATCTCCCCAAATTTAAATGTTTTTTTTATTGTATTAAATTTCATCGCTTGATCCTATTTGGTTTCGAATGTTTGATTTGGGAAAATTCAAAGATTATTTTAGGTTATGTTTGTTTATCCTATTTGAAAAGGGATTGTGATTGATTTTAGACTCTGCCATGATCAAGTATGAGATAAAAAAATTGAGTTGAGTTCAATAGTTCTTAGAAATAATGATTGTAAAAAAAAAAAAAAAAATCCGTGAACCTATTTATCTTGCAACCATCCTCATATAATCAAGCATATGATGTTCATTTCCATAGAAACTTTAAACATTCTTATATTTATAGCATCAATGGGCTTAGATATTTGTGTTTCGTGCTTACAATGCTTTTGTCCACAAATGTTTTGTAAAGACAGTGGTCCTTCATTTACAATGCATAAATTTGCAAATTTTGTCCAGTATGCTCATCATGTAATTGTACGTGTGAAAGTGTTCTTTTAATTTTCATATCATCTCTGTTTTGAATATGTGTCAGTTAATATTATTCTTATTGGATGTCAAGGTTTTGTATGAAGAAACCATAATTTGGCTGATTTTGTGCACTCTTAATGTATCTTCAGAGTATAATGAAAATGACAAATATGACAAAAGAGGTGTTAACAACCAACAACGTTCACATGAAACGACAGCCTTTGATATTGAAAGCCTATTTTCTATATTGGCTACATTGGACAAATCCACAAATTAGATAATATATTTGCTGGTGATGAAGATGATAACTCTTTATTATCACAAACTTCTTCAAGTGGCATTTGTTATTGGATGTTATGTTATGTTGGGGGATATATACCACTCACATAGTATAGTATCGTTCACAAATTCGATGTTTTGATTATTTTTGCTCACTTTTGTTAAGAAATTTTCAAATTGAACCATTGAACTTTAATATATTCTTTTGAATTCAACACTTTATGCATAAATACCCATTGTCGATGGCACTTTTGATTAGAATAATTTATTCAGTTGACTATACTTTTTTCACATTTTTTTGAGTTTGCAAAGTAATACTTAATTATGATAGCTTACATTACTCATTTGTCATATAAACTATTTGTATGATTTATTAGATATGATAGGCTAGTTTTAATTATAAAAAAAATGAATTAAGATGCCGACTTAATAAACTATATAAATGATACTAAAAAATTGAGATACTCATATAATATATTTGATAAACTTAATATTTTCAAAGGTAAACTTTTTTTTTTTTTGAGGGATTTTCAAAGATAAACTTGGTAAACTATAAAGAGTATTATTTAACATATTTGTTAATTAATTTATTAGGTTATATTTTTAGAAATAAAGAATTAAAAAAAATTGGACAACTGCAAATTGAAGAAAAGAAAGAAAGAGAATCTAATAAATTACTACTCGGCAAAATTGCAAAAATCGTTCCAAAATAATCACTGATTTTGGATTTTCGTCCCAAACTTTTTAATTTGGCGAATTTCGTCCCGTAATTTAATATTTTTTTGGAATATCGTCCCAAACTAATTACTAATTTTAATTTTTCGTCCCAAACTATATCAACTCGCCAAATTTCGTCCCATAATTTACCATTTTGTATGAATTTAGTTCCAATATTAAATTTCTAATTTAATGAAAATGACGTTCAATCTTGTAATTAATTTGGGACGAACTCTGCAATATTATATAATTATTCATGTTAAAATTTACCATGTCATGACACTTAAGCAGCCATGTGATAATTCATCGACAAATGCGCAATTCCGTCTTATAATTATGGTGGGACGATGTTCCAAAAAAATATTAAATTATGGGACGAAATTCGCCAAATTAAATAGTTTGGGACTAAAATTCAAAATCAGAGATTAGTTTGGGACGACTTTTGCAATTTTGCCCAACTAATCCATACCATTAATTACCTTACCCAACTTTTTTGGAGAGAAATTAATTAAAAAAATAATAAAGCGAGACGGCCGGCCGGCCAAATGTGAGGAGAGTACTATTCTACTACTCAGTTTTGGTTTTGGAGCTTTGGTAGAATCGAATTCATATTCATGGAGTCTCCATTCAAGCCGGACATTCTCAAAGGCAAAGTAGCTCTGCTCACTGGAGGCGGGTCGGGAATCGGGTTCGAGATTTCGACCCAGTTCGGCAAACATGGAGCCTCCATCGCCATCATGGGCCGCCGTAAGAACGTTCTCGACGACGCCGTTTCAGCCCTCCGATCCCTAGGCATACCAGTAATAATAATAACAATAATCTTTAATTTTATTCTTATAAATTAATGTTTTCTTTTAATAATTGTAATTTTATGGTCTTGGGTTTTCAGGCAGTTGGGTTTGAAGGTGATGTTAGGAGAAGGGAAGATGCAGAAAGAGTTGTGGAGGCGACAGTGAAGCATTTTGGAAAGTTAGACATTCTTGTTAATGCTGCTGCTGGCAATTTTCTCGTGGCAGCTGAGGATCTCTCTCCTAATGGCTTCAAAACAGGTCTCTTCTCATCCCCCTCTTTTTTTTTTCACTTCCAAATTCAGTGATAGCGAATTGAAGCTTATAAGTTATGATGAGTCATTTACTTCGGTTTTAAAAAATGAGTAAAGCTACCAATTTTAGTCTGACTATTGTATGAAAACCGAACCGAGAAGTTTGAGCAATTCTTTGTTGGAATAATAATCGAAATTTCCACAAATGAATGAATCTAGCCGAAGAGTCATTTTGAATCAAATAATGTGTATTTTCAAGAAGATAAATTGTACCTACTCTAATCTAGAGAATTCTTAAGTCTGGTATAAATAGAGGTTCCTTGATTCATTTGTGAATGAGCAAAACTCCAACAAGGTAAAAGCTCCCTGGCTAGACCACTAAAGTGTCTAGTCGAATAAAACATATGTAGCACAAAATATGTCAATGAAGAACGCAACATTATTGCATCTTCAATTTCCAACATCCTTGATATATATTATCAAGGAGCTATAATTTTGGCAAAAGCAAACCGTGAAGCCTCATCTCTTACCTATACCTATACGGTTCTTTTGACAGAAAAGGGAATTGTACTATTCAAGAATTTGGAAAAAGCCTTATTTAATGGTATGCCACTGTAACTACTTCTTGCAGTGTTGGATATTGATTCTGTTGGCACATTTACAATGTGTCATGAAGCTCTCAAGTATCTTAAGAAAGGTGCACCGGGAAGAAGCTCGTCTACTGGAGGATTTATACTAAACATCAGTGCCACTTTGCATTACACTGCATCCTGGTATCAAATCCATGTATCTGCAGCAAAGGTTTGTGAATTTGATTGCATTTGGCATAAATTTCTTGAATTTTTTTTTGTCAATGTTTATTTATTATACAGGCAGCTGTTGATGCCATGACAAGGAATTTAGCCTTGGAATGGGGTACGGATTATGATATTAGAGTTAACGGGATTGCGCCCGGTCCAATAGGCGATACTACTGGCTTGAGTAAACTTTTACCTCAAGAGATTAATCACAACTCCAGAGATAAAATGCCTCTTTATAAAGTTGGTGAAAAATGGGATATTGCTATGGCTGCTGTTTACCTTGCCTCAGATGCTGGTTGGTTTTCTGGTCTTTGCTCGTATACATTAGAATTTCTATCATTTGATCTTATTAATTCATCTTCTTTAATGTATTGTTGTTTGTTTCTTTTATATGAAGGCAAGTACATCAACGGGACCACGATGCCAGTTGATGGAGGACTGTGGTTGAGCCAACCTCGTCATCTGCCCAAAGATGAAATTAAGAAGCTTTCTCGGACCGTGGAGAAAAGATCCCGTGCTACACCATCTGGGCTTCCTACCAGTAAACTGTAGTCTACTAGTTACTTCGAGTTTGATTTTTGGACTTAATGTCATACTATAGTAATGAAATCTTGATATGTTCATCAAACTTGAAAGTGTACCTTCTTTTGGGGAAGAAAAATAACTACTTAAGTCATCTATTGAAGCAAACTCTATTTTATAACAAGAAATTGATGATCATTTGGGACAAAAAAAAAGAGTATAATTTAGATGTGTCTTTCTAATATAAGATTTTGTGGAACAATGGTGTATATAAGATACTCAATTTTAACCACAAAAAAAAAGTCAACAATAAAATTGAGCCACAAATTTTGGTCAAAATGTCCCCTGATGATGTGGCATTGAACATTGCATTTGAAATTACCAAAAATCAGAAAATATGAAATTACTAAACTACCCCATCCAAAATTACCAAATTGCCCTATCATAATTCAGTCTCTCTCTTTGAACGTCTTCCTCCTAAAATCATTCAGCCTCTCTCTGTGTCTTCCTCCTAAATCATTCAGCCTCTCTTCAAGAAATTAGCCAATCCCAATCGGCCCGATTATACATTGACTTGAATTTCTGAAATAGCATGTGAGAAGATGTTATGAAACCTCGCCCTGGAAATATCATAGTTCCGTGGTAATGAAGGGACATTCTTGATTTAGCTTATAGGAGTTATACAACGGCCTGTATATACTTAGCTTCTTATATATCTTGTTTGACGCTTGAAACTTCTTGAAAAAATAAAACAATTTCTTTGGTGAAAGGCTTTCTGGTAGCCCCTCCTAATAAAATAGATAATCAGCAAAATCTAGTGGTGATATGGCTACTTAGATCTTGGATGAGAAGCCGTGAAGCCAGTGAGCAATAATTTGATACAATAAGCAAGAGAAAACCTCAATATGAGAAGCAGAGCGTGGTTTTTCTTCAATTTGTACAATAAGGAGAGAGTGGGTAACATTTAGAGTCCTTTGTACACATTAAATATTTGTCTCATAACTCGAGAACTACTGATATACCCGACCAGAATCCATGAGATTTAGATACAGAAAGTTGCCATTTGTAAACGCCATGCTTCCTGGTAATGAGCAAGGGAGTGAGGTATATCATTCTTAATAAAAGGCTAACTTTTCTCTTCTCTATTTTGATAAAAGACAATTATAAGGGGATAATTAAAAAGAATAATTTTGTTTTTTGAAAAGATTTTAAAAAGGGTAATTTTGTATTTAACAAAAAATATAATTTAAATTTAAATTTCAACATGACATGTGTCACCAAGATAAGTGCTATCTTATATGCTATCCGTCCCTCAAAATATTATTTTAGATAAGCCCAATTTAGATTGTCAAAAAGTTTGATTCTTAACTGTGAAAAGTCTGAACCTGAAGCATAGTACGAAGCATAACGAGAAAGGAAAAGGATTTGGGATAGTCCAAAGGCCTTGAGTGCAGGGTATTTAATTTGAAGTCTAGGCAAGTAGTTTTCATTTTTTCTATTTGGTTTTATTTTTTTATTTTCACTCAATTGCAATGTGAATCATTATTAAATGTTTAAGAAGCTATACTAAATATTTTGAGTCTACTGGAATAATACATCAAGTTACTGCATCAAATACACAACAACAAAATGGTATAACAGAATGTAAAAATAGAAAATTAACAGAAATAGTAAATGCAATGCTTTCTAACTCAGAATTGTCAAAAGAATTTTGGGGTGAAGCTCCATTAACAATTTGTTATATACTAAATTGAGTTCCACATAAAAAGAGGAAAATTACTCCATATGATCTCTGAAATAAAAGAAAATCAAACCTTAATTACTTAAAAGTTTGGGGATGTAGAGCAATTGTAAGAGTGCCCGAACCCCAAAAAAAAAACTGGGTGAAAAAGAAATTGAATGTTTATATTTGTTGAACATAGTAAAGCATGTCATAAAATTGATTTATATTATGTAAATACAGTAATTAAATCAAGAGATATTAACTTTGATGAAACGATGTTTAATTCAATTTCTAGACCCAAAGATCGTGGCATTAAATTAACAATGCAAGTATTCTAGAAAAAACTTATAATAATAGGAAAAAAAAAAAACCAGCCGTGTCACGCACCCCATCATTGACAGAATGATAAGTTGGGGGCTGCAGATCCTTTTTCCCTAGTTCGATAGTATTTAAGTAGGATATTTAGTTGAAATAGATTAATAAAAACAAAATCTTTAGCTACTAATTTAACATAGCAATATATAAAAGGCTGGGAGCAAAAGCAAGAAATGACAAATTAGGTCTTATAACTTGAATAAATCCAAAATCTTAAAGTAATTTCCCCAATCACTACAACTTCATGTAGATAGTCCATCTAACCCAGAGAACAATCCTCCAAAGACCTCTAGTGTTCTCTCCTAAACTATTTCATTTTACAACAGAAAGCAGGAATGAAATTATAACAAGACTAAAAATCAGTAGTAGGTCGTTGTAAACCAGAATACACATATTTTCGGAACAGGGGGTGAACATCCTCAGTTAGGACCTCAGCATCTATCTTCTCAATATGTGGCCAAATCTGTTGATCATGGAATAAGACGGAAAATGAAAAAAAGAAATTGAGTTTAAAAAACATTTCATTGCCAAATTACGAAAACTACAAAAAGAAAAAAGAAAAAGAAAAGCAAATAACAAACTAGTTTTTTGGGATGAAATAAATAGTAATTATAAGTTTATTTCTAAACAAAAAAAAAGAAAAATGTTTGTTTGGCTTCGGGAAAGCGAGACAAACAGCCTCAAAAACTTTTGAACCTTCAAAAAATAGGAAAAGAAGCATAAGGGCGGCAGAGGAAGAACTTACTTCTGAAGCATATTGACGAGTCAAGGCCTTGACATAACCAAGGGTTGATAAACACCACTGTTCCTTTTCACCAACATTATAACCATTCTGGGTCTTGCCCCCATTCAAATGACTGCATGTATCATCGAAACCAACAAGGAGGAGCAAAATAATTAGATAAATTAACCAATCAATACCAATACCAATACCAATACCAATATGACAGAGAATTTCAGAAAAGCAGAATGTACCTTTTTGGGGATGTTCTATCCTCTTCCAACTCCATTGCGGATGAATCTTCATGGTCGACTACCATTTCAACTGTCTCACCAGAAGTGTGCAAGTTTCCATCCGTATCATGAAGTGGTCCAGCCAATACATTACAGAAGCTTTTGAACAAGAAAATAAATAAAGTCTGCAAGCAAAAAGCAAAAGCATTTCAATTGTGAATAATTTCAGGCATGATGCACTATTGAGCAATTTTTCATCCAGCATACCTCAATTTCATCAGTAGCTCGTACAAAAAGAGCCTCTTTGGCTTCTAATGATTCACGTGTGGAAACTTCCTCTTCTTTTTTCTTCTCAGCATTCAATTTCAAACGCTTTAATTTTGGATTTTCAGCAAGAACAGGTTCACCATCCACAAGTGCAAGAGTATGCTTTGTTTTAGCATCCTCATGCTCAGCTAGGGCTTTAGATGCTGCTTCTGTAGCTGATACAACACTCTTCTTGAGAGAGGATATCTCTTTTCTAAGATCAGTAATACGATTGAATGTCTTGTTAACAGCATTCCTCAGAATCTGTAAGGAAAAGAGATCTTATTACTAATTGGAGTAGTAATAAAGAGGACAATTAATACATAGAAACTGAAATTGTTAATCTTGAGAATATACCTCACATGGGTTAGAAATACTTAATAAAATAGATATTTACATACATGTTAATCCTGAGATCATACCTCCCATGGACGGTCAGAAACATGAAACTGCTCAACATTTGTTGGCGAGAAAACCCATGTCACAATAGCCAGATTTGATATAAGGCGATATCCCATCATTCTGTCAATGGCTATAGCTGTCATTTGAGCATTATTCTTCCAGAAAGAACTCACTTCAGTTATCAACATAACTTGCTTGTCCTGGTCTGGACAAATCCTTGCAATGACTTGGCCATACCTCTCCAAGACAGTAATCAGATGCGTAAAACTTTTTGAACCAATATTAAGGAGGGTCTGAACAACCACTCTAAGTGTGGTATCTAGCCCATGAGTTGAAAGCACGTGATCATCAATCCATGAAATCATTTCGCGGGAAGTTAATCTTTCTTTAACCATGCCGCTGAGATCTGTGGAGAGGGTACGCTCAGTTTGATCTCCAGCTTCTGCACTGTATATGAAATTCGTTGTGCCTTTTGGCGGAAGCAGCTCTTCTAGAGCAGGGGCACTCTCAATGCTCTACATGCGCAAAAAAAGAATAAGAACAAAATACTCAGGTAATAAAGAAAATGGTCCAGACAAAAGATTGACATGGATGTTTAAATCTCTCAAATTTAATTGACTAATATTGAAGTAAAATTACAGAGCAATGATGAATATCACATTAAAATTTCCACTCGGATGCAGAAGTGCAGCACAATTAAACATAAGTATATAGTCTCCACTAAAATGTTCCAACATAAAAGCACACGATCAAGCTACAAGCTTATTTCTAACATATGCATACTCAAACATAAAACAAGGAGCCATAGTAATCCAAGGGAAGGGTTTTTAGTATAAGATATCAACTACTAAATTAAAATCTGCCAAACTAGGCATCTCAAGCAAAAAAAATTGAAAAGTGTGAAAGACAATTTGATTTAGAGCTCAGATATATGCTCAGAAACTTATCCTACCACATAAGAATAGGAATATTTTTGGAAAGGAACAAAAGAAATTATAGGTTCTTCTATTACCTGCTTTATTTTTTCCCAATACGATAAGCGTACTTCCCTTTCCAAAACCTCCTGAACAAACACCCGTTGTGGCGCCCATTTAGGAAGTTCCAAGACATAAGCCCATTCTTCCCATGGCCAAATGAATTGGAAATTAGATCTGCAATCCAAAAACACCCCAACAAGATGGAGCAGGATGACTCTTATAATTAATACATTTATATAAGTTGACATGCATAACATTGAACATTTAAGAGGAAGTAGTTCAACAAGGAAGTGAAAATAACAAAACATGAGAATCCTTAATGAGATTACATGAAAATACCAAGATCGAATTGCTTTTAGAAATGAATGAAATGCTAAAATGCAACAGTAACAAAGATCCACCAGGAAACCTAAAATGAAAATTCTATGTTTTCTGAATTAAAAAAGCAATTCCACATTCAAACGGCACCAACATCTACAGTTCAAATTATTTGGACTAAATCAGTAAGATATTAGCAGATAATACTTAAGAGACACCGAATATGAAGCCATTCCAATCTCTGCCAACAATTCAGCCTGCCTTATATATCACTCACAAATACATCAAGGTCTAAATTTTCCAAAAGCTAGATACTTTGAGCACCCAAAATACTATTATTAGCAATCATGTACAATGCCATGGATGAAAAATCCATACACAGATGTAATTCGAGAAAATTCACAAGTCTGTAGGAGAAATAACACAGGTGCATGTTCATCACATAGAAGATTTTCAGGATAAACTTACAGGTGGTGTGAAAACCATAGGATGAGACGTGTTCGGCACTCCATGTCTAGGTCAGCAATTTTATCAAAAAGAGCACGGACAGCTCCCGCTATAACTGCTGGAAAGGCACCTGGAAGAGCCTGAATAAAACTTGCAGTCAGAACCGACAGATATTTGATAGCCAAATAAAGATGAAAATCATGATTTCTAAATAAAGTGGGAAAAAAGTTAGAAAAAGCAGTGTGGTACCTTGCATAGGTCCATAATGACCAAAGTATAATAGATTGGCTTAAATGGTGGATGGGGCAATAAGAGAATCTGCAAATTCAAAGATCAAATGATAACCACATGATACATATGAAATCATTGATAACTTTAACGACATTGATAACATTTAAGTAAATATCAAGTTGTCAAAAAGACCGACATCGGCTCTGTCTCTCTTTTCTGTCCCTCAACTTCTGCTTTCTATTATCACTGCCAATATTATTGCTGCTAATATTACAATAGCTGGTACTTCCACCACTAGATTAAAGTCACATAGATTATGTGGAGACCACAAAACCCTGTTCTTCTTAAGAGTGAAAGCCATCACTGTGCACCTCCATAGGACCTTTTTGCCTACCTGTAATATCTTGTTTGTGTATATATTTCAAACAACCCATAGAAAGTAATAACTCCTTAATATTTCTTCTTTCTTTATCTAGAGTCAAATCAGAGAGTATAGTTTCATATTCCTACCCAGATTTTGTAAATTCACCTAAAAACTTCGATGTAGAAAATGACGGTAAAAGATGAAAAAAAAATGATTAAGCATAAAACTAAAAATATTTGTGAAAAAATAAAAGACAAAAAGGGCAGTTCTTTGTACCTGAGAAAATATAGTCTCAGCCATAATGTACTCATATCGGAAGGGAACAGGCAGGCCAACCATTGCTGCAGCACATTCTTTTCGACTAGCTTTGCATGAACCAAAAACAAAATAATAAGATGACTGATGTCACATTAAAATCACGCATGAGAACTTCATGTATATGGTTTGATGCATGATAATATTCCTGGTTAAATCTCAGTCTTGTCACCGGTAGGTAGCCTCCCCATTTTCAGATAGGAGATGGTGTTCCAAAACATAAAATAAGTTGGAAAATGGGGAAAATGCCTTAAACCATGGCAAATGGAAGAAAGTTTAACATTTACTGGAAACTGGAAAGGTAAGACATCAGAAGACTTAATAAGGACAAGACCCAGGGGAAGCTTGACTAATGGCAACATTTAGCAACAAACATAATATGTTTGATAGACGAAACTGACTATCACCAAGCACATTTAAATAGAAAATCATCGGGCACCTAATTTTACCTCTTGCTTCTCAAAAAAGAAAACCAGTAAAAGGAATTCACTAGACTTAACATTTTTGCTGATTACATACATCAGCAATATTATTTTTACTGAAAAATAATTGCTTCATACGCAGACATATAGAAAGAAAACCAAGTCATATAGATAAAATTAAGAACTTTTCTTCGGATCAATTTGCTAAATAAAACCTGGAAAATGTAATCCTGTATCTCCAAACCAAATCAGCACAGTACTAATGCAGTTAACAAAGGCAAACAAGTAAATACATCTACTCACCAGCCATTTAAGAAGAACAACACATCCAACAAATACTCTTCCACAATGAACCGGTCTATAGGTTGCAAATCCTGCCAAGCAGAACAAAAGGGTGAATGAGTCAACAAAGAAAAGTTAATTCACACACACACACACACACACATACAACTATCTTTCTCACAAAGACAGAAATGGCTAAGTGTCATTATGTTAAAGGCACACTGGTTCAATCCTGACGACTACAGTCAGATCACAAAGATATTAACATTGTTTGAAAGAACAGATCCAGATAAGTAGATAACACCATGCAAGCAGTGGTCTATAAGTTGATGATCTACCAGGCAAATTATGTGACTACTTACAATTGGCATATGGTCATCAGTGGTCCTACATCACTAACTTATTTTCATGGTTCATCAATGCAAAGGCACATAAAAGTTCAAACGCAAACTAAATTCGCAGTTCCTATAGTATCCAACATCCCTAAGGTACCCGATATCGATCTTACATTGTTAGATAAAGCATGTTTGACTCATTTCATTATGCATATCAAACTAGCTTGAAAAAAAAGCATTTGAAAAATCCTAAAGCTCAGTTTGAGCTCGAATCAATAAGCTAAAAATTGATGAAATATATGTAAAAATATCAAGCTATCGATACTCAACTCGAGCTCGTTCGAGCTTGAATCATTTAACAATCAAACCCAACTCAAACACAATTTCAAGTTCGATAAAAAAATCAAACCACACTTGAACATATGTTGCTCGAAACAATTAGGCTCATTTACACTCCAACTAAAAACTGAATCGGAAAATTAAATAAATGTTAAAAGATGAAAAAGTAAATAGGCTAGTATTTTTAGCCAAGACAAATAGGCCAATAATCACACACTATCATGACCAACATTAAATTGAGAATTTGAGATCATGGCATACCATTTTAATAACCAATAGAAGAGATACAAACAGCAGGATCGTGACATGACAAAAAACAGATGACAGGCAGTAAAGTTGTATGACTGTAACTGTACGGTGCGACATTAATTGAAAGCTGTAACTGAAAGTGCTTTAGACAGGCATGATTAAAAACCAGGTTTCTGAACTATCGCAGTTAGAAACAGTAAACATAGACATGTCTATAAACAATATGATCAAAAACCAAGTAAAAACATTCTTCCATCTAAATGCAAGATTTTATACCACCACCCTCGATGAACGTGGAGACTTATAATTACAAACAAAATGGTATGGGATATAGATATAAATAATTCACTCAATTATGGAGGAGAAAGTAAAAAAAATGATAAAGAATCGATAGGAAAGGTACTTAGCTTCCTCAGAAAGAAAAAATATGTTGAAAAGTGAAGCAGAGTTAAAAAAATCAAATATGACGCCAACAGATTTAGATGAATAGAAGAAAATTAATCTACTGTGCAAGAATGGGCATTAACAATTTACTATTTGACAACAAGAGCATCAAGTCGATAATAACATTTTTCATCTGAAGTTCAATAAAAAAGAACCAATGAACTCCACATGTACAATACTTCAGTAAATGTGTCACATTGTAATCAAGTAAAATTACCTCAGTCTTACTAGCAGGAAAAATATTGAGTCTCCGCAGACGTCGAGGATATTTTAACTCAGCTTCATGCTTTTGTTTCCCATAGGTAATCCCCGTCACCACAGCCGGAGGATCAGGTTGCGCCGGGCAGGTTAATGGAGCAAAATCATGAGCTTTCCCAGCAACCAGTTGTGGTTCAAAGGAGAGGTGTGGCCTAGGAACTAAAAAGGGAAATAACTCAGACAAGAATTATGAAGAACTATACACGAATTGCATTTCAAAATGAACGGCTTCCAAAAAACAGGTTGCTTACATGATGCTCTGCTGCCAAAAATAAAGTAACAATCGTAAATTAAACGTTTAAAGCACACTACTGATGGAAAGAGCATAGGCACGGTGCAGAATGCTAAAACCTCTTGAAAAGATGTCCACTTGGTGGATAAATTCCACTGTATTGACTTTATGAGAGCATCATGCTAATAGTTTTGGCAACCTTCTTTAAAAGAGCTAAATTATTGAAAAGCAAAAACTCAAAGCAAAGGTTCCTTCAATACCATCCATATTAATTACAAACAAAGTCAGGTAAAAACGTACGTAAGATCCTGGTCCTAGATGGACTACTCAACAATGGATATTTATAATGATAAAAAGTTCACTGATGTGAGATGTCCACATTTAACCAGGAGTTCATTATTATAAGTTTACAAAAGTTCGCACTTTGTCTTCCAAATTCGAAGTTCTTTCCATTGTTCTGTCAAATATACTTCAGATATTTTCAAATATCAATGTGGGGGTAAAACAACAGCATTAGGAAACAATTAAAAGTCAAACCAAAGCACATGTAAACAGTACCACTATCCAACTTCCACCCCTTGTTTGAAAGATCTTGAATCCAGCCCCATAGATCCTCCAAGAAATCCTAAAGATACATGCACAAAATATTAAAAATGGAAATTGACTGCCATATACCTGTGAAGACCAAATAACCCCTCTCCTATCTTAAATAGTTACATGCAGAAGGCTCAGAGAGATTTCCAGAGCCAAAAAAACTGACAAGACATACCTTTGCACCGTCATCCTGATTTCTTTCATCAATAAACTCAAATGCAGAGCAGGCCGCATCAGATACACGCCTCCTAATACTCATGTATGCTTGTATTCCCACCATAACCCTATCAATCTCTTCCGGAACTTGCTGAAAGTGAAAAGAACTTTTTTAATCATACTGAATACTTCATCCAATCAAAGAGAAAATTAACCCAGTATTGATCACCTAATTAGGTGATTAAAGAAGAGCAAACAAAAATAATGGAAATTTTAGCAAGAGGTATTGAAATTACTCCAAATACAAAATACACAAGCTCAAAGGCAATGCATAAATCTATCTCTAAAACCAAATTGCTAAAGGAATGATGTAATTAAATTTTGAAAATTGAAGCAGGGAAATAAACAAGGCAAAAAGAGAATATCACAATGTACTTCTAGCTAGAACATATGTATCGCTCTAGGAGAATTCTTTAAATGTATACATGAGAATAGAAGATTTTTCAATCACTTTTACTTTCTTCTAGCAGATTAAAGATTTCCACTCTTCGCAGCACTCACACAGAACACAACATGTATAAATAGGCATAAATGACTTAAATGATTTTATACAAGCAAATCCAAAAAATACTGGAACTGACATTATTTTAGTTCCCAATAATTAAAAAAAAAAAAAAAAAAACCATTATAACAACTGGCATCTCCTGATCATTTTTATTTATTTGAGAATAAAACTATAGAGGAGAGGTCACTACCCAATCTGTATAAATATAAAGATTTTATACCACCCAAAGTTTCTATCAAAAGCCTGCGTTCAGATTATAGTTGTAACTAGTTAACACCACCATAAATCTCAAAGACAATGTGCAAGAGATGCACATTTCTCAGCCAGGCAACCATGAAGGAGTGTTCTTTATGGTATCAAATTATCAATCTACTTCGTCAAGCAAGCTCTTGGATCCAGATCCATCCTACATTACATTACTAATACTCAACAATCTACAGTAGTTGACATTTTTTAGTTACAGTATTGAACAAAATGACAGCCGTGGTTCTAATGTAGGATCCAGATCCATCCTACATTACATTACTAATACTCAACAATCTACAGTAGTTGACATGTTTTAGTTACAGTATTGAACAAATTTACAGCCGTCGTTCAATTCTACATAGACTAAAAATTTTAGAAAAGAAATAATGAACCTTAATGATGAAATTCAAAAGTCTATTATACATGGAAATTCTTTTCCAAGACAAAAGGTGGAGGCATGACTTAAGAGGAGGACCCTCTTAAGATAGTAGAAAAAGCCACCATATAACTGGGAAAATAAATATAATTATCATCAAAGAGAAGAGAAATTAAAGTTCACCTCAACAAGTTCTGATCCTCCCCAAGGGAGACATGATAAGATACAAGTTATATAAAAGTCAGCACAAGCTTGCCAAGAGGGATTTCCCTTATCTTCGTCCACTGTTGTTGCAGCTGATGATAACAATGTTTCGTACAAAACTACTAAGGAACTTGGTTGGAGAACTTTGCTGCACATCTGTATCCCACATGTCAACAAAGGAAATTGAGAATATGTAACATTCATTTTCTGAAAAAGGTCACTTTAAAATAATCTCTAAGGGGAGCTCAGATACAAGAAGTACAGACGGTGCTCATGCTTAAGCTGCTATTGTTTAGAAAGTCTTCATGTTCCATTATTATTCAGAAGTGTAGAAATCGAGAAAACAAGATTAGACTGCATAAGCCTATGCGTGTGTGTGTGACACCATATTATCAAGACAACGCCAATAAATGTCATAAGTCACAAATATCATAGCATAATCAACTTCACGAGTCTTGAATTCTTTTTTACTCATCTTAACATAAGAATGCTACTTCTGGTTAAGTCCAAACAATCTAAATGTAGCAGGGGAAATAACAAAAAAAATTAAATCAGGCCCATAGCATTTCATGCAAAAATAAAAACTGTTCGGATCGAACCCACAAACTTGGCTTCCAGTTCAGGTCCTTGTTCCTACAACTTTTCATATTGTAATCATTCATATATCTAAGAGTCTTTGTAAATCTTATTCACTTCCAATTCATGTAATCAGCCAAAAAAAGAAAAATGAAAAAGCATTATTCCAGCATATAAAAGACACAATGATAAACATACCAACTAATCAAGCAATAAAGAGTTGCAGAACACATACCAAAACGGTCAGAAAGCGCATAAGTACACGAATCCTGTTACAATTTCCACTATCTAAAGCAACCTGGCAATAAAGAGGAGTTCAGTTAACAACAAACAATAACAGTAGACGATAGAAGAGCTATCAACAAATTCTATATCATGTAGGATTTTCCTTACAACCAAGAGTGATCACTTAGAAATAAATACACACCCAGAGTTCAAACAAGAAAACAAGTTTGACACAGTTCATAGTAGCAGATCATGCCAAATCCACCAGAGAGATGAACAGAAACCAAATCTTCTAAAGCAAAGCTAAGAGGATATCCACGCATAAGCGCCTGAATACCCATAAAAGTGTGCATCTGGGTAAGTACGTGTGTGCTTGTGCATGCATACTTGTCAGACTAATAGCTAAACAGAAACACACACATTACGTGTATATCATGTAGGATTTTCCTTACAACAAAGAGTGACCACTTAGTAATAAATACACACCCAGAGTTCAAACAAGAAAACAAGTTTGACACAGTTCATAGAAGCAGATAGCGCCTGAATACCCATAAGAGTGTGCATCTGGGTAAGTACGTGTGTGCTTGACTGCTTGTGCATGCATACTTGTCAGACTAATACCTAAACATAAACACACACATACGTGTGTATATACATAAGAGAGAGAGAGAGAGAGAGAGAGAGAGAGAGAGAGAGAGCAAATAAGCATGGCCATAAAAAACATAGCAACAGTGAACAAATAATTTACAGTTTAGGTTAAATACCTGCATGTTAGCGTGGGTATTCTCTACAATTTTCCGGACAAAATCTTCATTTTCCAAGTTTAATAGACCAACCTACATTATTAGAAAATTATCAGAATAAAGAAAAGTTTATCAATAGTAAGAGAATAAGCATACAAATATACAACTATCAAGATATATCAGAAGCAACCAACTGATAGCGTAAAGACATAATTCACAAATAAAGGAATTCCCAATTGCGTAAATCAACTAAATGAGAAATGAATATTATAAATATTTAATAATGTATATCACACACAGAAGACCACATTAGTGTGATTGGCCTTTGCGCATATGGAAAAACCTACTTCAGAAACACAATTGCTCCAGACATTTCTAATGAAGCTTAAAAAAAAATTGAGGAAATTTTGCATCTCAAGGGTTCACAATTTGATTGCTACTTAGTCTTGGCGATTTATTTGCGACTTGCAAGCAAGAAAGATATAATCATCTGCTGCTCATCTAATACAGCAAATGCATCTTGGGAAACGTATTTATCAATGTCTGGTATCAATTGGAGATAGAACGAGGCCCAGTTCAGTTTCCACTTCAAGCATAGTTGATACAAAACATAACATATCGTTTGAGGTGGCTCCTCGTTGTGTATGGAGGTGCATTTGGTAGAAAAAGCACTAGAGGTCATAATAAAGTTGTAATACAAGCTGAACAATGTATGCGCATGACACATTCCGAAGACAATTGATCCATGAAACAAATGGTAGATATGAATTTGCTGTTAAGGTCTTGCTCGTTAAATTTTCACGTGTTGGGAGCCAGATGCTTACCAAAAGCAAAATAGAGGTAATTTGGTCAACATCATTCACCTTGTCACTGTGCATTTCCAAAAGTTTTTTTTCTAAACCTAGTTCATTCATAACTCCCCCACTGTCCTCTAGTTATGAATCTATAAACCCCTCAAAATTTGAGCGGGATTTGTCCATGATTCAAAAATTAGTTTAAAGGATGGTTTTAAAGAGTTAGATAGTGATTCCTACAAACAGTGTATTATTAAACATTCCTTGAACTTAAAAAAAGAAGCAAATGCCCACATGAGATAAATATATTAGCCCTTATCTATACATACTCATACTTAAGTTTTAATGAGCTACACATCTTCTGATCTTCAGATGCATGGTTCAAGTTTTTTACATTCCCAATAAATGTTTATGTGATGATTCTACCAATTAATACATAAATTGATAATATAACAATGAGAATACAGAATTACAGATACGGAGCACAAGGAAAATGATATAGAGAACTTGAAGGAGAGAGAACATAGTGAAAGCTACTGTACCAGCGTTCCATACAAAGGTATCTTGTGAGGCAACTGCTCAGCACACTCAAGAAGGAACTGCCAGAATATATAACATATAAAGCAGGCAAATTAATATTAGGAAAAACACCACTTATGCAGCACAAACTTCCATCATAGTCTACAACTCAACTTCACATTAATTAGGGACGTCTATAAGCATAAATTTTACTTTTAAGAAAAATAGCAAAACTTATTCTTGACTCAGCCCTTGCATGCATTGGTTGTTCCAAAAATTGAACAACAAACCTAGCAGGACATATAAGTAAATATCACTTATAATAAAAATTAAGATGAGTAGGAGTACAACTGAACAACAAGAAACATCATACATGTAATATATCATCACCGGAATGCAACAATTCACGGCGAACAACACCGAAACAAGTCTCCTGCCATTGGATATAAAAAAATATTATTAAATCTTTTCTTGCCAATTAAAACAAATAAAGAAAAATTAGGGTTTTGGGGTAGAAAGATAGGAAGACTGACGAGATGGTCTCTGTAGTCAGCATTTCCGCCGTACTCGGGGGATTTCTCTCCGATTCGAAGCACCAAACTTCGCCAACTACTCATTGAAAAACGGTGAGAAGATAGAAAATTTGAAACGTTTCAAAAGGAAACGGAAATGGTGAAAAACTGGGGCAGTACTGGAGGGACAAAGGGTTTAACTAAATTGAGTTTATAGTGCAAAGATGCGGGTCGCGTTTTCTCATGTGAATAACCGACCCGATTTTTCAAGTACTCTTTTGTGAATAATTTCTCATTGTTTAGTATGTCTACTTCTTTTGTATTGAATTTTATTTTTTAACCGAGTTCGACTACTCCTTTGTAATGAACTTTTAATACCGAGTACATGTATGTTTTTTTTTTTTTTTATTATTTCTATACTTTAACCACCTTTTTTCCTTCTTATTTTCAATTTATTATACATTCCAACATTTAAAAGAATTTCCTCAAAAAAAATAAACATTTATAAAATAAAAAGCTTCTATTTATATTGCGGGTTTTCAATAGAAAAATTGACATTAATTCGATTTAAAATATAACGCTAAATGTTAATACAAAATAAATGTTAACGAGTTTGATGAAAAATAAATTTGATAATTTATAACAATGTATAATATTTTGGTGACTTGATAAAAGTCAGATCATCAACAAGTGATTGGTTCAGAAGGGACCAACAGCATAATGTGGAGACCTAAGTTTAAATCTATTTTAAGAGAAGTTCCATATAAATTATAATATGTCTAAAGCGCCTCAAATTGAACCCAAAAAAATAACAAAACATTTTGTTATCTACACCAAAAAAAAAGGTTAAAAATAATTCCAAATGTAAACCTTTCATCAAACAAGTGAAGGTATTTCATCCAAAGACAAATAGTCAATACCTTGTGCAAAACATGGATATTTCATCCACAACATAAAAAAATTAAAACTTATGCTTGATTATAAGTAAATGTTCTTTAATTATATTACAAATTATAAATGTTAACATCAACAAAAACCAATGTTAATTTGTTGAAATCTTTCACGTCTTTCATTATGTTACGAGACATCTATTACATTACACAATGCACTCCTATTTGCTGCATCCAATTGTTCATGGAAGAGAAATCGCTGTTTCCCCGTACAATAAGAAGCAGTTTCCTAAACTACCCTGCACTTTCACACGTATATCCCAGTCATTAAGCTTTTGCCCGATTCTTCGTATACCAGCAGCAAGCCAAGCTCTTTGCTCAAGAAGGAACAACGGAAGAATCTAAATTTCTTAAGCTTCAAAGCATCTTCGCAGTGGGCAAATGAGTGTTCAGAACTTGAGCAGGTGACCAACCCATACTGCAAATTAGGGCAATGGGAACTATGTGGAATCAACATTATATAGATGTCCACAAATCACGATTCTAGACCTTTTATTCCCATAAGCAACTTAATAGCACCTAACAGCAGCAAGCAAGATATGTGTGAGGAACA
The DNA here is from genome assembly GCA_003313485.2 of Penstemon barbatus. Lineage (NCBI taxonomy): Eukaryota > Viridiplantae > Streptophyta > Magnoliopsida > Lamiales > Plantaginaceae > Penstemon > Penstemon barbatus. The sequence goes on from CM064883.1 coordinate 97,318,996, forward strand.
CCATTGACTCCACCAATTCTTAAACGACAACAAACATATCATCTCTTCAACATGCACTCTTCGATTCTCCTTATGACTACACTTAGACTGCTTCCATTTTCCAGAGCTTTAACAGCAGCTCTATGGGCCTGTTTATGCCATTTGAGCAGATTGTATGATTGAAGTACAGACCAACGTGCTTGATTTGACATCTATATAGACAAAACAAGTGTCAGAGCTCCATTGATTGAAAAATATGCCAATTGAATGAAAAAGGAAATGAAATTAAACCATAAGGGAAAGGGGTCGCACTGCCAATTTTCAGTACTTGAGGGAACCATTTTCGAATTCCACTACTTCATGGAGATAGTTATAAATTACTGAAATATTAACAGAAGTACATTTTTTATCGAAGGAAGACCTGTACAACAGATAGAGGCGGTTCTAGAAGCAAACAGATGCCTCTGAATAGATTTTCATCATTTTCTCCGCCTTCAGCCTCCCCATATACTAGAGCTTCAGCAGCAATCCCAGCAAAAAGTACCATGCAGTACCTAATCATGTTTGGAAATCCAACATATGACTAAATAGACCTATCTTCAAATATCTAGGTGCAATTTTAACTGTGAAAAGCATTATAAGAATATCTAGTGATTTTTATAACGGGGGCAAGGAACTAGAGAGAGCAAATTTGACTAAATTCAGCAATCACCAACCTGTCAAAAGCAGTACCACTGATACGTCCCTCAGCAAGCTCGTTTTGAAGATTCTCATCCCAAAACTGTGTTCCTGCCTGCAAAACTAAAACTTACATAGCATACAAGCAATTCAAAGATTTACCTACAAAGACAGGTTGGAAATTAATTTAGTGGATAACTAGATTCAAGAGGGCCGATCATATTTCAGTCTCTTTATACAGACTAGATATTAGAGGTGAGACTTAAGCTGTGATGAAGCACTTTCAAACTCCCCTATTTTGTATTCTTGCATAGTTCCCATGCATGAAAAGTAACAAAGTTATGAACAAAACCACCATCTTCTTTGTGCTTTAACAAGCTTAGAAAACTGTATCAAATTCCTCGACCCAATTCCAGACTAACAGGTGTCAGATATAGAATAAGTTTATCTAATTTACAAAAACCATAAACAAAACATAAGTGACGTAACAAAAATCACATGCCAAAGAGAAGGACCTGGCTTGGTGTTTCAAAACTACTTCTTCGGCCAAATAAAACATAATGATTACAGCAAAAGCTATTCTCTAGAATGCTTTTGAATTCTTGACATGGAGAGGCTTAATACATACTGAGAAAGGCCTAATAACTTTGGAGGATTAACTCAGAAAGGAATTATTCAGGAAAAGATAACAGAGTAGTAGTAAATACCTGCCCTTGAATGCCCATTTGCATTGCAACAATTGGGTCTAATATTACACCACGAATTGGACAACCCATAAGATATGCTGCATATTCACAGAACATGTATATTAATGAAAAATTTAAGTAGAGTGATATGATTATATTTCATCTGATTTCAGTAAGGGTGACAAGTATATATTAGCATTCACAAAACAAATATTTGAACCGCATGCAGTAAACAAGCATATGGACCAACTTAGTGCTTACTTTGTAAGCTACTAACTTAGTATTATCAACTAGTAATACTATTGACTAAAATGGCTTACCTACAAGAAGGTGACCAGCTTCGTGAACTAAAATACGACGCTTATATGGAGGCCAGTAACTGGAAATCTGAGCTAAGCATGAACCACCAAGAAAAATAGCATCTAGCATGGCCAACCCAAGTACTGCTGCCAGGTTTGGCCTGATATCTATTCCTTGATTTAAAAGAACAGACACTCCAGCAAATAGACCTATCAAAAGTGTACCGGAGCTCCCGGAAACTCCCCACTTTTTAGGAGAAAGTTTTGACACTGGAACAGAAACAGCATGATGTCATAAAGGTCCAACTAAAAATTGTAACAAAGACACCATGTAATCAATATCAAATGTTGCCTGCTTCAACAGGATGTACTAAGCAGAACAAATGCCCTGATTAAGCCTATTTTCGATTTGCATTAGAACATACCTTCTAAACCAGTTGAAGATCTTAACACAGTTGGTGTAACTTCTCTTGGTCCCTCCAAAACTGCACCGTAAGATTACTCAAGCCTTTGAAATAGACTACATAATATATTCACAGAAACAATTTTTGAGAACAATTTTATCAGTCTAGTAACAACCTAGCAATCCACATAAATACATAATCCGTATAATACAATTAACCGACATAGTAAATGGCTCTAAGAATCTAGCATACAATGAAGAAACAAATAGTTGTAACCGCCACCAAAGACCTGCAAATGATAGTGGATCAAAATTTTCATATTTTTCCACCGACACAACCCGAAGAGTTTCTATTTTTGGGTCAATCGAAACGACACGAGTAGTTCGTATTCAATATTTTTCTTAGATTTACAATATTTCCAAATACTTCCCAAAAAATTCCAAATATTTATCGAGAAGGTTTATAGTATTGAACTATAAGAAACATATTAAGAAAACAAAATATCAAATAATGCATATGATAAAGCTATTTATGAAAGCTAAATCTACACTATTCATCTCAATCCAAAAGCAAGCATGATACTTACTACAATAATTACAAGTTAAACAAAGTCTAAATGTACATCAATTCATCAAACAACCTCTATAATATAAAACACAGATAATATTTTACCAATATTGCGGTATTTTCCGAAATTGGGCAAAAATCCCTTGTCCTTGAGAAAAGCATAGGCGCTGCCAACGAGTCTCATATCATCAGCATTCAAGCACGTGTCCAACACCTCCCAATCCCTCTCCAACTCGTCATTTTGAGGGCGAGTCAACTCAATCGAAGAATTTTCCAGCTCAACTGGGAAGTCTTTGAGGAAGCGGAGAGCTCGAGCGAGGTCCTTTTCCTTGACTGCTTCCTCGTATTCTTGCCATTCTTTAAAAGCTCTTGTTGAAATGGTGCGAGCCTGGAGTTTTCTGTAGAGAGATTTAGTTTGTATAAATTGAAATGATGGGATTATGGTGGTACCGTGTGAGAGAATTTGGGAGGGAGTTGAGTGTAGGGGAGGAGGAGAAGATATTATTAATCTCGCCATTGGAGCTTTTTGCTTAATTTGCTGAATCGTTTTTTTTTTTTTAAATTTATTTATGGGCTTAGCCTTTGAATCGGAAATTTTGTGTTCATTGGAGGCCCATTGCATCTCCAATTGGTACACGGGGCTCCGGCCCCTCCGAGTCATGTCTGGTCATCTCCAATGGCAGAGCTTCAAAATGGAATTAATTTCATTCGAAACAATGTTCACTTTCACCTATAATTCTAGTTTTTTTAATATTAATATTAATAATAATTTTATCATTTTAATAATTAAATTAAAAAAATCATGTTTCTCCTTAGAATTATGTTTCTACTTAAAAAATCATGTTTCTCCTTCATGCTTTATACTACAAAAAGCTCATTAAAAAATGATTTTCTAACCAATGTAGGATAATAACTTAATCTACTAAGAAGAAATTATCCCACATTGGTTTGAAAAAAAGTGTTGTAGTGTACTTCTATAGTATAAAACATTAAGAGAAATACATGTATATGAATAACTATTTACTTAAAAATAATTAGTTTTAATTTATTAAAATCGTTTAAATTAATTAAAGAAAAACAAAAAAAAAAATATTGGGGCGTGTCTGGAACACGCACCCCTATTTGGGGGCCCCCCTGGCCCCCACCATTGGAGATGGTTTCTTCCCGAGCCTCGAGCCCCTCCGACACCATTGGAGATGGCCTAATGGATGGACACCCTTCCCAACTTCTATTTCCTAATTTTATAGTTTTTTTTTTTATTGAGAACCCTGATCTTATAGTTAGATTTACGAAAATATGTGGTGTTATATGTTTATTCTCAAGTATATTCAGGATTTAAATTTGAATTAATCCCTTTCAAGACGTGTCGGATACATACGAGAAACTTTTCCAATTTGAAATCGAATTAGTCACATTGTGGTGATTGGTCCTTTCAAGGATGAAAATTCTTTATTTTGTTCTAGAATTGAAGTGTCTTGACAAACACAAGAAGTGTAGCGGCAAGAGGACTTATTAGAGATTATTGTGGCTATTGAATGTTGGGGTTTGAACATAGCCTTGATAATGTGGCGAGCACAACTGCAGCATTGATGGCGGCAAGAGAAGACCTCTTTCTGGTGTGGGAAAGAAGGTTGCACGAGGTTGAACTTGAGTTGGATTAGGAAATTGTAATTAAACTTACACAACAATCAAATATAACATGTCACCCCGTTGATGAGATTATGGGTGAGCCGGATAGTGCACACGGAGAGGAGTGGTAACACTTGTGCGGATACTATAGTCAAGATGGGTGACGACGAATTTGCCTCCCCAAACACCACCACCACAAAAATTCTCAGAGATAGTTGAAGAGAATATGTAACCTAGTTTCACATATTCTATGAAAAAAAATGGATCCAAACTATAAATTGTTATGGGCAAATTGAAAATTCTTTATTTGATTTTAGAATTGGAGGCCCATAAATGATGGACACCTATTCCAACTTCTATTTCTTAATCTTATAGTTAAATTTAAGAAAATAAGTGGTCTTATATGTCTATTTTTTTTCTTAATTATATTTGAATTTTAGATTTGACTTAATTATTTTTTAAATATGTCGGACACATTAAGTGGGAATCTCACTCAACATCACAGTATGATGATTAGACCATTCTACTAAACCAATCATTTATTGGTTGTGGTGTTGTATGTATTATATATGCTATAAAAAAAAATTGATGAGCCAATATATATCCAAACGAGTAATATCTTTTTATACAATTTACAGTAAAAGTAGAATCATTGTGTCAACTTAGCTAAGTCTCTTTCAATGCACAATTAGTCAAGGGCGGACCTGTACGTATTTTTACTTGGAGGTGAGATTTTTGGGGTACTACTACACTCAATTTCTTAATAAAACGATTAAAAATTAAGTTAAGGTAAAGAGATAATTTTTATCTTACAAGCGTCAAGATATAAACATTTTTGACGAAATTATACGATCATTTTTATTGGGACCGATAAAATTTCATTAATAGGAACAATGTATATAAACTTTGTGTTAAAATCACTTACAACTATGAATTCAAGAGGGTTTCATGTTCATAAACCGGATTACAAACAAAATTAGAAGTTGATGACTTATTACAGACACTCTTAAATAATAGCTTGGTACTCTTGGACCGTTCGATGCGTCAATATTAAGACGATATAAACTACCGCTAGAGACACATTTAAATTCAACAAGCATATTGAAAAATTAGAAAATGGCATAAGGCGAATTCTTTTTTAGGTCATGTAAGGTGTAAACGAGTCTAGTAAAATCGAAACATAATATTATTTTTAAATTCGAGTAGAATATTGAATAATTTTATTTGATTTTGAATCCCATCTAAAACAAACGTTTTTGACAATTATTTAAATACACACATAGCCACATACATATAAAAAAAGGGAGGGCAATATAGAAAATTTTACAGACCTAATGGATGAAAATATACCATAAAAACTTCTTCTGTACCCAAGAGCGCCAAATCATGTTGTCGGTCAAATTACATGAACACTTCTTCCAACAATAATTAGAATAATGTATTTTGTTAAATTATATAGTCCCTTCATACCATGTATTTTTATCATTTGCTACGCTTGAGCAGTCAACCTGAATCAATATCAAAATTTAATTATAAATATTCCTGAGCAGGTTTCTCAAATTCAGGTGGGTATCATGCTTTTTTTCTTATGCTAAAGTTTAATTTTTAGATATCAGTTTCAGCTTTACAAACAAAATCAGCCTTGATTCATAGATTTTCAATAATTACCAAATTACAAGCTAGGATTATAATAAATTAAAAAAAAATCAAACAGTCAAACTTAAAGCTTATGTTTATTCACGAGAAAATATAGACGCAATACAAAAAATAGGGAGGTAGAGTTTGACAAAAAATACCTCTAAGAGCTACTTTAATTATATATGATATCCCGTTATAAACTTAAAAGAACCCAAAATATCTACGTATTTATATTAATAATTGATCATGCCGATTTATCATTTTTTGAAATCGGTTCATGATAGCATCGTTTGAAATACAACTAATTATGTATATCTCTATAAAGGCAACTAGACTATCATTTAGCCATTGATCGTCCATTCGGTTACGAAGTTGATTCTAAACTATCTTCATAGCCGAAAAACTCTTTTACTGATGCAGTTGCAACGGGTTGAATAAACGTCAATGTCACAAGTTTGTAAACCAACAAACGCAGCATGCCTTTTAGTTGCAATCATCTTCTTAACATGATCACTAGTCTTTTTCGAGCTAGAAATATCATCACTTGATCAAACAATCCCTATTATAATTTTCAAGTTGATTGGGAAGAGCCGATGGCTCAAGAAAAGAGAAATTGTTTGGGGATTGAAGATTTGGATTTGGAGATGTTGGGAGTTGGGAGAAGATTTGAGCTTTAATTGGAGCTTCTAATATTAGGGTGGGTTAATATTGAGTTTAATTACTTTGACTAATTCTTTATTTGAGCTAAAGAATTACTGTTTAGGCTAATTTTTAGGTGTTTTTTTTTTTAAACTACGTACAACACTAATCTACTAAAAAAAAAAAAAAATTGAGGGGTCTATAGTCCCTCTCTCAATGACAAGCTATATCGGCCACCCAACATGCTTGAATCTCCCAATGCCAACATTAATTATACTGTTAGAAATAGCGTTGATAAAGTCTTTGTATGAACATAATTATCTAAATATTAATACATAAAAATGATTCAATTTTGATTTTCATACTGTTCAATTCAGTTACGCTTTATATTAAGTATAACATAAACATAAGAAAATTCCAAGTCTATTTATTTAAAGATGCTTTTTGTATATACAAAGATATACATGCAAGAGGATTAAAAGTCATAAGTCTAAATGGTTTGTAATAACTAATTAGTTAAAGTTGTGATTTTTAACTAATTACTATTAATATAATTCCCCGAAAATTAAGAATTTAATGATCTCGATCAGAATCATTGATATTGAGACATTAAGAATAAAGATGCGTAATTATTTAATTTGATTAACATAAAACTAGACCATACGTGAATTAAAATCTTATATAAGATATTTGTTAACTTAACATAAAATATCGTTAACTTAATATTTCAATACACAAGGATCACATGTTAAAATACAATTGTGTTTTTTAGTCCTAGTATAAGATAAGTAATATTAATGACCACCAAACACAATATTTTTGTGTGTGTAACACATGACAACAAACACATAAACACATATAAATAACTTCTAACTTTCATGTATTATATACAAACTCGCTTTATTAGTATTAGGAAAATGTGTGGGAGCTAATTAGAAAAATAACATTTAATGTTGTTATTAAGACAATTTGATTTTGTAATCATCCTTAAATCACCAGTTTTAAAATTTCCATACTGGCTATCTGTATTGAGATATTCACCCATCAAATAAACCAAATAATAATATTTAACTAATAAGTGTCTTCAAATTGGCTATCATTCAATCAATAAAAAAAAACAACTGTTATTAATTTGTAAATGTATATTTCCAAAATAAATGTAAATGTAAGAGACTCTCCAATCGTAGATAAAATTACCAAAAATTTGGGAAACTTGACAATAATGTTCCAACAAAAAGATCTGGCCATAAACTGACTCACATTAACATATTTATCAAATTCTTTGAAAAAAATATATTTAAATTTATTAATTAACCTAACTATTATAACAAAAGGTGGGGTACAAAAAATATATAAATGCGCATAATACTTACCAATGAGAATTTTCCAAGATAATAAAGAAAAATCAAAATGGTGAGAATTTAGAATTCATATGAATTTAAATGAAAAAGAAAGAAAACTGAGTAAAAGAATCCAGAAAACAATAAAAACTAAATGTTCCCTTTCAATTAACTTATTAAGTTTGCAAGCATGTATGATTGACTATTTTTCTTCATAATTTCCAATTTATATACAACTATGTCTAATAATAAAAGAAAAGTTAGATAAAATACATAAAAAATATTCTCAAAAAAGAAAAACATGACACAAAAAATAAATTATTAAATATACCTCAAAATCACAAGACCCAGTACTTTGTTGTTTGTTTTCCATTTTCCACTACAATCTACAAAAACATATATATACATAAAAAATGAAGAGAAAATCATCAAAAAACACTATTAGTAAAACGAAAGTAACAGTTAGCATGCATATTGCGAATATTATTTAAATTAATAACAGAAAAAAATTAGAGTAAGGACATCAATGGAGTAGCGATAAAAAAATAACATGTCTAAAGATTAGAAAAATGGAAAAAAGCGAGATATTCAAAATACAATACGTATAGATTATAAGATATATTTGTTACATTTTCCTTTTCCAATCCTATTAAATGTGTTATTTATATAGGAACAAATTGTCTTAAATTTCATTATTCTGATGCAAAGTTTTAGGAGTTAGATTTATCAGTTACATTAACAAATTTACTACGTAGAATGCCCAGTATTTAGCATGATTGTAGGGAGTTTAAAATTTAATTTCATATATAATGATAAATTAACAATAATGAACTTGTGTTGAAAAGGAAGAAAATAATTAATAACAATTTTCAAATTTTTTTAGCATTTTTGTCTTATAATTAAGATTGCAATGTTTGTTGTATTTTTTATCCTAAATTCTAAATTTGACGGGAAGCAGATAATGAAAAAGTGTAATACATTTAAAAAAACTAGGAAAAAAAATATAATTATGTCATGTACGGAACGTGAAGTTCTAAGGTTTCAATTATGTATGACTAAATAAATATTTTTTCTTGTAGAAATCTACTGTAACTCAACCTGGAAAAAAATAGATAAGATAACATATAAGTATTTAATTTATATCAAGTTACTTGAGTTCGATTCATATCGAATTCATTAAAACTTGATTTGTTTAAAAAACAAATCAAACTGATAAATCCACAATGAAACGTTGAAGGTGTTCCCTAAAAATAAAAATAAAAAGTTGGAAGGTGGCATATTTTATGAATCATTAAAACTTGTTTCATGGCCAACTAAATTTACAGAATAAGTTTTGAAGAGGAACGGAAAATTGCAGAAAAATCTTTCAGAATCAAAACAAATAAGCTTTGCTCTCGTTGAGAGTTGAACTCAAGACCTCCCGCTTACTAAACGGGTGCTCTAACCAACTGAGCTACGAGAGCTGTTTGTTTTTAATGATCTGTTTTATTATTTAAATAGGCATTAGTCATTTAAAAAAGGTAAAACTTTTTGAAATTGATTTTTAGTGGATATAGAAATCTCATTTCCATATATTTATATGAGCCAAGTGAAGATGAAAGTCTTTCTATTCAGTAGATAATTTTTATACAGTCAATGATGGAAGAATTAAACAAATTTGAATGTGGACTCGTATTTGTCCTCACGCTTAACTTGATTGAACCTGATTGAGTGTATAATTGACAACAATTAAAAAAATTCATCTTTCCTGAGATTAGGTGAAATTCTAGTTATTAATTTTTATTAAAATAAATAAATATAATGTGTACATTATCTATCATACTCCTCGTCCTTCTTTAAATAATAACTTTCATGAAAATTGTAAAAGCAATATATATATATATATATATATATATATATATATATATATATATATATATATATATATATATATAACCAACATACCCGTAATTGAAATTTTCATTTCACGGATGATGTCGCATATATTGCTCATTTCTCTTTATCTTTAGATTGGATGTGATTCCTTGGGAGTCCATCATGCACGCATCAAGTTTTTGAAGTCTTTTTTTTTTTTTTTTTTTTTTTTTTCTTTTCTTTTGACTCTTCTGTCAGTTTGATTTTTGAATGTTGACTGATGTTTCACATTTTTTGTTGGTAGAACTCTTCATTTGGCTCTAACCTCTATCTTCATGCTTTTTGGAAGCAATTGCTCTATGACCAGATCCTCAAGATCACTTGCGGCTCTGATACCAATTTGTTGGGGGAAATTTGAATTTATTATTGTAGTGCTATGACACTTACAATGATCTCTCTTGTAGATATGAATCACAATATTTTCTTATTCTTTTCTTATTACTAAATACCTAGATTACATAGGTATTTATAGGATAAAACCTACATGAATCTAGTTTGATACATGAATTAAAATAAATAACATACTCCCCATTTAGGTAGTACATGAATCTAATGAAAAGACAATACATGTATCTTTTCTTAGTTCTTGTGTATAACACATTTGACCAAGTAATTATAACATAACCTTTTAGCTTCTTTCCAAGTTGCAAATTAATATTTCCAACACCCCCTCTTAATTTGCAATTTGGAACATATATTTTGTCTTTGGATCGTCCAGAATATTTCGTTCTCCATTTATCCTCTTTTACAGCGACTTTAAGACTTTGTAGTCCATATGCTGAGAAGACAATTTCACATTCTTCAGAAAATTCTTTTGAAGATTGATTCTTTTTCATCAGTGGATTAGCTTCAATATTATGTGAACTTCCACTTTGTTGTTTTGAAGGATTTGGTAGGCTATGAGTTAGACTTGGAGGTGGATTGCCATGTGCATGTTTATCTTCAAGCTTTGAGGATTGAGATTTTCAGATGAATGCTTTGAGATGAATTTTTTTTTTGCTCCTTGCTATTTTGATGGTTGCAATATATATAATATTATGGCCTTCAAAATGGATCAATACAAACAAATGAGTTGAGTTGACAATGATAGCGAGCCAAGTATTACAAAGCATTATCTTTAGTAGGGGTTTGGCTCACTCATTCAATATCGTTGTTTCTTTGAAATACTTCACCATAAACTTTAAAAGCATTAGAATGAATAAAAAAGTTCCTTGCATTTTTATCAAAATTTGAACCATACAAAAGAAATAAGTGAAAGACTTTAGTAGTGCAATGATTATGGACTTAAGAAATATGAAGAAGAAGGGCAAGGGCAGCGACAATTCCTTGGTTTTTCTCTTTGTAATTTGGAAGCCTCTAATACTACTACTACGGGAATATTAAATATGCAAAGGGCAGACCCAATTTTTTCCTTGGCAACAATTAACAACATAGGTCCTGGAATGATTTCCGTAATTTACCATCAAATAAGGTTTTCAGTTATAAAATTAGGACAAGATCCAAATCAGTTGTTCAAATATCATAGTTATACAAATAAACCAAAACAAGAAGAAGAAGAAGTTAAACTATTCGACTTCTTGTAAGTAATCATCAATTTCGGATGGGGTCAGAACCCTGCAAAAAAGAAGCAGCCACCATAATCAAAGGCAAATCTCTTGTTAAAAAGTTGGCCACTAGAAAACTTACTTGAATATTTTGTCACTGCCAATCACACCAATCTCAATATTTTTACTTGAAATCTGTCCTTCAAATCTGGAAATAAGAGTGAAGGAAACAAGGGGTCTTATAGACAGAATTAATTGGCAAGATAAGGATTATTGAGATTTGAGAGCATGCAACTAAAAATACTTAAATCACAAGACATGGTACACAAATTATTAGAATTGGTGAAAAAGGAAAATATTGACAATTTAAGTGCTTACCCTTCCTTCAATGTCAAAATTGCCGTATGCACAGCGTCGTCAAGTTCCATATCATCGGTATATCTGCAACAGTTCGAATATATCTCAAAATTTCTGATATTTTACAACATCAAATATTTTTTAATATCCCCCCTTTCCACTTTCCATTTCTTCATTTATTTCAAGTGCAACAGGCTTTATTGTGTACGCAAAGTTTTAACTACAAGTATCGTAGTCGCATTTAGTTATACATAAAATAGTATCATAAATTATGTGTTTTCATGAATCCTTATAAACCTAATTTCAGTAGTAATGGCAATTATACAAGTTACATGGCCAAAAAAAGTGGGAGTTTGAAATATCTTAGAAATAAACAGGAGCAAAATTCAGAAATTACAATTTTCAATTTTCAATTTCTGAGGGTCTAAGTTATTTGGTCCATGACACATTGTATCAATTCATGCTTACCGGTATGAGAAAAGCATGAAATCGAACTCTAGCAAACAAAACAAAGAAAGCCTTGACATATGAAAAATTACTAACAACCGACCTCTTCTCCAGAAATGTCTTTGCATTGGACACGTTCTTTCCCATGGCTGAAGCTTTCCAAGAGAAGTATGAACCTGATGGATCCACCTTCAATGAAAACAAAAGCAATTAACATATTGGAAAATTACGGAGAAAATTTAATTTGGTCAAGGATCAAAAGCAGTGGTTTAGAAAAGAATTTACAGCAACCTGCAGACGATTATTGAAGTCAGGTTCATGCAGAATTTTATCATGTAAGTAGCAAGACAAAGTACGTTACGGTTTCAAAATGATAATAGGCATGGACCGACACCAATTTATAAGAATGCATGTCTCAATTTTATTTGATAATAAAAAACCGATAAGCTTTCCAAATTAAAAGAAAAATGCAAGCAGAACAAGGCACGGTAGGCATACCTGATATAGTTGTGGACCCTTGTCGTCGAAGCCGGCAACCAAGAGTGAAACACCAAATGGCCTCACTCCACTATCAGAAAATCCAGAAAATTTAGGAATCTTATTTGAAGCTTAATGGTGAGATAACATGATATAGTAGGTGTCCATAAAAGAGCAATAGATATATATTCAATTAGAAGTTAAGGTCCTCCCCCTCCATGTTTATAGTATACAAAAAAAATGAATAAATAACATCAGTTTTAACCACTACACCTCTGCTGTTTAACTGAATCTTCAACAAATCTAGTATTTCTCCTATTTCACTAGAGATCTTTATAGCCAATTCCCCTCAGGAAATTCACTTGAAGCTATTTGATATCACATGTTAGCAAGTAGGTGTCAAAATCCCCAGTAATCACATTTCAAAGAGGGTGAGGCATCATTCTCAAGGAAAACAACCTTAACCCACATATGTATTTTGCATAAGGCCTCTTAGTGATTAAACAGAAAGATTCATGTGAAGGGTGCCTTTAATGCCTCCTGTATGCCGGAGATTAAAAGCAATAATCACAGTGCAGACTGAATAGGAACTCGCTCACTGGGTAATTTTGCACTGTCTATAAACCCTAATCATGAAAATATATAATCACCTGACTAAGCTTACTGCATCAGAATTCAGAAAATCTCTACAAGTTGACATTATAATATCTATGTAATCAATTTCACAAGCAAATGGAACAGCCTCCATGAGTGAATTGTCAATACAGAGTATCAGAAGCACATATGACCAAAATGTATATCATGCAACTAGACAAGGATATAAAACCCTTAAAGATAATCCGATGGAAGGCATCCTCTTAAAGCTATATTTACTAGGGCATACAGGAGATATATGTAAGAGCAAGTAAGCATACCCTGATTGAGTGAATTCCTGCATAACAGTGGCAGTTTCCCTCACCAATTGAGTCACCGGAATTGGTTCCTGTGATATATATTTGCAGGTAACTGAAAGTCAGCATGCGATAAAACCAGCATATGAAGAGGGTGCATGTTATAGAAGAGGCATCTAACATATATTTTAAATGATGGAAAATTCAAGGTGCTAAGCCTCCTTAGGATCTCTCCTAACCATCGATGCTTATTTTTGCAGCAAAATTTTTGCCTCCCCTATACCTTCTCTTTTATTTTACTACAAAAACATAGTACAGGAAAGATAATGTTCAGAAGGATAAGGTTAATTGAGTGAACTTGAATTACATGGAAAAGTCAAACATTGTTTTTAAATAGATATTTAAGTAAAGATGTAATGCAAATTGTTACAAACAAACGAAATATACGAGTTCTAACCTAAGATACAGTATATTTTTACTGTTTTCAATTAAAAATCACTATAGGTTAGAAAAAATAAATAATCACTATATGATATGATAAGCTGTGGTGTAATCAAGTAACTGTCATATCAAAATTATGTCCTTTAGATGCACATAAAACTGATATAACTTTGGTGACACTTTAAAATAAGAAGGCATATTCCAAGACATGATAATCTCTTCCCTAAAAAACATAATATATAGATGATGGAATAGAGGCAGCAATGCAGGTTCTCATAGAACAACTATCAGAATACAGAAAAATCAAGGGCACGAAACAAATTACTTTGTATAGACGATAATATTGCTCAGCCTGTTTTCTACTTTTCCGGATCAAAACTCGAGAATCAGGGCCCATGCCACTGCACAAAGTTCATAAATTAGCAATACTAACAGAAAACTCTTTGGCAATACTAAATAGACTAACACATCCTAATTAATATAATATGTTAATTAAGGTTAGCCAAATCTTAAGTTGATATAGCAACGGATGACCTTTTAATTAGTTCAAAAGCCATTATCGCAGTTAAAATTTCAAAAAAAAATTTAGTCATTACAGATATTTCTTTCAAAAGTTTTGAGATAAACATGGTCACCCTTTCTCTACATATAAGCTTATCAGATTTGTTTAGAAACACCAAGAATATCAACCTGCACAAGAATACAATATTTGTATGGCTTACAGACCCTAAATACTATCCTAATTCTATACCATCTTTGGTCAGTTTTTACAATTTTACAGTTCAAGAAATATCAAGAGCACTTTATGCATCGTAGACAGGTACTTGAATAACTGGATTGAAAGATAGATATCAACCTGTATACTACTCCAATGTTTGGGGTTAAACTCTGAATCTTTTGCACCTTCAAGAAGTAAATGAATTCTCAGGACCAATAAATATCACCAACACAACTTTAGTATCTTAAATGGGTGATGAACATACAGAGAAACAAGCGTGCAAAAGCAATTTACAATTAAAATCCATATATAACCCTTCGAAGTTTGAAAATTAAGCAATGGTTCGAAACTTGAGTGCACAAGGCAGAAATGCACAACAATTAAAGCAAGAACACCAGGTTACTCTAGCACATATTTGCTGCTGGCAATAATGTACATGACTACATGCTTGATGTGCTGATTGTGTCATTATCTTACTTCCCACTGACTGCAGTAGCAAGTTTTCGCATGAAGTAAAAGAACTTTGATGTGAACATAATAAAAAGATTTTCTTTAGTGAGTAAAGACCAAAACATATCGTTTATAACAATCATGTCTTCACTCAATCCATAATTTCCAGGCTTAACGTGGAGGACATACCTCAAAGAGAGAGGGAGGGGGTTTTTTTTCTATGGCTAAATTTTCTCATAAAATAAATTTAATAAATTGAAGGATGCCTTAAGGAGTTATTGCATAATTATTAATTTTAAGAAGAAACCAAGACCAATGACTGTGATGAATATTCCCAACTTAGTCAAAAACCACATTGCAATCAAAAAAATTAAACCACCCCAAATAACAGAATCCGAAGTATAGCGATCGAGGTTGCCACCAAAATTGACATTTAAGTCCACCAATAACAAAGAATAAATCATAACCATACTTCCTTTACCAACATAGACTTATATAATAAAAATCAAAGTTAGCTCATTTACTGTATTATAACTTCAATTTGTTTGCATCAGATAGGCCGAAAAAATGTGCAATCTAAAATCATATTGGCATCACTATTAACTCTTAAGAAAAAAAAATGGGTCATAATTGCAATCATCAGAACATGACTTCACTAGCGTGCCCATAAAAAACTTACAGATGTTTCATCAACCAAAATCGATGGCAATTTCTTCTCTGTTGCTATAACAACACCATTAGCAGCTGCAGCCACCCCATACAAAGCATCATTAGTTTTTACATATTTTTCCATGCACGAAATATTATATATAGAAATAAACAAATTAAATAATATTCATTCTTGAGGAAATCAACATAATATTACTTAATTTTCGTGTACCTTTCAAATAACGATACTAATCATCTCAACCTATTAGAAATTACCTTTAATTCCTAAAGATGTTTGACCAGATCCAACTGCGGTCAAAGCATGTTCAATCTGAACCAGCTTTCCTGAAGGGCTGCAGCCATGACAATAAAAATAACATAATGAACACCACATCACATTGTTTGGTTCAGTAATTAGATTAACGCAGCTATTAATGCATACCTAAAAGTGGTGAGGGAGAATGAGTACTGACTGTCACCCATTGATTTCTTGCTTAAACCTTAGTAACCTTGAAGAATTAACTGCAAAAGAAATACAGAAATTCATATAACAACTTACAAAAATAGATCTTTGTGCGGGTGAACAAATTGATTCAAAAGTAATACCCCTAACGAACCTTGATATGATGTTCCTGCGAGCTTGATTAGAAGCTCGATGACGGGGGTTTTAAGGAGTGATTTATTTTCTTGTGGGAGAAGAATGCAATTCCGAATTTTCAATTTAATTTCCCTTCACGTCTCCCGCAGGCCCATTGTCCAATGGGTCGACCCATTAAACCTAAAAGGGCTAGACCCGTTTAATCGAATCACATGATTTTCATTCTATAGAATTCAGATATAATTATTAAAACTTCTCAAAAAGATATAATCATTAAAGAAAAAAAAAGTACTTCATAAGAAAGAGAATTCAGATATATTCTTATAGAGTTCTTGATAATAGTCTAGAAGTGGCAAACGGTCGGGTCGAATTTGGGCGGATTGAAAAATATTAATTTAATGGATTCTTATCACAAGTAAGAAGCGAGTGAACATATTGAATGGAAGTGAAAGCGGATCAAACATGAGTTATCTTTCATGAAACATAAGTGAGTCGGTAAAAACGAGTTTGTGAGCAGATCCATTTAAAAAGAAATTTGTTAGAATTATGTATATGTAAATCAGACATTAAGAAATTACATCTATAAAAAAAATACAATTTAAAAAACAAATATATATATATATATATATATATATATATATATATATGTATATCATTATTTTGTAGTAGAAGAAAATGAATTTAAGATAAGTGATCTAAACTCACTATAAATAATGCATTTTATTTTATTTTTATGTGAGAAACAATTCAAAGTAAAATTTTAAAATTATTAAGAACATCTTCAATGGAGAGTCTAAATGGGAACCAAAAATTGTGGAGGACCCAAGGGGAGTTGCAAAATGCCCACCTCCCCCAATTGAGCTCAGATTTGGAAACCCAAAATCCTTTTTTTATAATTATTAATAATATTGTATTCTACATTAATACTTGTTATTTATCTATTTATTTTTAAATTATCAAAATTTATTTTCAACTATTTTAATTATTGCAAATCGTATTCATGATAATGGATAAAAAAATATATCTAAATCTTAATAATCATTCTTGAGTCGACACGTGAACAAAATAAAAATACAGATAACATAAATATAAATTACAACTTTAAATAATAATGAAAATAATAATGCCGACATGATCATTGAGTTTATTTCTATAGTTGATAACCATCGCAAAATTCAAAAACATTTCAAATTTTATTTTATTTTTAATTTAGTCAAGATTCACTATTGATTGCATTTTTAAATAAGCTTTAATTTTAATGGGCTCCCATTTTTTATGTCTATTGCTTGACTAAATTTTTTTTAAGGGAGTGCAGAACACTATGGCGGATTGCAAATTGTTGATTTGGGTTAAATTTGTTGACTCTTCATTGAAGTTTCTCTGATAATATTTAATGCTACTATTCAAGATTAAGACACAGTTAAGCCCTAATATCAATTAGAGAGAAAAAAAAAAGTGTTAGGCCTATCTGATTAAAAGTTAAGACCTACTACATGAAGTGGTCGTTTAGTGGGGTGTACGGTATTAAGATGGATTAGACTGGAGCCGGATTGAAGATCTTAAAATTACGTTTCGTTATTTTTTAATACTTATCATTAATGCTAAGATTATTTGGTTAAAAGGATATTTTAGAATTTTTGCTTAAAAATGTGACTATTTATGTTATTTTTTAATTAGTATGCAATCATCAAAAGCGATAAATAAAAAAAATCGTAGAGAGTATTTGGTACCAAACTTTTCGAAAAAACATACTCCTTTCATAAAATGATTCACACTCTCTCGACGCATTTAATTTTGTCGTCAATTTTTCGGACGAAATTCAGCACATACTGCTCACATGCCTGTTAAGTTGACAATGAAAGGAAAAACATACATGGGTTTTAAAGACCACCATTGTTAATTTAACAGACACGTGCTGAATTCCGCAAAAAAATTAATGACAAAACCAAATATGTCAAGAGAATATGAATCATGATATAAAATATAAAATTAATATTAAATGTACTTTTTAGGCTAAAATTTCTCCTTTTAATCTCTTCCTCATTTTATTTTATTTTATTTACCGGAATTAATTCACTATTCATCCAAATTGGGCACGAGGGAAAACGGGTAAGGCGATTATTAGTTTACGAAATATGGTCCTTTTCCCATTAAACCCAAATTAGTAACTTTGTCCGAAGCTGACACCGTTTCGCCAAGAATAGTAAATAACCTCATCCAACGGCTAACATTCCCCAAAAGTTCCCTTTTTCTAATCCACCATCACCGTTATTCTTTATAGTTCATTAGTTCTCAGCACTTGGCAAAACGTACGGCTTCAAGTTTCCATTATTTTCTTCATCAGAAATCAAGCAGTGGAAGAGAGGAAACGCAGGAGTATAATAATAGACAAATTTAACGGTTTGTTCTTTAATCTTCTTTTCAGTTTTACAGTTCCATCTTAATTTTGTCTTTCATTCATTAATATTTTGCACATTAGAGTTTAGAAAAAGAAAGAAGTTGTGATTGATTTAAAAAAAACATGGCCGTGGAGGAAAAAGAAGGAGATGCTCGAAAGACCCAACTTGAGGTTTCCCAAGAGCCAAAGCCATCTGAAAATGTGAAAGAAATTGGGGCCGCTTTGAAAGAAGGTGCTATTATTGATGAAGGAAATGTAAAAGCCATGAAATTGGAGGACGAAAAGGAGAAAAAGAATGCAATTGAAGAAAAGGGTGCTGAGTGTTTACCGATTGGGTCTCCAGTGGATAAGAATAAGGGGGATAATGTGAAGGGAGATGAAAAGGATGATTTCTTAGTACTTCCATCTAATGGGAATGTGGAAGAAAATAAAAAGGAAAGCGAAAAAGGTGAGTGTTCTTCATTAAAATCATCACCAAAAGGTGAAGAAGAACCAGAATCTCCTTCTTTGATGAAAGAGGAAAATGGACTGCATTCTGATTTAAAGGAGTATGAGAAGAAGGCATTGAAAGGGCTGAGATCGATACTCGAAGAGGCCATCTTGAGTAACAAGTTATTCAAAGAGGAGGTGAAGAAAGAAGAGAAGACGGAATTATCCCACATGGAAAATTCGAGTGATAAGAAAGAGGAATCAAAGAAAGTTGGGGAAGAAGGGGGCGATAAAGACAACTTCGAAGAAGATGGTGAAAGTTTTGTGGACAAAGGGAAGTCAAAAGTGGACGAAGAAGAAAAAAAGGCCGAAAAAGAGGTTGTGATAGATAAAGACATTACACTTTGGGGTGTGCCCTTATTGCCAAGCAAAGGCGATAAAGGAACCGATGAGTTACTCTTTAAGTTCTTAAGAGCTAGAGAGTTCAAAGTGAATGATGCATTTGAGATGTTAAAAAACACTCTTGAATGGAGGAAGGAAAATAAAATCAATTCAATAATTGAAGAAGATTTTGGAAATGAATATGATTCTATGTCGTATATGAAGGGATTAGATCGAGAAGGGCATCTTGTTTGCTACAATATTTACGGAGTTTTTGCTAATGATGATGTGTACAATAAGACATTTGGAACGGAAGCTAGTCGGGAGAGGTTTTTGAGGTGGAGGCTACAATTGATGGAGAAGCAAATTCAAAAGCTTGATTTCTCAAATGGAATGTCGTCATTGCTTCAAATTAATGATCTCAAGAATACCCCTGGACCTTCAAGGAGAGATCTTAGGCTCGCCACTAAACGAGCTGTGGGGATTCTTCAGGATAATTACCCTGAATTTGTTGCAAGAAATGTGAGTGATCTCTTTTTACTTAGTTAAGTACCATTTGTGGTCTTTTGAAGGACTAATGTTTTAACTATTGCAGATCTTTATCAATGTTCCTTTCTGGTATTATGCATTCAATGCACTTTTGTCACCTTTCTTGACACAACGGACCAAGAGCAAGTTCGTGTTTAGTCGTCCATCCAGAGTCACAGAGACGCTTCTCAAGTAAGAAAGTTTCTCATTGTCCCCTTGGTTAATTTACTGGCGACATAAAGGGAAAAATACCCCGTGTTTTGCCTAATTGGCAGAAAAAAAACCCTGAAACCCCCCTGTGTTCTTTTTTTGGAATTCGTCATATATCAATAGGGAGGTTATTGCCAATTTTTTTATGTAAATAGAGGGTTTATTGTCAATTTTCCAAGTTAATAGGGGGATTATTGTTAATGTTTAGGTAAATAGGTGTGTTTCTGTATTCTTTGGTGGGGCTACAGTTGTCATTTTTCATGCTAATGGAAGAAAGCATTGGGGGTGGGGGGGTTGGTAGTTAAAATAATACAGAGGGGTTTTTGCTAATTAGGCGAAGCATAGGGAGTATTTTTACATTTCACTGATTAATTTACAGGCAAATGGAACTAATTGAACAAGATTTTCAGGTACATTTCCATAGAGGAAATTCCTATACATTATGGAGGACTCCAAAGAGAGAGTGATCCCGATTTTTCAACAGAAGATACCGCTTTTGAGGCCACTGTCAAATCTGGTGCGACCGAAACTATAGAGATACCTGCACCAGAGGTAAATAAAGATCATTTTTACTATTACATTTATAGTTTTCTATTTTTTGTTTAAATCAAATGGTTTTGATTTTTGGGTGATATTACAGGTTGGAGATACTTTGGTCTGGGATTTGACTATAATAGGTTGGGATGTGAATTACAAAGAAGAATTTGTACCAAATGATGAAGGGTCTTACACCATAATTGTGAAGAAGGGAAGGAAGATCAACTGGCAAGAAGAATCGATTCGTAATACTTTTAAAAACAACGAACCTGGAAAAATTGTGATCACAATTGAGAATGGTATATTCAGGAAGAAGAGAGTTTTGTATAGATACAAGACCAAGAATCCATCTGCTTCCTCCTCTTGAAATTGTGGCTAACTAGCTAGCTAGTAGTACAAACTACAAAGTTCTTTTCTTTTTTATTTATTTAAGTTGGATACTTCATTTTTTTTTTCTTTTATTATTACCAATTTTGGTTGTAGACTAGAATTAACACATAAACTTGTTACTATATGAGAATATATTTTTGTCATAGCTTTGAGGTAAAAGTCTGTTGATGTAGTAGTATTCATTATTTACTCAAGAGCAAGAAGTACAAATACTATGTACTTAAGAATGTTTAGTTTCTTAAATTGTACTACTATTTTCTTCTTGGAAGATTAATGACTAAATTAAATATACTGAAGCTGAGTAGTTTTCTTTAAATTTGAGACTACAAATTTATTATGAGTGGCAAGTTGATGATTTTTTATAACTATTAATTTTATGTTTCTTAGGTTATTTTTCACCTCTCTTTCTTGATTAGTTGAACATCGAAACAACAAATTCTTTCCCACTGCACCTTTGTCAAGGAAGGATCGCGTGGCCTAATGGATAAGGCGCTCGCCTCCGGAGCGGGAGATTGTGGGTTCGAGTCCCATCGCGATCGTTTTACTATTTTGTCCAGCCACAAACCTTAGAAAACGCGCTACTTTTCCTATCCTACTAGGTGATTCTCTTTTTCTCTTCGCAATTTAATCTTAATTGGTTAATTTTACGTTAGTATATAATTACTAGTATCATTTATTCTTTGTTAAGAATAAGCTAGAGCTCTACCTCTATATTCATTTTAATCACCTTCCACTAATTTTGTTCTTTTCAATTTAACCCTTCTAAAAAGAGGTTCCCATGAAAGTTGCCACGAGATTTTGTTCGTAAAGCCAAAACTTTCCTTGCAAAATTGCAAGGATCTTGGCATTAATTTGTAACAAAGCTATAGAAGTTGTCTATGGAAAACAAGAATTCTTGAGCAACCAAGAGAAAAATGTTAGTCTCGTTTCTTAGTTAGTAGAACAAGTACAGGAGCTAATGGCCTGTTCAACATTTGGAGCTTGCAGCAGACCCATTTTTCGAAAGGCAATCCAGAAGCAAAAGACTGGACAGCCTCAAACTCCTCCCTGTAAGAGATCAAAAGACTACATAAGTTTCTTGTAGCAAAGAACCAAAAATAAGTATGCAAACAGAAAAGATGATAGTAGAACTTAACAAATGATGAATAGAAGAATGTGGAAGGTAATCATACTATAGTATAGATGATGAATAATCAAAATTTGCAGGCATAATCTAATAATATTACCTTCCGCCCGAATGGCCCACGTAGACCACTATGCTGATGAGCCCTCCGGGTGCAAGTATTTTCTTGGCAGCCTCTAGTGCAAGTAACGTTGTTTCTGACTCAGTTTTAATCTTTTTGTCGCCTCCCGGAAGGTATCCCAAATTGAATGCAACTAACCTAATGAAAAGGTGAGAACATGTAGGACAAAGTTATCCAAAATGATATCTAATTTATTCATACATCTATTAAGTATGTTATAAGAAATTACCTCACAGCAACACCATGTGGAATAATTTCTTCCATTTTAGTGTGACAAAGGGCGTAGAGTTCAACAAGCTCTCTCTGCAATACAATAGTAAGAAATCATTATTATCAGTTCAGCGATACGGTTCATCAATTTCGCCAAACAAACAAGACAAGAATGCAGTTCATTAATGACAGCTGAAGCTAGTATAGACTATAGAGCATCTATTTGTGGCTAATAGGTAAGCATCTGGTACCAAGCTATTTGCACCAGATATTCAAGGGTAAATAATTGGCAAGTGCTTATGGATTGATTCTCACTCTACCATATAACAGCATACACATGAAACTAAACCAATGCACCAAATAATTAGATTGCCCATTTTTATTCGTATGAGAACCGAAGAACAACGGAATGCACTAAAAAAAATCATCAAAATATAATTGTAAGAATTGCTTGTTTGCACATTTGAAAACCTCTAGTCAAGATATAACCAACACGCAAAGACAGTGAGCATCACCTCATCGGGAGTAATAGATCGATCCAGCAAAGACCAAGTACTTTCTAAAGCATCTTTTTGAAGGTCCATGCCATAAACACGACCCTTGCGCTTTTCATCAGCAACTAATCTAAGCATAGCTAAGGTGTCATATCCATTTCCACAAGTTGCATCAACAACCACATCCCCTTTCCGAACGATATTCTTCCACACCCTAAATAAGCAAAGTATTTATTAAAATACATTAAAATAACTAACTCCAGTCAACAAAAAGAAGAACTATAAAAGTTTCACATTAATAAAACAATGTGTTATCAACAGTTCTCATACAAATAGGTAAGTCAATAAACATGGATTAAAATTTTGTTTCTTAGGTATCTTTCGTATAGTTAAACATTAAGAAATTTATTTTCAGGAAAACATTTGGAATATACATGTATTTGAAGTAAACAATACTTTCGTCCTGATTGAATAAAAGATTGATATTTTTAGGTATTTTTGGTGGAAAAGTACGAAAATTTTAATTCATGTCAATAAGTACCTACGAGTGAGCAACTTCAGTGGCCTTCTTTTTGCCCAGTATATATCCAGTCATTACATTTTCCAAACCTGCATAATCAAATATAATTCAAATTCAAAATTTCAAAAAGGGAAACGCGATTACGCTCATAATCTGTAAATTGAACGCCATTAATTTTTAAAACCATGCTTAGTAGGGATAATTAACTAAGAAAAAAGCGAACCTAAAAGAGGGGATTCATTGTGCTTGGTAAGTAAAGTGGAAATGGGAGGTTCAGCTGGGGATGCTGCGACGTGACGTACATATGAAACTAATTTCAATGAAGATACTGATGAGGATGGTAGTAGTGGTGGCGTGGTGAAGAAGAATTTGAGATTTCTTCTCATTTTCATGATTTTGTGAGGCAAAGAGATGTATGGATTTGGGTACAAACCCATGGAAGAAGCCATTGCCTGTTTTTGGTTTATGTAAAATCGATTTCGCCCTCCAACTACACTAAAAATGGTTACTTCAAAATTTTCACTAGTTTATGTCAAAATTAAAGATTTTTTGTTTTTGTTTTGGGTCAACTGACAAAAATTATAGGATAGATTTTATCAACTTTTCTAACATATATTTATTACAAATATTTTCGAAAATGAATTAGGTGTTTTGGAAGCAATTTTAAAAAAAATATAATGTTTAACTAACCAAAACATACCAATTTTCCAATATTTTAGATTAGTTAACTAACCAACCATACCAGATTAACTACGTTTGGATCCATGACTATTGGTGAGTAAATTTAATTTTTCTACATGACATAGTTTTGTAGTGCAGTAATTCGCAAAAATGTAATATGTAATTGTATATTGTATAATTTAATGTGTGTGCAGTAGAAAAGATAGAAAAGAAATCATTATAAATCTATATTTGACAAATAATATACTAAAATATAAGTGATATTATTTTGTATTTATAAAATTTATTTAAGTACAAAAGTTTTATTTATAAAAATTATAAATAATAAGTTATAAATCTCAAGTTTAATTTCACACATAATTTGCTCAGAAGTCCTAGCCTACGGTGAAATTGAGGACTCAATACCTAAAGGTCTTGAGTTCGAATATCACCATAAGCGTGAGTGTTATACTGTTATTCTAGTTTAATTTAATACCAATACCCTAGATGTTGGCAATCCAGAAATCACATACGAACCATTTATGTTAATACATTCAATTGATAATGAAGGCAGAGCACAATCCAAATCACTTAGATACAAGTCTCCTTCAGAGATCCAAGTATTAAATATAAGATTGATAACTTTGTTTTGCTATTTTCTTACAAGAACTTCACCTTAAGGTTCTCCAGCATTGCCATTTCAGTGATTTATATCATTCTCTCTCTTTGCGTTAGATTTCCAATTCCACAGCGCGAATTTATAACAAGTTTAAATCATACAACAAATAACATGAAGTAGGAGCAATCCATGCATGATATAGAGATGACAGTCATTCAGCAACCATGAAAATAGAATCAACTTGGTATTCAACAATGCATTTAATGTCATGGTGGCGACTATTATTGAACCACTCTAGCTGGAAGACCAGCTCTAATGTTTATTACAATCCGCTCTGGTTTAGACCAGATTTGACTACTATGAAGGATGGACAAAAATACAAGAAATAGCATAAAGAAAACACCACTTACGCATCATCGAGGGCAAGAACTCCGGGTAGTGTTTTCCCTTCTAGAAGTTCCAAGCTTGCACCACCACCAGTCGAGATATGGCTCATCTTATCTGCTAGACCAACCTTCTCAACTGCAGCAACTGAGTCTCCTCCCCCGATAATTGTCGTGACTCCTTTGCCACTGAGTTCTGCCAACTTCTTGGCAACAGACTGAAAAAGAATATATAAGATGCATGTTTATTTCAAAACTTCACCAAAATTTAATGCAGCGAAACGATGTGAAGTTAGATGTTAAAAGTGAAACTATCTATTATTATAAGAGTTATCAACATAAGAAATACCTCTGTTCCTGCGGCAAACTTGTCAAACTCAAAGACACCCATTGGTCCATTCCAAATTATGGTCTTGGTAGTATCCAGAGCTTCACCAAATGATTTGATACTGTCGGGTCCAATATCTAAACCCATCCAGCCATCAGGAATTGCTGATGCTGGAACAATCTTCAGAAAGAAATAAGTACACATTAATGCTGGTGTAGAACATTATTACAGAATGAATAAGTAGATCACCAAGTTACATTCAACAGCAAAAGGCAACAGGAAAAAAAAAAAAAAAATTACCTTGCTGTTGGCATCAGCAGCAAACTTGTCTGCAACAACCACATCAGATGGTAGCAAGAGAGATACACCCTTAGCCTTAGCCTTCTCCATGAGTGAAGTTGCAAGATCAAGCTTGTCCGCCTCCACAAGTGATGATCCCACGGCAAGTCCTTGGGCTTTGTAGAAAGTAAAGATCATTCCACCACCAAGGAAGAGGAGGTCAACCTTCTCTAACAGTGACTCTATCACACCAATTTTGGAGGATACCTTTGAACCACCTACAATTGCGGCAAAAGGTTTCTTGGGATTGGAAACTGCGCCAACTAAATAGTCAAGCTCCTGAAAAATCAATTGAATTGGGCCATCAATCATGGTTCTATGACAACAAAATTTTCATATATGTAACATAAATCTCCAAGAACTGAACAAACTGCAACT
Organism: Penstemon barbatus; assembly: GCA_003313485.2. Taxonomy (NCBI): domain Eukaryota; kingdom Viridiplantae; phylum Streptophyta; class Magnoliopsida; order Lamiales; family Plantaginaceae; genus Penstemon; species Penstemon barbatus. The sequence goes on from CM064883.1 coordinate 97,345,387, forward strand.
TAATTGAGTATGATTTGAAGAATTTAAAAGTACCTTCTGCATAAGGAATCCAGCAACGGAAGGTTTCAAATACTTGGCCACTCCTTCTGTTGAAGCATGAGCTCTGTGTGCAGTTCCAAATGCATCATTAACATACAGGTCTGCAATGGAAGCAAGCTTTTTTGCAAACTCGGGATCGTTCTTCTCCTCTTCTTTGTAAAATCTAACATTTTCAAGGAGAAGAACGCCACCCTCTGGTAACCCAGCCACCAACTTCTGGACTTCTTCACCAATACAGTCATTAGCCATTTTTACCTAATGATGACAGTGCAAAAACATAATCAAATAACCATCTTTAGACAATAAGTATTGAGATGTTAAGAGAATACAAACCTCAAGTCCAAGAAGTTGAGAGAGTCTAGGAACAAGAGGCTTCAAACTGTACTTTGGTGTCACACCTTTAGGACGCCCCTGCAAGTGAGCATTTGAAGGAATACAATCACTTCACATGATAATACTAACATCTAGAACATGAGAATTAATTAATTACCACCATCAATTCACTCGTAAAAGAAACTTATTGAAACCTAATCGACCCTTAGATTAATTACAGTATTACTATTATCCAAATTAATTGTTAAACACCGCAGATGCAGGATCAACCGGCAATACAAATCAATAAAATATAACGAAAACAGATCTCAAACACATAGCACTCATATTTAATAGATCAAATTTAACTGAAAAATAACTATTTATACAGGAGAAATCTAACCATTAATCAACACTTACAAGGTGAGTGGTGAGGATGACTTTGGCGCCGTGGCCAATCAAATACTTGATGGTGGGGACGGCGGCTCTAATTCTGGTATCATCGGTAATATTCAAGTTATCATCCAAAGGCACATTCAGATCCACTCTCACAAACACTCTCTTCCCTTTAAGATCGGCTTCCTTCAACGATCCAACGCTCTTCTTCGTTGCCATTTCTTCTCTACCCAAAACCAAAAGAATATTTCTGTTAAAAATGTTGAGCTTTATATTTAGGAGAGGATAAGGGATGATTGAGCTTACCTTGCGATGCTATCGAGGACGTCTTGCTGAAGTGAACAGTGTGATGTAAAAGAAATGGAAAATTGGGAACTATGGAAGTGTCCTAATTGGCTTTTTATAGAGTGGAAATGATTTTTTTTTTTTTTTTTGGTTTTCCAAGTTTTAATCCCTTTTGAGACGGGTCGGACACATTAAGTGGGTACCTCTCCCAACAGGGATTCGAACCTGAGTTCGCTATTTTGTAGTGACTAGTCCCTTCCACTATACCAATCACCTGTTGGTAGAGTGTAAATGAAATATAATCCCTTTTAGCTTGTTTGGTTGTCAAGAAAGTGAGGGAAAATTGCAGGGAAAGGAAAAAGAAAGGAAAGGAAAGGAAAAAGAAAAGAAAGCCATTTTCCTCTACATGTTTGGTTGTCAGGAAAATTATTTTCTTGCAGATGTTTGGTTGTCAAGAAAATTTTGAAATATAATATTTTTGTTTGATTATGAATACTTTCAAAATTATAAAACATATTAAAATATATCTACATTACACGTTTATATATATATTAGTAAAAATTTTAATTTTTTTTTGGTTAAGATTTATAAAAATTAGTTGATATTGTCTTTTGTTATTCGTATTTTTTTTTTCAAGATAGGATTTACGTTTTATTTGTTGATAAAATATTTTGAATAATAATGTTTTCATTATACTAACTATAATATATAGATTAATTTGACACTATTGTATATTTTTTAGTCACCGAATTTACATCAATTTTCAAATTAACAAGGGGTTATCGTCAATTTTTAAAGTTAACAGGGGGTTACTGATAATATTTTAGGTAATAGGGGTGTGCTTTTGCAACATTTTGTGGGGGTATAATTGTTATAATGACTTGAGAGGGTATTTTTTTTGCTAATAATAAATAAACATAAATGGGCTTTTGATAGGAAAAAATCACAAATGGAGAATTATGATAATTAGACAAAGTACAAGGGGAGTTTTGCAATTTACTAAAATATTTTCCCAGGATTTTCCCAGGATTTCCCCATCAAATTGGTGGGGAAATTTTTTCTTCATAAAATTTTCCTGCAGGAAAGTTGAAGGGAAATAAAAACTTCATTTCCTGTTATCCAAACAATAATGAGAGAAAAAAAAAACTTCTTTTCTCTCACTTTCCCTCACTTTCCCGACAACCAAACAGTACATTTGTGATTTATCTAAAGGGCTAATTAATTACATAGCTCCAAATTTCGCATTCAATCTTCTCGAAGAATCATAATTACAGATTAAACCTTATATTTGTTGGTCTACCGTTAATTTTTGTTGATGTCATCACCCAAAAATTATTAAAATCTTATTTTACCCTTCAGATTATTATAACTATTTTCTTGAACAATTATATCATTATTTTGTTTGTTGCATGATAGGAGTTTCAATGTAATGATGTGTTTGTTTTGGATGTAAATATTATAAATTTTAATAAAAATTTAAAACTTTAAATTATTTTATTAATGTTTATATATAAATTCTCACTTTTTTCATAATGTTTTAAAATTGAAATACAAGAAAAAGTGAATGAATTATTGTTAATTTTAAGAAAAAAACAAACTGAAGATAAATAAAAAGACCGTTATGAAAAATCAAAAATATTAAAATTATTCATATTTAACCTATAATTTTAAAATTTTCAATTCTTTTTCATAGTTCTAAAAAAGTTAAAGTACAAGGATAATGAATTAAAATTACAGTTAATGAGGAAAAAAATTGGACATAAATTAATAGCATTAAAAATGCTAAAATATTAATAATTAACCCGTACTTAAAAAATTCAGAAACTTTTAACTAAAAAATCAAAATTTTTTTTTCAAAAATAAAAAATACTCGTTCAATAAAGCTTTGACTCATTCTTAAATGCAATAGACCAATTAATTACATTTGTTGATAAGCATGACCTATGAAGCTTCGACTCATTCTTATAAAGCAAAGCAAAAGAAGAATCTAACACCAATTTTCTTTCATAAATTAACTAGATTATATCTCAGTTATTTATACTTAGTTGTAGTTGTGAATTGCATTTTAATCCATTGGAAAACTTAAACCTTAAAGTTCAATATTATTGATAATCATATCAAATACTACTTTTTTATTTCCAAGGATTTTTGCACTAAAGAAGAAAGTAGTATGAATTACAATTAAAATATTCAATAATAGTTAAATTCATTGATCAATATTTGCATGTTTCTATTAAAAATATTGAATAATTTTCATTTGCGAATAGATGGAAACGAAACTAAAGTTGTAATTCCAAAACTATTAGTTTGTCTTGAGACTCGGTTAATATTCTTAATTTTTTCACAATTTTTCTAGTATTTTTGAAACATTTTCGATAAATTATCGAAAAGTTTTCAATATTTAGCGGATCGAAACATAGACTCGAAATAAAATTTTGATCCATGGTTAAATTCGGCCCCCTCAATACTCCAATCCTGGATCCGCCTCCGGTCATAGCATAGTGGTAAGGTTGAGGTTCTAAGACCAAATTTTTTTGAGTTCAATTCAGACTTATGTGAGTTTTTTAATTTATTATAATCTTTGTAATTTGATAGTTATTGAAAATCTATCAATCAAGGCTGGTTTTGTTTGTGAAGCTGAAACTGATATTTAAAAATTAAACTTTAGCATAGGGAAAAAAGCATGATACACACCAGAATTTGAGAAACCTGCACATAACACCCCTTGTATTATTTTTTTGCAAGAAATTCCTTTATGTTTAATAAAATGTTGCATAAAATCCATTTTACATTCAAAGTAACAGTGTCTCACTCACTAATTGTGAGACTGAAATACAAATATTATCAATTTAAATAATAAAATTACCAAATAGCCTAAATTTATTTATAAAAAAATTAAATTGTCTTCCTTCTTCCCAGTTCCCACCCATGCCCCGTTAAACACCCCCATCCCCATGAAACCTCAAGCCAAAGATAGCCCAGGCAAAATACATGAATTTGATTAAGAAATAGAAAAAGAGTGATCTTAGAAAAAAGGGACCTGATTTAGTGATTCTTATTGTGTTCTTGAACATCAAATCACCCAATACTTCCACTTTCTGCACTGTTTTGGGCTACTGTGAAGCCACGAATCCCACCAAGAACGCCGAATGTTTTCATCTTTGATACTGATTCTGCGATCTACTGCAGAATCCAAAGTCACATACAAATCAAAACACCATTAAAAGCAAAATAGGGTATTATTAAATTTTCATGGTTATGGATTTCTTTTTTCTCGGATTGATTCTCTTTATGTGATTCTTCAATTTCTATTTGGTGTATATTATGGCTACTGGATGTTTGTCCCACATCGATTGTGAAAGAGTTTTCTGCCAAATTTATATATTATTAGTCAACTAAGCACTGTATTAAGTCACTGGACGAAGTGATCGGGCTACTAAACTTATGTTTAAGCCCAGGAAAGTCCCCGGGCCTTTAAAAATCGCAGAGATGCGGCCTTGGCGACAAGGTACACTTCCTATGCACTGGGTGGTTCTCGGTTTATGCTGAGGGGACTGAGACATGTTTGGAGTCCTAACCCACCTTGCTGGAGTATATTGGCCGACCTACAGTTATTCACTTGGTTCCAAAATAAACTTGGGACTAACCGAACGGGGCTTACGTTCTTGTGACAACCTTCTTTTATGTGTGACTTGAACATTTTATCATTTTATTATAGGCTATTTCAAAAAAAAAAAAAAAAAAAAAAAGAAAATTCACTAGTCACATTACATAACTTACTAATCAAATAATAATTTTCACGTTTATGATGTTTTAAGACTTTTAAATATTAATATACGTGGTCTTATATAAAATTACAAAATTATTATAAATTAAACTATTTATTACAATATTGTTTAAATTGACGGATCAAAAATCAAAATGATAGACTTATGGAATGAAAATAATATATAATTTAACAAAATACCATATTCGAGTTCGTTTTGGTAGATATGACCATGTAAATGTGGCCTACAGCACATGCGGACGCCTTGGGAACTGAGGCGCGGTCCCCAAGATTTTCTTTCATTATATACATATTATGTGCATATTTTAAATAATTAATATTAGAGACGTTTTCTAAATAGGGTTCAAAATTAGATAAAACTATTCAATAATCTAAGAGTACTCCTTCGGTTTTTTTTATTTGTTGCTTTGGCAAATTTTCTTGTTTACTTTTATTTGTTGTTTTAGGATTTCAATGTAAAATTAATGTTATTTTACCAATTTTACCCTCCTTTCTAATACTTGTCATTAATGTTAATTAATGCTAAGTTTATTTGATTAAAAGGGTATTTTGAATTTTTTGCTACAAAAAAGTGATAATTTATGACATTCCTTAATTCGTGTACAATCCTTTAAAGCGACAATTAAAAAAAAAACGGAGGGAGTACTTATTTGCTAAACACCACTTTGAGTCCGATTTTAGTGTATATTACAAACAAATTTGATCAAAAGTTCCGTGACATAAAGATTAGAACTTAGTCCGAGCTTTATTTGATATGCTATAAAGTGACAAAACACGTGTAACTCAATCTACTCGAACTTGATTGTGTTTTGCTCAATTAAAATTCATTCCAACTCAGTTTGCTAAACAATCAAATCAAGCCGGCACACAATTTCAAGCTCGATAATAAAATTGTGTTTTGGTTCTACTTGACTCATTTAAACCCCTATTTTCGTACACACGACTTAAATCTCAAGAGTTTTTACAAAGTTATTTGACTCTATTTTTTTCAACTTATATCTGTAAGTCTCTTATACATAATATACGTTCGGAAAAAAATTATTTATTAAACTGAAAAACCAATAATACATACACACTAATAAAACTTTTGAGGCCTCTCTATAATTGGCGCCCTAAGTCTCTTATACATAATATACGTTCGGAAAAAAATTATTTATTAAACTAAAAAACCAATAATACATACACACTAATAAAACTTTTGAGGCCTCTCTATAATTGGCGCCCTATGCAAGAGCCCAAACTGTCTAGCCATATGATCCAGCCAAGTTATTCATTTTAAAAGTTTTGTTGGGTATGACATCTTTTTCTATAGATGTATTGCCATTGTTCATCCCTTCGATCAAGACTGAAGCATCGCACCTCTAAGAAAGACAATAAATAACATTAAAATTCATCTGTGCAGTTTGTGGCTCGGGAATTTTCTGGTCGGATATCTTCATGGGATAAATATCAAGAGTCAAGACCCATTTACCTCGTCTCCTAGGTGATTGAATACTAGAATGAGATTCCATATATAAAGCTGACAATTATTTTTATTTGAAGGGATTTTGGGATATAACTCCCTAATTTAAAACAAAATAAACTTTTACAAATCAACACAACTTTTACGAAAAAAAGATATTAATACAGTTAGTTACAAAGAGGTTACAAATTCCATGTACAATGGGAAGAGAAATAAAGAAATTGAAATAAATAGAAAAAAAATACTCAGAGAAATTGGGAAAAATATTTATACTCAAGAAATTGGGAGATATATTTGGGAAGGGAGAACTCTTATTTATAAAAAAAATTAGTTATGATGGATAAACATTACAATTAAGTCCTTGAACTACTAAAGTTAACAATAGGAATACCCACTAATATCTAATATTTACAACACTCCCCCTTAGAGATTCCTATTGAGTCTCTATTGTGATTTTCGTGTTGCCTCGTAAAACCTTTCGAGTAATAAAAACCTAGTGGAAAAAAAGAACTTCGGTTATAAAAAATAGTACAACACACAATCTTTCCAACCAGCAAATTTTGTATCGTTAAAACCTTGACGGGTAACCAAAACTCTGTGAAAAAAATAAACTCCGCTCAAAGGAAAAAAAGTACAACATAATCACCCGGATATCTTTATGATACGGAATACCTTCACATTACTCCCCCTCAAGTTAACCTCATTGAAACCTATAAGGAAGCGACTTAGATAACCGCAAGCCAATAGTTTTAACAAGTTTATAAAAAATGACCTAGTAAATAAGTCAGAACCCATATACACTAAATTAAGTACCAACACTTTACGTTAATCTAATGAACATGTGATAACTTTAAATCGTGTTTAGTCCCACTAAATTTATTCATTCTACTATTTTCGTATTAACATTTCAGTCTTAAGTTTAGTATGAATTAACATGGATAAAAAAATTGTACATGATAAAGTAAAGATTTTTTTCTTCTTTTATGTTTTAACGACGTGAAACTATAATAGTGATATTTATCCTATTTCTTGAGATAAAATTGTACTTCTAATCTCCTTTCTATGAAGATAAATCAATAAAATTGCCATATATTACATTCACATATTCAATTCTTATTTAACATCAAATTAATGAATAATAAATTAAGATAATAACCAAAAACAATATGGTATGAGCCACTTTAATTTAACAAACAAAAGGAAATTTATAACTTAGTAAATTAATTAACATGGTACGATTTTAATTTTAGTTGATTTTTATGTGAATAAACTAAAATGTCTAATTGGGATATCAATTGAATTCGAAGGACAAAAATGTCTCAAAATTGCTTCTAGTTTATTACGAAAATAGAATTCACGGAGAAAGTAGGACATGTGATGCATTTTCAACCTTCGTTTAGTTGTTTAGTTTAAGGCTTTTAGCAGAAACAAACTCAATTTTGATCAACTAACACCTCAAAAAAAAAAAAAAAAAAAAAAAACAAACACCTCAAAACTGTTTCTGGGAGCCAAAAAGTTGTTTATGCCAAAATCATTTGTAAACTCCCCTCAAGGGGCTTTTTATTGGTTATGAATTGAGTTTGGCCCCCACTGTAAGTTATGTTTACACCTTTAGTCCTTTACTGTGATTTCAATAATAACACCCACCTTAAATGTCCCAGGGGTATTACCAGAGTGGTAAGGACTAAGGTGATGTGAAGAATCTCTCTTCCAATAATTCAGATTCGAATCTCGTATGGGTAAAATTTTACTAAAATATTGTGAGGATTTGTGTTGGAATTGATATCATATTATCTTTCTTTCCATCAGAACTCTGTCATACGTGCACAATCCCTCGATTGAAATTCTTCTTGGTCAAGGGACCTCTGACACATGAAGGAAAATTTTCCTTCGGGATTAACATTTAAAAAAAATAATAACACCTCAATTGCTTTAACATTATCTTACAAATGCCCCGTGCGGATGAATATTTTGATGCTTTATCTTACAGATGGCATTGGAAAATTTTAATGAACTACCGATTTTACCCCTAGAATACTATTATTGAAATACTATAAACTTTACGACCTCTTTGCGATTCGTAATATTATGCCAAACGTTAGGGGTATATTTATAAACCTAGAAAAAAAAGTAGAGATGGCCTGGTGGACACTTATTTTTGTTGATATTTTAGAATCCGATTATTCATTATTTTGTTCAATAATTATGGATTGAAATGTGTTGATATGGGCATGTGACCCTCTGCTCTGCAGATGAAAGGAATTAATCAACCAATCAAAATACTTCATAGTTCATCTAAATACGAGGAAAACATGACAAAAATCACATACTACTAAATAATACTAGTCTAGAGTCGGACTAGTCCCAAACAATTCAAATGTACATTTGTGAGGTAAACACCAGAGTATGTAATTTCTTGAACACAGTCTCCACCGCGATAAAATCGATGTCAAATCCGTAACTCTGACCTCCATACAACACGTAAAGATAATCTTTAGAAGATGACGGTTGAGGCAAAACTCCATTAATTTCTGGAAACTCATCGGAAGGTGGAGAAGGGTGACGATCTTTCTTTATCGAGTAATAAACATCAGCTAAAAGAACCCATATCAAATCAGGGTCGATAGAGGCGAGTCCTAAAAGGGCATTCAAAGAAGAATCTTGGAGACCTTTAACACCAGAACAAGCTAATCCTACAGCTATACCACTTACCTTCTTAAAGACTGCATCCAATGATGAAGCGCTTCTTTTGTTCTTAGCTAAATCGGAAATCATATTCAGTACTGCAATTTGGACTTTCAGGTTCGATACCTCAGCCACTGGATCTTCGCTAGATGTGGAACTGCTCCTATAAGGAAGTTGTAAAGGGGTTCTTTCTTCTTTTCTGAGAGGTTTCTTGTCAAATGGCGACGTGTTCAGAAGTTTCCAGAAGTGGGTCCCATCAGATTGAAAACGGCGAGCGAAGAAGTCGCCCCCTCCGATTTGCACTACAGTACTGATTGTCTGAGAACATCTTCGAATGGCCTGTGAACAAAAACAAATTACTCAAGGTATTAATAATCCGTTGTTATTTGGACTTTAACTGCAGTGAAAGAAAGGCCACTCACGATTAGATTCTTATTACGAAAACAAGCTACAAGGAAAGGCCAAATTTTGTTGATTGCAGGGAGAAGTCTATTCTCCCCTGTTTCATTCTCAGAAGTATCAAGAGTATCGAGAAGATTATGGAATGAACGTGAGATAATGAATTCTTGAATGGCCTCTTTGGTTTCATTTTCATGCTTGTAGGCTTCTTCCACTTTTGCAAGGACCATAATGCCGTCCTAAAGAACAATCGGAATAGCAAAATAAAACACACAGAATTATATGACTTCAAAATAGAAAGATAATATCGAGAGATAACTCTGAAATTGGCAGAATTATACCTCAACTATGTCGAGTGCTGTCAAGCAAGCTGCTGGGTCAGCTGAAGCAATCAATGGAGTTACAGAAACTAGACATGACTCTGCAATAGATCCAACTATTCTTCGGTATCTTTTGGAATCTTTCAACTCAAACAAAATTGACTCCAATTCGTGTTCTTGCATATCAGCATCACTAGAGCACATTTCTCCATCTGTTTCTGGAAACAAATTAAACCAAGGTCATTTAAGTGCCACTTTTTGAATCTTAATGGTTATCAACATACTTACCAGATACTATTTTCTCCACGGCCATTGTATTTTCAGTATATGAACTAGAATGGTCAACATGCTTTCCTGTTCTCTTTTCCGTGATACCTATTTTAAAATTAATATCCTTCTTGTATGACTCTGCTCGATTGGGTAATTTACAAGCCTCGTGTTTGGATGCCTTGGCTATTTCTGCCACAGCCTAAACTAAGAGAAAAGAAAATACGTAAATGGCACTGCTAGAATAATAAAAATAGAACATTCAACATTAATACAAACTTCTAGTTAGAGGTGACCTTCAAGAAGGGAACAGTTAAATTAGGGTGTTGACGCCTGCCAAGAATTTCAAGCTCCATAGAAACTGCACGCATCTGTACAAGTCAACTGCATCAGATCATAGGAAAATTCTAGTATGGACTTGTGGCTTGGTCAAACCCATCAACAGAACACGTGTCTTGTGAGTTGTGATTGGTCACTCCTTAGGAGTGATCACAAAGCAAGTATATGAAACTTGCCATGTGAATGTGAATGTGAATGTTTTGGGTTCAGCCGAACCCATTCTGGACTAAAACTACCCATCATCACGACACAGAAGTTTCACAACAGTAAACATACCGGCTCCTCCAATAATGGCAATATTTTATCAGCTACTCCAATGTAAGAAAGCATCGCGGAGAGAACATTAGGCACATGAGGATTGAGATCTAAGTGGCGCAATTGCCTACATACTGAATCAATTACGTAGTCTGAGTTTGCTAGGACCAAGTGACCCACCTGCAAGAATTTAATTTAGTACATATTACAGTTTAAATTGATTTGAATTCTCATAACAACGAAGAAATGCACCACTACTACTCACAGTTGGATAGTCATGTGTGGCAGAAATAGCATGCAAGACCGCATCAGATGCCCTTCTCACTTGGAAATTTGAGCATATAACATTTTCAAGCAACATATAAAGTGAAGTGTGAAGAAATCCGCATGATGAAAATTCTTTACCAAGGCAAATATTAAATACGCCTATCCCCTCAATAATAACCTGTCAAGAAATTGTAAGATGAGTTTCACATATCTCTCACACTGACATGATGTTCACGGAAGGACAAATAATTTTAAAGTGAAAGAAACCTGGTGCAGCATTCCATTGTCGCTGAAAAAATGCAAGTTTATATCTCCATCTTCTTCAGAAAGAAGAGAAGTAGAGAGTCCAAGCGGAAGATCCCAAATTTCAGGTGACAAAAATTCATGTAGTATACTGCCAATGCAATCAATAAAGTGAGCTCGTGATCGAGTATTCTCATTAATCTTCTGAAGATAAATCTCTGGCAAGGGACTTTCATATCCACAAGATATACTATTAAAATTTCTTTGAAATTCCTTGCTTTCTTGTCCTCGATTTAATTTGAACATTTGGTAGAAAGTAGCAATGGCTTGATCAGAAAGGCCAAACATCATCTCGTTCAAAATGCATGCAGCAGTACAAGCTTGCCGCACCAGATGACCCGAACCAGTTCTCTTATACCATGACTGCCAAGTTTCCTTATGGTATTCTTTAATCCGCAACTCATATGTCAATTTACGAATGTGTCCTAAGAGGATATCAATTAAAACGGAAAGAGAACCCTCACTTCGGGTGTCTAGAAAAAAAAGAAAGCAAGATGGCCTGGTGTAAGTTTAAGTTACAAAATAAGAAGATTATGTTACCGATTAAAGTTATGGAGAGACAAAAACAACCTGAAAACATGTACAGACTGACTAGTCTAAGGATTGCTGCTAGAGCTTTGTACAGCTTCTGACTGCCCACATTAAGAAACCAAGGTGGCATGCTAGGTAGCTGATATTCATTTTGGACATGTTCATAGGGGCTTAATGCTTTTCTGTTCTGAAAGCCTGAAAACTCGGTCTTCTCATTGTCGGCATTGATAACAGCCTTGATCTCGAATAGTGAGCGCATAAATCCGGATGAGGATGGTCTTGTTGATACAAGCTTGTTGAGTGAACCGGCAAAAGCTGAGTTCTGGCTCAAACAAAGGGCAAAAACATCCAAGAAACGAGCAGCAGCCACCTAGAAGATATCAATACAAATGTATGTGAAAATAGGACTGAATGACTGAAGACAAGACAACTTTAGAAAATTCACACATCATCTTATTCATTTAATAAAAGGGCAAGTGGTTCAAAAATGCAGAAAACCCAAGGTTTGCTGGAAGAATTTAGAATATTCTAGAGATACTTTTTCCATATATTATACTACGGTTCTATCACAAGTTAAATAATCAGTAAAATCTTGAGAAACAGAGGATAAAGGAAACCAATCATGGGCATTTAAGTTATTTTCATCAGTTAAATGCAGAAAATGTCAATTTGTAAAAATACAGTAGAACTGTAGAAGAGGTTCATTAGTAACGATGTCTGAAGTCCGACTTTAAAGCTGCTTCTTCAATTAAATTCCATGAAGATAGATAACCTTACGAGGAAAGAGAATCCACAAGGAAGGACGAAAAAGAGAAAGCAAAATAGAAATGTATACTTGAGAGTTAAGTAGAACATCTAAGAATATTGCTAAGTGGAAGTCGCTAGCTTCCATAGTACCTCCAATTAGTTGGAGTTTCTAAAGAAGGTATACAAACAAAAATGACTAGGTCGTGTGCCTGTTATTCCAGCCATTAGTTGCTCTTCATAACTAAAAAAGTTCCAAATATATTAGAAAGATATCTAAGGCAGTAATCATACAGGTGAACGGAGAAGGTAGTCTCCAATAAGCCGAGGACCACAAAAATATGTTACTGCGAGTAACTTCCGGGCATGTGATAGCGCGAGTGACTCCTCACTACTGAGCACCAATCGCGGAAGCTCTTCAACTAGCCTGTGATGAAATATATCCTTAGTCTTCGCAAGACAGTGTGACAAAAGAAATTTAACATATTACAGACATGACAAAGTTGACCTGCTAAAGACCTCTGCAATATCATGCTCCACTTGATCCTTTCCTCTAGATGATACCAGAAGTCCAAAGGATGCCAGGGCATTTGAAGACACATCTTCGGAATCATCACAGACCAAGACAAACAGGCATTCCTGCAATAGCAACCAGTTGATAAGTTTTGCTTCACTTATTTGACTTCATATGCATAGAAAACTTGCATACATGCAAATGGAGGCCTCTCATAGACTACATGATAAGAGTCTCGGAATCCATGCTATTACAAAAGGCATTAATTTAGAAGTAGGACGGTAGAATAACAAGAACTCAGAAAGACAAACTATTTCTAAATAACATGTTTTTTAATACGGCAAGATGGTAAGATCATAAGAAAACTCTGATGATGGCCATAATTTGCTCTAGATGGCTTGAGGGAACAGCAAGATTCTTGAAAATGTCTTATCTTCACTGGATATATACAGTATATTGTATACGACATGGATTCAAGAGTTTTTTTTTTTTCTCTTAACTAATCCTACTATTTCCAGGATTAAAAGAGAAAAATTGCATCGAAAACAAGATATAGGTAATAACAAGCTACAGCCAGGTTGTGGAAATTCACAAACTTATGAGGCGTGTTCATTTAGAAACAATGAGTAGTTAAAAAATGACAAGTTAGTTATGGATAGAATCTAGAACAGAACGAGAGGCTAATTACCAAAATTAAGAGGTTTGGGAAATCTTCAACAGTTGAACACCATATGCAGCTGTAAAACCAACATTTTAAAGTTCTGATGCTTAAAATTCTATCTGATAAGTGGGGGTCTAATATGAAAGCACAATTTTAAGATGGAAAGCTCTAGAGTTACTATCTTAGAACTGAGAAAGCACCATGTTGGAACAAATGCTCTAGAGCAACCACTACAAAGATGAAGTAGCGGGTCCATACAAGTTCTTTTCGGCCTCGTAGATGGAGAAGGACAGAAAGAGAACAAAACGCCTTAATTCAAACCAAAATATTCAAGTAAGATCCGATGCAATTTCAGTCTGCAGACATCAAAGACACAACAAACAAACTACAGGCACCTAAAAGATGATTGAGATGTTAATTATAATTCCCAGCTCACCAAAAGCATCAGTCTGCTTTCTTTCAGAGTGTAACTGCATTTACATAAAAGCGCTTGTACAGAAGCCAAAAGTCCTAGTCTTACTTTTCTGGATGGATGAACACAAAGCTGCAAAATAAGAAAGACAATTGTGAGAAAAATATTTCCAACCTAGGATAACAAGCTCATGAGCTTGGTCTTATACAAAGGATCTTCCAATACATCCATGTTAAACCTACATGGGGATATGTTGCTGATAATAGTTTGTTAACATGAGCAGCAGTTTTTGCAAACCAATCCGAGTTACGCTCTACACGCAGTGATCCAACTTTCATGTCTCCATCCACATGAGTGTTATTTCCACCAGACATTGTAATGCTTCTGTCCACACATTCAGCTGAATCTTTGACAATTTCATCCCGTTCTTGATTTTTAACAGGTAGGTGACGAAGTTCCTCTAGGAGTGAAGCAAGAGGCTTCTCTGTACTTGAATTAGGGACTCCAAGATTAGATGTAGTGCATCCATCCTCGAGAACTATAGTAAGATATTCAGCCAAACCTCTAACCGCCTGATCTAAGGCTTCTGCACTTCCAGCAGCCCCACTAATCATCGTTCTTGATACATGCAATACTTTACTAATTTGACTGACAACACCTGGCAAGAAAAAAGCCAGTGCATCTGCATTACCAACCTGCAGGTTCCACATACAATATGAATACATGTCACTTTGTATTTTGTAATGATTGAATAAAGAAATAATTCACCCTGTGTTCATATAAATAAATTTCAATTAATATAAGTCATGAATAGGGTTCTGGTGAGAAGACATACATACATATCACCCTTCGAAGGAAAATCAAGCAAATAAAACAGCCTATTTAATTATTTACTTTAGTTCCAACCTTCTATATGTAGTTTAAAATGAAAATTGTCAAATTTCAGTCACGTAAAGAATAATAATAACACCTTTGCAACAAGCACTCTGAGTGTTATTAAGGCTTCAACGCGGAGCCTTGAGCTTCCTCGTTGACCACGTGTGGCCTCAATATCTGCAGCCTTCAAGTAAAAATCTAATTAGACATTTGGGAGAAATTTGTGCACATAAAATAACTGAAGACATTAAAATGTATTAGATCACGATTCCTCGGGGACAAAAAAGCATTTTATGGAGGACAACTACATGCCTTAAGCAGAAGAGAAAGCCAGTGCCCAATAGCAGCAGAAGCATTCTCAGACTGAAGGAACGCTAATATACATTCTTCTGGGACTGAGTCATATTTAGATACTCTAGCAACTGGAAGTTGCGAATCTTTTTCAGCTGGAAGAATCGGGCAATCGCTAATTTGTTTGCACAGGCATGATTCATTAGAACAAGGACACAGATTAAGCAGTAGAGCTTTGAAACACCTTATTACACCTTCCCTAAACTCTTCTGAAGCTTCTGATGGAGAAAGCAACACGCCATAAGTCAATTTCTTCAGAATACCAATCATCTGCGCATAAAAAAACTTAGCCAGTTGAAAATTTTCTTTCATCTACATTAAAAGAAAAAAGGATTTAAAAAATGAACAAAAAGATCTGCAGTATGAACGACACAAGAAAACAATATTCAACTCAGTATTAAATTAATCACGAAGTAAACTGCTGAATACGAGAACCCTTGTCGCAGAGTGACAGGTGAAGATTAACGAATATTAAAAAACTATTTGTGAATCCTGTAAGCAGCAGAAAAAAAAAAAACATGCCAGACTCCCAGATGCAAGAAGCTAAATGTCCTAATGCATACATGAGTGTTTTGTTTGTTTACTGGTGTGTTTCTCAGCCATAACACTTTAAGTAGTTTGCAAAACCTTCAAACTGTTTTGTAAATTTGTTGATACAAGTTTGTTTGAGGCTTTCCTATGATTTAGTTTGTTCCTGACAGTTAGACTAGTTCGATTAGGTTGAATTTTAGCCCAAAATGCATGAAAAGAAATCTCATTTTAGTACTTATTCCTCATCAGTAATTACATTAAACAGAGGAGAATTTTCATTGTAATCAATTCTTATGCAAAAAAAAATATAGTGAGTATCACTGTCAATTAGTTTTAGCAATGAAGACTCCCCTCCCGACTCTCTGATCCTGGATCCGTCCCTGCACAAGGTGATTGGGTTTATTTCAATAGGTTCAGCCTGCAACCCTAGATATATTGACTCGTGTTAGTCTTTTAATAGCAGTATATCACATTAACCTCTAGTGGCAAGTGAACAAAGAGATTAACTTATCCTTATACATGATTATATTTTTTATATTGGCCTCATCAAATTGAAAAATATAATAGTAAAAAAGAAGACGTTTTTGTGCGGAAGGATATAAATCCTCAACATAAGCACCCGATTATTTCCATGAGAGGATGATGTAGAACTGGATAATACATAAAAAAGTAACTTCTCAAGTAAACATTTATCTGAGTTCTCTGGTTCAATTTTTCTCATAGATCTACTTCTCGTTTCAGGTAGGACTAAGGCATTATATATCTACAGGTACCAATATAACTCTAGCCTAACTAGCTAACTGGACATACATACAAATTTCTAAAGCTTGTAGATATACATAGTGAAGTATACTATATTCTAAACAGAAACAAGTAAAGCGCACATACTGAATTCAGTGGCGTTTTCAGCTTTGAATACCTGATCAATAGATCCTAAATGGCACTTCTTGAGGACTTCCTCCAAACAAAGAATAACCCCTTCTGCCACAGAATCACTAATTTTATGTGTGGTCTCTAAAGCATTAAACTCCAGAGATCTATCTTTGGCATCAAACTTTGTTGAGGATCTATGATTCACTGCTGCATCGAATAGAAGAAGCAACGGAAACAAAGTATAGCTGAAAAGAAATGAGCAATCAATACACATGTATAAGCAATCAAAGTTACAAAGGGGCTAAAAACAAAAGAAAAAGAATTTGGGGTGTCAATTGACCATTTGCATTAAATTACAACATGCTTAAGAAAACAATGAAACTGGTTTCACAGCACTTCAGACCATAGTGAGTTTAAATATGAATTCGGCGAAAATTTCATTTACACTCCTGGGTTAATAACCTATTTTTCCCTATTTCACAGCTAAATAAAGTGAAATGCCAGTATAGCCCTGTCTGATTTTTGCCATAAGGAAACATTATCTAATATAGGTATTTTAAAAAATATTGGTTAGAACATTCTTGAACTGAGTTGCCTTTGCGACATATAAAATAACTAGTCTAAAAGCTATACTTATAAATTCAACCTACTGTTCTTTCTCAAGATTCAACTTCGTACTGTAATAACTTAAAATATATAGGCAACTAACAAACAACCTCCATCTTAAGAAACAACTACAAAGGCCTCATTAGTTCTTCATGGAGGGTTGCATATGGATAGAATGTAGGACCATAAACCCAGAACATAAGAAAAGGAACAGAAGCAGTAAGTTCGTGAAGACCTGGAACAAGAAATCATTCTTATTTAACAAGCTCAAACAATCTGAGTCTGCTTTACAAAAGCGCATTATGCTTCCTCCTTCCATGAGTTTACTCTTATTTTACTGTTATTATCACATGAGAATCTCTTTTGAAGCCTAATTTCTTCCCAATTACTAAATTTGCGAGGAAAATAAACAGTGTGAGATTTTTTGTCAATTACTAATTTAAATAACAAATAGATTTTACAGATAGATATAGAGAGTTCAAACACAATCTATTTGAGCACAAAATGTAACCAAAACAGTACATCTTAGGTTATGGAATAGGGAGCAATGGCCTTTAACTGCAGCACCATATCCAACTTCTAGTATGGTTCAATTTTGAGATGTAACTGGCATACTTCTCTTCACCTTTAATATCAACCCAAAATGCATTATGAGTGCATGTTAAAGTTACAACCACTTATCATAGAAACATCTCCATTCCACTAACTGAGTCCGTGACTGTTCCATACTCTGAAACTCACAATTTAACCACCTAAACTAGTCTCCTGGTTTTCAATAGTCTCCCTTTGAATTTCTCTCCAAGCACTCTACATTGCTAAGCTGAGTTATTTCTATTTTCGTGCGTCCTTTAGTCTGGTTGTTTCTTGGCTCTCGGTGAGTAAAATGATCAAGAAAATGAAAACGAACAACAAATGGAGCTCAATGTTCTAACAATATAATGCCAAAAAAAAAACATTCTTTTTAGCATTTTACTCGATGGAATCCATAAAACCAAACATAATTATGATATCCTTAAATTACCATTAACGTTCATTTAGTACATCAGCAATCACACTATACCAGGTACAGTTCTTAGAGGCTGAAAAGTGAATGAATATTAAAAAACAACAAAAAAAAAAAAAAAAAAAAAGAAGAAGAAGAAGAAGAAGAAGGTCAAATTGGATTTTACTAAATCCCATTAATTAGCAACTCATAATCAACACATTATAAACGAACTTTGCAGAAAATAAGAATAATAAGAGAAGAGGCATACTCAAAGAAAGGCCGGAGAGATTGAGAGGTTGATCGTTGGAGAAGCTGAAGAAGTCTAGAAAGAAAGGAATGGTTTTTGTTTTTGTTGGGATTTTGAAGAAGGTCCAAAAGCAGTATGCAGTGCTGTTTCAGTTCAGAAAACACGGCGCTGTCTGCAATATCTTCTTCTTCTACCTCGTCTGGGAAACTGTTGAATCTTCTATCGTAATATTCCATTTCTTCCATTGAACAAATTGGCTTTTGGCAAATTTGAGAGAGTATAATTGGGTTTTGTTTGGGTATTGATTTATTGAAGAAGAACCGCGAATTGAAGACCCAGAAGAGTCGAGGAGACCAAATTCGTTATTTTAAGAAACTCCAGAGGGTACATCTGTCATTTAAAGTAACAAGTTTTCTGGGCTGGATCTTAGATTGGCTCAAGGTGATGCTGGGCTGGGCATCTGTATATTTGGGCTAGAACCGTGGGCTGATTACTGGATCCGATCCAAAATATAACTAACTTATATCTAAAGTACTAACTAATTTTCGAATTTAGAAGGTTCTTAACTAAATTCATATTTGATAGAAATGCTATGAATGGTTATCCTAAAGATTTAATCATGATTTTTCTAATATTATATTTCACAAAAATAATACAATATATAAATTATTATCATAGTTTTTTTTTCATAAATAATGATAAATTAAATCAATGTAAAAATAAAAGAGGAATTAATAGGATACAGTTGTATACGTTAAAATATAATGATGTAATCATCATGATGCAGGCCAGATGTGAATTTTTTTTTTTTTTGGTCAAATTGGAATAATATTTAAATGCTTAAACGGTGACAAAACTACTGATTTTTATGAATTCAATTCCAATGAAAGATCCTACTTATTAATAGACCTACATGATACAAGTTTTCCTTCTTTTGAATATTAAAATGTTTAGGTCTCTATCTTTTCAATTATTTTAAGAAGTTTGTATAAACCGGAATTAAAAATTTGTACAAAATGAAGGACTCAATGTATCGAGTTCAAAAGATAAAAGGTAAAACATAAGAAAATTAAAACAGCATAAACTATGTTGAGTTCAAGATATTACCGGTCCAATAGTTATATGCAATTAATTCATAATAATTTAATATAACAATCCCCTGCACCAATCCATATAAATCGCATAGTTCAAAATGCTAGGTTGTGTGCTTACATTAGCAAAAAGAAAGCCTTAGCAAAGAAAAGAAAAAGAAAAAGAAAAAAAAATAGGCCTTTAATTTGTTAATGCTGGTGGATATGTTGGATTTCTAGTAAGATTACCTGTCAACTGAACTAGTTACCTAAATTTGTACTTTCACAAGTAAAATGTGGGGACCTAATAAAGATTTATATTTTGCATGAAATTAAGTGGTAACTAGTGGGGAATATAATATAACCTACCAAATTTTCAGTTGTCAACAAAATATTTGAAAAAATATCATATCTATTTGAATACTGTTACATGTGAGAAAGTACCTAACAGAATGTTGTAAAATTTAAAAATCTAGGCCAAATTTGACACAAGTTTCTTGATTGTAAAAAGTTTAAGGTGAGAAAGGCCATATTGGAAAACAATCCAAATCAGGACTAATCTCTGGCTCCAAATCAAACTCCTGGCCCTGGCCCTGTTCCTTTGGAACATGATCATTATCACTTGTACTCAATCCAAGTTCATCTTCCAAAAATCTCAACCACTTTCCACATTCAAAATCACTATCAAAATTATTGCAGTCCTTATTAATCTCACCATTCTGTTCGGTTTGAGTGAACTGTAATGGATCCAATGAATCAAGCAATTCCCAGAAATCGATATCAGAGTTGAATTGGATTTCCATTTTTCCGTTATCTAGACCATTTTGTTGATCATCAATAACCTCGGACTTGGAAAAGCCCGGTTCTTCGTTTGGCCTTGAAGTTGACGCGTCTTTATCTAAGTTGGTGTGCGACATATTTGATTCATAAGAACTCGCGGTTTCTTTTAATTCTCCTTCACTTGATTTTACTTTGAGAGTTTCATGATTTTCTCGAACTATTTCGTATCCAGAAGTTGTGATCGAACTCGTGGTACACGATGGAGATGTCGAATGGTCCATTTTCGATTCATCTTTTTGGCTATCTTCATTAAGTTTTCTAGTGATTCTTTTCTTCAAGTGTGTATTCCACACATTTTTAATCTCATTGTCAGTTCTTCCTGGTAAATAAGATGCAATCTTTGACCATCTGCATTTTACAAAAAATACATTTAAATAAATGAAATTATTATTGTTTGTGAGTTAGTTGTAAGAACTTACTTGTTTCCAATAGAGTTGTGAAGGTTGATTATGGTTTGTTCTTCCTGTGGAGTGAAGTTTCCTCTTTTGACGTCAGGACTTAGGTAATTAATCCACCTCAAACGGCAACTCTTTCCACATCTCAACAATCCTGCATTAATTAAAAATATTTACTCAGATAAGCTAATTAAGTCAATTTCCTAAATAATTATTGTCAAACCAAAAGCTAGCATATAGGAATTTAAATATATTTTCATTCATTCTTTTTCTTCTTGATATGGACTGATGAGGACTTGTGGCTTAATTCGCATCTACTGTTGAAGTTTAGAATTGAATTGGAATTTTGCTAAACTAAGTTGTTTGAAATTTTCTTCAATTACTTTTGACAAATTAGATATATTTTAATTCATAATAAAAAGTGCTGATTTTTTGTCTGCTACATGAAGAAAGATCTATTTGGATAACTTAACTCTCTAACCGATAAAAATCGGTCTAAGAAGAAAATGGGGAAAGCGACTCCCTAAGACGTGTAGTGTTGTTCATCCACTAAAATATAAAATCTCAAACTTGATTTTGAGACATGAAAAGATTATATAGTGTGGTAAATTCATACCCAGATCGGGTTTGGCTGAACCCAAAATAACTACATGGCAAGTGTAATACACTTGCTTTGTGATTGGATGTAACTTCTAGGAAAGTGACCAATCACAAAGCAAGTGCAATACACTTACTTGGTGGTTGGATGAGTTTGGCCAAGTCAGGCTTGGACAAGAATTTTCCTATATAGTATATATATCTTCCGCTATATTACAGTAACTAATTTTGAAATATGAATTAAAAAATAACCGAGAAACAAAAACCCCACCCCAACCCCAACCCGTGCGTGAGAAATTATTTAGTGTAACCACTACACCACGTCATCAAGTACACGTAGTGTAACCCACCAATACACTTGAGACATGTGGAGTAATAATCTACATCACCCATGTTCTGGCAATGTGAACACAAATTTTTTTAAACCCTATTTTTTGAGAACATGGCCAGCATATGGGATGATGTGGATTATCACTCCACGTGTCCTGAGTGTATTGGTGGGCTGCACCACGTGTACTTGATGACGTGATGCAGCGGTTGTACTAAATAATCTCTCCCCGTGTAGGGGTGGGGGTTGCAAAAGATGATTGGTTCAATTAATTAATTATTTAAACAATATCATTTTAGTCCCAAAAAATAGGTTTTGAAGGTTGAAGGGGGACGGAACACATACCTTAAAATAGATAAGGAATTTTTTTGTCCATTTTTTTTATGACATGATGTAGAGTGCTCATTTGACATATCACAATGACATGTTTTGCTATTCACTCATTTAAAGGAAAGAATTGCAAAAACATATGGATTAGTACCCAAGTAGCTGCAAACTTTCCTTGCTCCATTCTTCCAAGAACTAAACAAGAACACTTTTAAAATGCACAATTATATTAATTACCAATTCATTCATGCTTGTTTCATTTTATTCTCCAAATTCAAAAAAGTGTTTCCGAAGACGTAAAAAAAGTGCTAAAAATGATTACTCCCGTCTCATATAGAAAAAATTTCATGAAGACAGAAAAAGATCAATTTACAAATTTAAATTAAGAAAGAAGGAATCAAACAAAGGAAATTAATGAATACTTGGTCCAAATCTTGAACAAATGGAAAATTGCAAAATGATAGTATATTTTAGACAGCTAGCTTAGTACAAGATAAAATGGAAATTAAATTAAATTTCCCAATTAAGTAGCTAGAATTAAAGGGAGATTAATAGGAATATAATATATAAAATAGGTAGTACGTACCGGCTTGTTTGGGGAGAGAACGCCAGTTGCTATGTCCATTTATTTGAATGAAATTTATAAGCCTCAAATCCTCTGTAGGGCTCCATGGTCCCCTCTTCACTTTGCTCTTATCACAGCACGGAGCTCGGCCTCCACCCATTTTAATAATAAATTAACAATTTTTGGATCGGAGTAATTAATTATTAACTAATAAGAAAATTCTGGACAGACAGAATTTAATTAAGGTATAATTAACCACCTTATAATTGAGTCTTAATTCTCGTTTGTTCTGCCTGCCTCCTTACATTGTATGTAGTAAATTCTTTCATCACATTA
This sequence comes from Penstemon barbatus, assembly GCA_003313485.2. Taxonomy (NCBI): domain Eukaryota; kingdom Viridiplantae; phylum Streptophyta; class Magnoliopsida; order Lamiales; family Plantaginaceae; genus Penstemon; species Penstemon barbatus. The sequence goes on from CM064883.1 coordinate 97,368,292, forward strand.
CACTCTCTCTCTCTATATATAGGTGGTTCATTACTACACCAAACCGAACCCGATTTCCTACCTTAATTAATTCTTTTAATATTAATTTAGAAATGAGATTATACTACTAATTAAATAAATTAGGAAGAATCTAATATCTAATTAATTAATTAAATCCGATTCATTGATTCTGATCATTAATATATACTGTAGTCATTTTAGTACGATTTCTAGGCTAGCTAGTGTATCATATCAGTATTAATAATGTAATATTTCATCCCCACATTGATACAACATGAATCGGCCGAGCGGGTTAGTAATTCTAAGTAGTCACTTTTTAATAAATTTTGTGGAATGCGATATATATATATATATAAGACCTTATTTTTTAGTGTGTTAGGCGTAAATACATGAGTACATGCCTAAAATTCATTTGGCCTCTGTGAAAATTAATTGGACACATACATATGCTATACTTTGTTAGTGAATGATCCACAATCTACAATAATTAACTTGGTCACTTTTCCCTAAATTAATAATTGCGTCAAATTGATCCTCAAACTATAATATTCGCGTTTCTTAATTTCCTAAATTAATAATTGCATCATATTAGTCCTCCAAGTATAAGTATATATTATTTGGTGGTCCAAACCTACATATATACTTCTTCGTATTATATTAAATTTAATTTGAAACAATAGCTACGTGCAGCCCGTGTAACAAAATTTTCTTTTATGTTTTATAATATAAAATATATGTATAATGCATCATCCATGTCGTATCCTATAATGTGTACAAATATACTGTCTAAATGCATGATTGTGTGAGATAGCTTAAAACCAAACATGCATGAGCTTTTATATTTATCAAAAACAAAAACAAAATGTGATTTTAATTTTTTATGATGCCTATAAAATGAAAAAAAGATAGAAAAAATGAAACCATGAGGTCATCCAAAATTCCAAAGTCGTGGAAGTCAATTTGCAAGTCCCACCAAGTGAACTTTTAAAAGCTAATTTTGACATCTAATTGAGGTAACACATTCGCAACTAAAATTTATGGCTTTTTATACCATTCCGCACCTAATTTTGACATCTAATTTCTTCATGGTAAGTAGTTTTGCACTAACTTTGCACGACCTTTTCTTTTTTGGTGACCAACGGAGAGATGAAATAATATATTTAATCATGTATTTTCAGTGATATGTATATCTATGCATGACGTGTGGCCTATGTACGTACATGTAATGGGACGCCAAAAAAATGATGACATTCCTTTCACCAGCACACACACGAGTGTGTATCAGATTTTTTTTTGCGGTTAAATTCATTTTTACGCCCCTGAAGTATGGGGTTGGATATATACAATTTTCCCCTTATATGCTACAAGGACGAAATATATTTCCTCAATTTATATCACAATTTAACATTTTGAAATAAACTTACACCCGTCATGAAAAAAAAAAATAGAATCATAATTAGGGATGTCATGGGTCGGAATCAGACCGAATCAGAGCCGATCTGGATCAGTGTCCGACTCCATTTCCTCAATTCGGATCCGATCTGGATCAACTTAGATCTTGAAAAATAACGATCGGATCCGAATATAGTGGATATTCAGGATCCTGATAAAATATTCGGATCCGTTTAGCACATTTCGAAATAATTTGTTTGCTTCCATTTTCCTCCAAACCACTTGCAGATTCTTTCATCATGAATTACAAGTATAACATTTAACTTGTTTCATTGAAACTTTTTTTCTGAAAATTGTAGAAGATTAAATATATATAGTGGGCAAATATAAATGATAAAAATTTAGAGCAAACAAACCAAAATAAATAGGAAAAGAGAGAAATGAGACAAAGAAGAAGAAAATCCAATATTGAAAAAATGGAGGAGAAGACAAAGAGGGAAGATGGAGGCTGTTATAGATGAATGGTTAGAGTTTTAGTTTTTCTTACCAAATGGCATAAATTAATATGTTATATATATGACCAATTATTCACCAGGCCAACCCAACATTATCTCTCATGTAATTTTTTTTTTAGATTATTTTCAATGTAGTTAAAGGTTTTCGTCATACATATATAATTTTTTTTTAGTTTAAATACATAATTTACAAACAATATATTATAATATATGTCGTATATTGATATGTAAGGGATCAAATTAAGCTAGATTCATATTCACTTCATATATTTCGAATTTTGGATCTCCCTAATCGGATCAGATTCGTCGAATTTTTAAAATGATTGTTGGGATTCGATAAGATAAACAGCTCTTCAGGCAGTGGAATTTAAAATTTTTTAAGAACCTCTTAACATATATTGCCAGGATACAATCTGGATGTATATATATTAATATAAATAACGACCGTAATAACTTAGATACAAAGTTATACATGCCTCCTTGCAAATCCTATTATGTCAGTAAAGTGGATGCTTTTCTCCCTTTCTTTACTCGTTCGATCCCTAGTTTATATAGCGCTCCACGTGTTGCGCCTCTACGGGTTGATACACCACAATATCACGAAAACTTAATAATCTTAATTGGCTAGAACATAGAAATTATTAAGATCTAAAACTAAAGAACAATTTGGGAGCAAGAATCAAAAAACAAAAACTCCTCTAAAGTGGAAGAGGGTTCGATCGATCCTAAGTGAGAGAGAGGGGAAAGAGTTTTTGCAAGACTTAATTTTGTGTGTTTCTTGTTGTGTAATTGTATTTTCCATCTATCATATAATCCCATATATATAGATGACTTATCTCTCCTAATCCTACAAGGACTAGGAGTTTAAGTGTAATCACTTCTCCTACATGGGTCATGGCCCTTTTAATTGGAAGACTAAGTCTTCTAATTAATTAATTAATGGTCAGTTCCTTATTTAATTAATTGAGGCTTTATTTAATTTCACAATTAAATGGTCCAATTTATTAATTACTCTCTCATTTAATTAAATTAGACTCTAAGCCTATTTAATTAAACATTCATATACTTAATCAAATCTAATTAACTTACAAATTAAATTCTATTTTAATTTATAACCTCGATCCAATTCCAATCGGATCTCGTCTGCTCCAATTGGGTCGACCTAGTTGTTCTTCGTTTCCTTGCTTTCGCTTCATGTGTATTGTGTATGCCCTCGTAGGTTCACCACTTAATTGGTCGTGGGTTGTAATTAAATATTAATTTAATTACTCGAATATTAAATACTCTAAATCAATCGAACACTCTGTCGACTGATCATTCCAAAATTAGCACCCCTGCCAATTTGAAAATTCTCCCATACTCCACGGTCGACGTCTGGCCACAAGCCCATGGAGCCCAATCACTGGTGAATTAATTCAGTGAACCTTTAAACATTTACAACTTCCATATACGACATAATCTCTCCATCAATCGATCTCCCAGTCGAGACTTAAGGGTATGAACTTTTCATCGGTTCCCCTTTTCTTCGTCTTGACCTTATGTATTATGATCTCGAAATAATTCTCTTTGACTTAACCTTTATGAGCTACTTTCATAAAGTCGTCAGATACCTTGAACAATGATTTTACCAGAATTAATTTCTCTCAGAAATCTATAGGAGAAATCCCCAACCTATCAAGTCGGGTCAATGGATTCTTTGTTGATGATATGAATATGCATACGAGTCCCTCTATACCCAACGTGAATCCTCAGAGAATTTCTGGTACTCTTTAGTCGGTCGGAACTCACATAAAAGTATAGACGTTCTCGTACCAATTAAACTCTATCACCTCAAGTATAAGGGATCGTTCCTCGTTTACTATTGTAAATCGGAACAACTTCAACCCCGATATGCGACTATCGCTTCCATGGTGAGTTATTTCCTTATTGGGGGTATTCAGTGCACTTGACATTCCAACAAGTCACCCACTTATGGTAATCGACTATCCCAGTCACGCTCGTGGACCCCAACGTTCTACAGTTCATCGGAGTATACACATTAGTGAGAGTCTAACCGAATCCAACGATGTCTTGTCTCGATTGGATTCAACGACTCTTGAATATGTTTTAGATCACGACCTTAGAGATCAGTCAACGGGTTATCCCATAGCCCTGTGATCTTAGGACTTCTATCCTTATGCGTAGATAATTATTACATAAGATAAAATTGACCATATATTATGAAATGCATTTATTAATCTAAATTGAATAGTTCCTTCATTTATTACAATAAATGACAGCCATACAGTTGGCTTGCCGGACACTATTTCTATCAATGATATATATCATAATAATTTGGACCGAATACGGATTGAATTCGGATTAAAATCAGCCCCATTGACAACCCTAATCATTATGAACTTAATATAATAAAATACATATACATTACTAGCTAGTTAACTTTATCCCTCCCCAAAACCTAAATTTCTTATAATTTTACAGAATGAACGATCTCATCTGAACATGCATGACTAGTTAATGTACCAAACAATTACGTATATCCCGAAAACCTGATTTCCTTGAGTATACGAGTAAGATTAGGAGTTCAGAACCGAGTCGCAATTGACATCCCACATTGTTCAACTCAATCACAGAATCAAATAACACAATACACGTCCAACAAGCAAGGCAAACAATTCATGTATACATAAATCACAATTAAGAATGAGATAACTACTACTGATGAATTAATCAAACAAGTCGACAAGCTAACATGTTACACAATAAAATCATCTCGTACTAAGTCACTTAATTTTAAATAACTAAAACCATAATAATAACAATAACACTTATATATACTAACAAGCAATATTCAAGCAAACATGATTAAATTAAAAGAATTTGAATTTGATTTCACGCATTGTTGCGGTGATAAATTAAACTAAGGATAACAAATGCCAGGACACGGGAGAATGTCTGGTAATGACATCGCCCCCTCAAGTCAAGTTTAAGAATCGCGCCTAATGCCATTGAAGCCAATAACAACAAAGTCGCGAGCCTTTGTCGTAACAAGGTCGCATACATACATTAGAGTCTAGAGATGTGAGGCACTAGTCGAGGTAAGAGATTATGTAGAACAATGATTCTGACTAATTAAGGAATGAATATTAATTTACCATAATAATTTATCAGCTATTATGGGAATTAAGATACAAATTAGGAAATCAATTTCCTTGAGATGTATAACGATATCAATAAGGAAAACAACGTCCTGATAAACTGAGTATTATTAATATTAGGGAGGGTAGATTGTCATTATCTCAAGTATGACAATATTATCTCTATTCAAAAGGAGAGATAATTATACAACTTTATAGTGTAAATTGTGGATGCTCACAATCCATATGACCGCATAAAATTATGATAATGCAAATAAAATGAAATCCTCGAATGAATAAGCACTCGTGCAAAAATGAAAATGGAAGGCAAAAATTAATTTAGATGACAATGGAAAGCTTAAACAAAGTAGCATAAATAGAATTGATCATAAAAGTTTTCCTTCAAGCTATATTGTATTTTAAACTCTTGAATACAAGCACATATATTTTATTAATTGAGCAATGCAGCATTAAAGTTGGATGATAAATAAATTATTGATAGAGATTGGAATGGGGCAACCTTTGATATGGAATAGCAAACAAGGGCTTTTGTTTCCTCATAACAATACCAAACTTATCCGACATGTCAAGCTCAACACCCTCTTGCAATTTCCAATCAAAGGAATGTAGCATTGTAGCAATCATATACAACACCATCTTCTCGGCCAAAGGAAGACCAGGACATATCCTTCTCCCGGACCCGAACGGAAGATACTGAAAATTGCGACCCGAATAATCCCATTTGTGGTCGTGGTCATTCAAAAACCTCTCGGGCCTGAACTCGGATGGATTATCCCAAACCTGTGGGTCCCTAAGAGTTGACCAAGCATTTAAGAAGACTTTAGTACCCTTAGGGATTGTGTATCCACCAAGCGTCACTGTTTGGCTCGGACGCCTAGACAGCACGAAAGGAAGCGGAGGATGAAGCCGAAAACCTTCTTTTAAAACTGCATCTAAATATACAAGTTTTGATATGTCGTATTCTTCAACAATGTTGTTAATTCCCACAACATCGTCTAATTCTTGTTGCACCCTTTTCATCACATCTGGATTTCGTAATAACTCCGCCATTACCCACTCGATTATTGTTGCCGTTGTGTCTGTTCCGGCTACCACAATATCCTGTATATAGCAAAATTAATGAGCAAAATGCAAAAATACCCTCTATGCTTTGTTTAATTAGCAAAAAACTCCATTTGTTATTATTATTAGTAGAAACCCACATGTATTATTTTTTATTGGCATAAAAATCCTTCCGGTGTCGGAATACATATTTGCAGGAAAAAAAATAACAATTATGCCCCCACAAAAAATGCAAAACTACTCCTCTTAACCTAAAAAATTATCAATAATCCCCCAATTAACTTTAAAAATTAACAATAACCCTTATATTCACTAAAAAAAATTGACAATAACCCTTATATGGGGTATTTTTTAACTTAGCTCAGAATTAAGTAATATACATTTTCATTGTTTAAATCTATCTAATTAGTCAATGTCAAAATTCAAGTGAAATTATTATGGACGTACGTAGACAATTCTTACCTAGTCCTAGAAAATATCCTAAACCTGAAATAATCCCACAACATCACCACATTATTTGTTGTGAAACCAAATGATGATGTGATATTATTTTTAAGGTTTAGAAAAAATTTCAAGACCAGATCTAGGTAAAAAAAATTTCACGAAGGCGTCAATTATATTTATAATGTAAAAGTTAAAATTAATAAAATAACCACGTAGCTCAAAAAATAAAAATAAAATTTAAATAAATACCATGAGGAAGACCCTTATTTGTGTGACATTCATGGGTTGCTCAGCATTCTCATCCGTGAGCTCCAAAAGAATCTCAAGAAAATCCTTTCTTTTAGAAACTGAATTTTGATCATCATTGCCGGCACTCAACTTCTTCATCATCATCATCTCCTTCCGTTTGTTTATAACGTAATTAAGAGTTTGTTCAATTCCAGGCACAACCCCCATCATTTCTTTCACTATTCCTTGTAAATCAAATCTTGCCAAACACGGGAAATAATCGGACACGTTCGGCCTTGTCAACAATTCCACAAGTTTATTCACCTTCTCCCGAAACTCCTTCCCGATCCTATCTCTTGCAGCCTCTTCACTAATCGTGCCCCCCCACATCAAACTCATAATCACATTAAATTCCGTCACGAAAATCAGTTCACCAACATCAATTGCCTTACCAATCTTACCGTACACATATTTAGTGGACTTTCGCACCTCCTCCTTTCGTAGACCGTAAGACGCCTCCAGGTTGTGGTTACTTAACATATCCCGTGCTAGTAATTTTCGCAAGTGACGCCAATAAGGCCCGTAGTCCGAGTGAACTATGTTTATTCCTCCGGCGGTCGCGGCTATTCCCGAAGCCATGGCATCATGGTTTGCGAAAATTGCATCTTTGTCACGTACCACTTCTTTTATTAGTGAGGGTGAGTTAATCACCATCACGAGTTTGCTGCCGAGCCAAAACTTGTAGATTGGACCGTACTTACGAGCTAATTCATCGATTTGAATGTGAAGATTGCTTTTGATAAAGGGTAAGTAGCCTAAAATTGGCAAGCCTCGGGGTCCTGGTGGTAGTACAACTTTTGATCTTTTTAGGAACTTATAGATGAGAAAAATTGTTAAGAAACTGATGAGAATTGCAAGGGGAAATGAGGAATCCATTTTATTTCTTTTTTTTTTGTTTGTTGAAGAAATGAATACTATACAACTATGAATTGTATATTTATAATCGGATCCATTTGTTATGTTCAATTTTTTAAATAAATTATGAGAATCAGACTATCATAAATTCATATTCTATAATTGGTCAATTTCATTGAAAAATTCCAAAATTGCAAACGAGGGGTGTGGGTGTTTTAAATTAAATCAATAGAATCTACAATAAACATCGGTTTACGATATAAATTATATGTCCAATAATTTATCGGTATCATCATTTATACCTTCTCAAGGTTTGCTTTTCTAACAACCTTATTCAAAACACACATAACTAGTCAGTTCATCAAAACGATGACGTATACCTAAGGGTCAGACCAGGTGCTCTGGATCGAGTTTACAAAGGGTTGTTCAAGCATATAAGGTACTAACATAAAAGAATTTATTATTATAAAATTCATCTTATTTAGAAATTTATTTTGAGTAAATTAAAAATTTTCATGATAATCTACAGTTGTACATTTCCTATAATACTTTGTATATTAGTCTACCAATTTTGTTCTATGTTACAAAATTTAGAAAAAGGATTACATGAATAGGATTGTGAAAAACTAATTAAGAAATTAAAGATGACGGAAAATAAATGAGAAGGAATTTAAACAGAATATATTTGGTGTTTGCATCAATTTTTTCTAATTCAATTTACGTTTGATTAGGTAAGTGAATAACTGAATTTATAATCCTACGTAAGAATTTGGTTGTCATGGTGTTGAAAATTAGAATGAGATAATATTTATTTTTTGTCTTATTATATTTTACCTTGCATATGATTTATGTGCCAGCCCACATTCCTCTCATTATTATTGGGCTGTGCACTATATATATCATATTATTGGGGCGTGCAGGTTAGATAGGGGATTTCGTAGGGTCTGGGCCGATACTTTTCTTGAAGTTGATTTCTTGCCCCGATGCTTTTCCACAAGTACTCAAGATTGATATGATGGTTCAGATGCCTCACCCTAGTTAGCTCTTATATAAAATAAAACTAGCCTGATCAAAATTAATTTATAATTTGTATCCTAAAAATAAAATAAAAATTAAGTTTATTTACACTATTACTTTATCCACATTTGTTAATAATTGCAACTTGGGTACTTTAAATGTTTGAAAATTATTGTTATATGAGAAATCTACAATTCACATTATTTTTCTATTGGGTATATAGATTATAAATAATCTCTAATTGTTTAAGTTGAATTTGTTCATAGGTTGTTATATGTCAAGTCAAATCTCAATCTATATTATATCAACTTCAACTAATTAGTTTGTATAAGAATGTATGCATCCGATACTCAATAATAAATTCCGCCTAAAAATAAAAAAAAAAAATTGATATATGAAAAAAAAAAAAAGTTATTGTAATTTACATTGGATATAATTAAGTTAAACTAATTAATATATAGGTCAAACATGTAAACCATATATCTCAACCTTGTGAATATCCTCTTGCCAAAAAAATTACCTAATGACATTGTAACTATAAAAAAATGACAACATAATCAAGTATATAAATATATATATTGGTCATCTTCTCTAATTATAAAGTATATTTATATAAAATTAAAAGTAAAATTACAATTAGTCATATTTTAGGAAATTAAGATTTATATACTCATTGGAATCAGAATATAGCAGGGGGATTAAATTGCATCCACATATAACAAAAAGCACAATTTTAAGATAAATTTGTCACAATTCAAAATAAAACAATTTAAAAATAAAAGCTAACCAATCTAGATGAAATCAAAAAAGGGAGTATGTGTTGGGATTCGGTAAGAAAAACAGCCCTAGGCACAGCGGAATATAAAAAAATTTCTAGGGCCTCTTAAAGAATCTTGCCAGGATATTCTCTAGTTGTATATATATGAACATAAATTAATGACAGTATAAGTTTTCTCGTTTATACCTGTCTCCTTGCAAATCCTAGGCTAGCAATATGAGCTCTGAATTCTGACCCCGGTTGATCGACCCACACCTTTTGATAGCGCCCCACGTGTTGCGCCTCTACGAGTTGATACACCACAATATCACGAAAATTAATATACCTAATCGACTAGAACATAGGCTATATTAATATCTAGGTTTCAGGAACGATTTGGGAACAAAACGAAGACGAAAAATTCTTCCACAGGGAAGAACAGTTCGACCGATCTGGTAGGGAGAGGGAGA